>OW388295.1:24947715-25510894 GCA_936450465.1 Gibbula magus | reverse complement strand
TTCTTAAAAGACAGTTAATGAACAACAGACGTATATAATGTATTTGCACATTTTTATATACAACTTAATTAAACAACGTACCAATACAAAATATATAACAAAATTTACTTAAATATATACAAGTGCACTATTTTACATATAAATACAACATAATTCCAATACATTCAACAATGTTTACATAATTACAGCACAATGTATAATATCAACCTTCAATCAATATCCAACACTTTCATCACAGCCATATTCAATTCATACAACAACTATTGCAACACATACTTTTTTTTACAAAAAAGGGTTTAACGCTGCTTTCAAGAGTATTTCACTTATAGCACGGCTGCTAGTATTATGGCAGGGAGAAAGCCCGCAACGCCATGTGGCTATGCATTGCGGTGAAACCTGCGAGCATGTACATAAATACAAAGCTAGATATTTTTTAACACTTCAATCTTTATCTAACGCCTTCACTGCAGCCATTGTTGCAAATCCGAGAGCAGCTATAAGCACTTTGAAAATGTTCGACTTGTGTGCAAGTTCATCTTTAAGAATTTCAAAACACGTTACAAACAGGAAGGTTCCACATGCAACACCTTGAAGAACGCCTGATGTCAGTTTTTGGGCAGTTTCGTCGAAACTCGTTGACGTCAAACCAATACCTACCCCAATACCAATAGGCGACATGAGTGAAAACAGCAGGAGACATCCGAAGGCCTTCTTAAAGCCCGGATGATAAGCTTTGAACAACTGATGGCCCAGACAGAAGGCAACCAGACTTTTGTGGATAGAAATGGCTACAAAAACCTCCCAAACGTCCAAATCAGAGACTTGCAAACCAACCGCAAGTCCGTCAAATATGGTATGGAAGGAGAGAGCAATCAAAAGCAGGAAGGCTCGCAGACCGGAAGTCTGTGAAACGCCCTCAAAGCCGTGGGTATGGGAGATGGACCTCTCGAGTTCACTTGTCTGAGATTGGGTGCGAGAACGTCCGTCTCTGACGTCATCATTGCCAACGACTACTGCGTGTCCATTTGATTGGTTGTTCAGAAGACTCGTCTTTTCGTTGACATCAACGAAATATGTCTTACTTTTGGAGGAGTTGACAACAATGCCCACCATACACATGGAAGCCAGTTGTTCGAGTAGCGCTATAATGAAGAACCCACTGCCTACCAATGTTTCGAACACGGGGAATCCTGTGTAGTTGTATCGCTCTACCAGGACAGTCTCCAGATCTTCCTTACCCTCCACAAACAGGTGCAGAAGACAAGTCCCAAGGAACACACCGCCAGCTAAACAGTTCAGAAAACCAAGGATCTTCTCTCGCAAGGGAGACAACCCGGAACCATCTCGTTTAACAATGAAGTACGGGATGACACCCAGAAGCAGCGTTATAACGAGGAGGACTATGGTGGCTATCAACTTGGCAATCACGGCCTCCATTATGGACGATCTGAAATATGAGGAAAATATTATTCTTTCTGGATAACAGTTCAGTTTGTTTCGCATTAATCTAAATGACTCAGCATTAATTAATTCAATTGAATTTAGGTGTCTAATAACATAAGGAATAGTATCCAGCCAAGTACCCTATTTAGAGATTATGCTCACATTCAGATAACCAAACCCAACAAAGACGGTTCTATCACGTTTCTGAAATGTTTCTATATAGTTTCTAAAATGTTTAGAAGTTTAATAAATGTTTTAGATACATTAAGTAAATGTTTTAGAAACGTTTAATAAATGATTTGGAAAAAATGTGTCGTTTAGAAATTTTCAGGAAACTTTTTTAAAACGTTGTGATTGCTTGGATATTGGGTATTCTTACTTGACTGTGATACCAACCTGTCTCTGTTTCTGTCTGTATGTCACTCCGTCGTGTCTACATGCATTATTTGTAAACAATATATATATACCATTAGAAATACATGCCATTAATCTAACATTGTTACATTTGTGATAACACAACTTTCAAAACGGCCATTCTTTTTACTTTTTCGGGCCGAGTCCCTTGCGGGATTCAGTCGAACCCACACCCCAAGAGTTAGCCAGCTATCGCCAGCATTGACTGTACCAACAACTTACCAAACGACCACGGAGCCTAGACATTTAAACCATGTTCAGGTAAATGCAGCTATGATTTCTAGCATGGCGATACACGCAAGACTTTATGAACACAACATAAATAAATCAAGAATTCATAAAATATAAACTTATTCGTGTCAGCTAATTTGAGTCTAAAGATATGACGTGAGGTGAGGTGGGTTTAACGCCGCTTTCAAGAGTATTTCACTTATATCACGGCTGCTAGAATATTGCAGGGAGAAAGCCCGCAATGCCATGTGGCTATGCATTGCGGTGAAACCTACGAGCAGCGGCTGGAACTAGCGAGCCATGGGTGGTACTGCACTGAAATTCAGTGTAGCATTGCACCCAAACCTTACTGCGTGTAGAACAGTTCTCTACTGCGGACAAAGTTGCCGTGCCCCTGGCAGGATTCGAACCACGGACATCTTGATCCGAAATCGAATGTGCGAACAATTACTACATGTAAAACTAAATTAGTCGATTGAGACATGGCTAACTCAAGTCTATAAGTACATGTAAATTTAAAGACAGGGCGGTTTAGATATGTGCGATTAAAATCAGGCAATGTGGACACATATTTTCAAGTCAGGCGAGAAATGTATTTTTAACGTCATCCAATTAAACAAATATATGTCTAAAGTCAGGTGAATGGGATATGCCTATTTAATGTCAGTCAATTTATTCATGCCTATTTAAAGTCAATCAATTGCTCCATACCTATCTAAAGTCAGCCAATGGCTCCATGCCTATCTAAAGTCAGCCAATGGCTCCATGCCTATCTAAAGTCAGTCAATTTATCCCTGCCTATTTAAAGTCAGTCAACTGCTCCATGCCTATCTAAAGTCAGCCAATTGCTCCATGCCTATCTAAAGTCAGTCAATTTATCCATGCCTATTTAAAGTCAATCAACTGCTCCATGCCTATCTAAAGTCAGCCAATGGCTCCATGCCTATCTAAAGTCAGCCAATGGCTCCATGTCTATCTAAAGTCAGCCAATGGCTCCATGCCTATCTAAAGTCAGTCAACTACTCCATGTCTATTTAAAGTCAGTCAATGGCTCCATGCCTATTCAAAGTCAGTCAATTGATCCATGCCTATTTAAAGTCAGTCAATTGCTCTATGCCTATTTAAAGTCAGGCACAACAATTGCTACACGTAAACGTAAAGTCGTAAGCTTGGAACATGTATAGTTAAAGTAAGTCTAATTGGTGCATGCAAGATACTGGTTCTATGTAAAGCCAACTTCTTTATTGCAACCATAGCATGACCGTTTTCAAGTGAGGGAAAAACCGTTTCACATTTCGCTTCCATAAAAACTGCTCCAATCGTAGTGTCGTCACGATCACAAGGTACGGAAGTGAAAGATCTCATGACAGGAAATGCAGTCAACATCACGTTTCAAAACTCATATCCGATTTCAATTGGGTAAACATACTTTATATAATTTCCTCGTGCAACAATGAAATAATGGGCGTGTTACTGTTGTTATACAGGATATGGGCCATTAAGTAATAGCTCGGCAAAGGGAACATGTATTATTTAAATATGTGACAAGACGTCACTGTTGTGGACGATCAGACCAGTTTCCTTTAAATGCCGACAGTACACATTTGTATAGTTCAATTATCGTTCATTCTCTGCCCCTTAATTATAAAGTACATTTGGCATGCAATATGAACTCTGTGTACCTAATGATGATGATGATAATGATAATGATGATGAAAACGATGCCCATGTGAGAACCAGGCCAAGATTACTATACACAGGGTCCCGTTCTTCAACATACTCAAAACCTATATAACAACAGTAAAATGTAACCTATTCGTTTGTAATATCGATTGTAGCACGTACTGTAACTGTGGACCGAACGGTGCCAAGAGGTAATACAATTGTAAACTCGTGTCCAAAAGAAACGTTGTCAGATTTTCAAAAACGAAATACTGGCACCAGATAAAGTTAGTTTTGAATGTCATTGATAAACTTTTACTTTGTTAAGAAGTATTGAAAATGCCAGGTGGTACGATACTTTTATATTTTTACGCAGTTCAAACACGGATGAAATGCTGAAATCGCTATTTGAAAAGTTTTTTTTGACAAACTGTTTTGGATTTAATTTTGAAACGCACGAATTATGGAAAATGAGTTAATAAAAGATTTTGGTGACATATTGTACCATCTTAAACTGTAATTTATTGACGCGTCGTTACTGTAGGACGTTAATTATAAAACAAGTAAAACAGTTATATTTCACTCACCTATCTCGCCTAGGCAAGGATATTCCAAAACGAGTGTCAACAAACGGGGTTTCCAAAATATTACTGTCTCTCCCTAAATGCTTATTATATTCAGGGCATATTTATAATCTATAGTATAACCTTAATTCAGCATTCTAAACTCAATTGAATACACATTTGAAAAAATAAAAAGACCAAGGAATTACATTAAGAAAAGAAGAGCATAAAATTCATATAGAAAAGTTCTGTCTACATATGACCAGTGTTTATTTTTCCGAGTCTGTGAGTACATAACACAAATTCGAAAGAACCAAAAAAAAATGTTTTTGCTCAGGATCCAACCATGTATACCATAAGTCCAGATTGTTTCCATGGAAACAAACAATATTAAAAAGCTAAAACACCCAAAAGGCCCATCTACATGATATGAGGGGGCATGCTCCGGAAACAATTGGAAAGTCAACGGGAAACTCAACCAAACACAATCGGTCACCTGACACTTTTCGCTGTAAATATATTTTGTGATCAGTTCATTTCGAAATAACGATACAAATATCTGCGGAAGCATGTGATCCCTTTATATAACGTACTGGTCAAGTTCATTAAAGGTGCATCCATTGTGTTTCATAAAATTTTATTTGGCTTTAATACGTTCCAACACACCATATGTGATGTTTACAATACAAATAAATTCACTTATCTTGCATATTCATCCCCAATCGCCAAACATATCATATTTACTATTTTCCAATTAAAATCGAGTAAAATCATTATGCATGTGTAGAAACCGAAACTCAACGTCCTATTTACATGCACAGTAGTTATATGACCTACTGAACATTATTAACCCAATTTTGTTATTTTGTCTGGTGTAAATAAGATTCAAAAATTACGTTTGACTCTGTGGCGCGCGCCACACGCGGTGCATTGTCCGGTTTTCGATCAGAAATCACTACTTTTACGTTCATATCGTCAATATGCTAAGTCCAGTATCATTAAAATGGTTGTTTTCGGTAACAGTTGGTACTTCTCGATAAAATAAGACCATTTACAATGTTTGTCATATTTGACCCCCAACAACACAATGGATGTACCTTTAAGTGGATCAATGACCTAGTGAGTCAGTGAGCTGTTGTTTAACGCCGCTTCACCAGTAAGGCGGTTCAAAATATACAGATATGAAAAAGTTTTAATATACTCACGTTCACAGTGTAGGCCTACTGTTACAGTTTTAGACTTCACGTGACTGCGTTCACGAGGACACTAAATATACATGAATTCGCGCAGTGACCCTGTAAAATCCTCGATCTGTGTTGTACTTTTACAACCAGGTCAATTCCACACAACTTATTCTATCTCGATTCTATTTATCTCTGCTTGAATACCAGGAAGGTTATTGGTTAGAGCGTTATTTTAGAATCTTACAGGAAGTAAATTGATAGAGATTCCAAAATCTAAATATAGCCACTAGGAATACGTAATGAACTATATTTAATCGTTTTTTTTAAATAATTAGTCTAATAATGCGGGGGGATATAGTTGTTTGCTCCGTCTGTTCGTCGGTGTGTCCGTCCGTCTGTCTGTCCGTTATAATCTGTGATGATCACACTTTATATAAATCTACCTGTACCTATTTACCAAAATGGTCATTTGTTAAGAAATTAAATAGATATTTGATGCCTGACGAATAGGTCTATTTATTTATCCAATCATTGATGAATATACAGAAAGCCTAAAATATACAGAAATTGTTAATAATTTGGAGTGGGTATGTATTTGCTTTTCATGTATATTATATGTACCAATAATTAAAATGGAATTTTTAAAAATTAAAAAAGAATAATTTTGAGTGGGAATGTGTTGATAATATATTGAAAAGTAAGAACATTTAAATAACATGAGTCCGTGTCTTGATAAAAACAAGGATTTACATATTGTATAAATCCGTGATAAACGTTATTGAGGCAGGCGGAAAAGGGACATGGTAAGTTCATGAATATTAAAATCAAAGCTGAAATGTGTGAATACATTTGCAATTTTTATTCAAACATGTCGACAGGAAACTGTCCTATATTATGGTAATACAGTCCGATATAACACCATATATAAAACCTGTTGGTCTAAATTTATTTAGATTGACGGGAAACTACTTTAAACGGAAATATGTCTATCATTAAATGAAACGTTTCCTCTTAAAATTACATGTTTCTGTACCGTTTCGCAGGCAGGTTAAACACTATTATGGAAATCTGATGAAAAAGATTTTAAATCGTCCTGCTCTCACTTCTGTTTAAGCAATAACAGAGCCATTACACGTCGAATGGTCGTATATTTCCTTGACCATAGGGGTTTTGATATCAGTTCAACCATGCGATACTTTCAACCTGCATCTGTTGCAGTTAATCAGCGCTCTGCTTGACATTTTGTCACATGTGTGAATATATCATTTCTAATGTGGTATAAATTGGTTCGATATAATGAGTGAGTGAGTGAGCTATTGCAGCCATTAGCGGCGATCGATATAATGAATTTAAACTTGATTTCCTCTGCTTTCAGATTCAACTGAATATTTAAGATAAAATTGTCTTACTTTTCTCTAAAATTAAGAACGTTATTTAAACAGATATAATTAGATTCAAAAGATAAACCTCAAACTGCAAGTATCGCTGTTAAATGGACTGTAGCACGTATATTCTTACAGAGAAAAAGATATCTCACAAATTGCATAAGAAATGTTACCAATTGCAAAACAATCCTCCTAAATCAATAAATACAGTTAGATCAATTGAACTACCTTCCAGTGGCCATTTTAATGTGAACACCTTAAAATTGCCGGTCGAGGGGAAATGGACTCGCATGGCTAAACCAAACCATGTACATTCGTTTTAGAACTGCTTTTTATTGATTGAGGAGTATATACATCTGCCTTTTCGTGAGAGCGCTATTTCAGTAAGAATGGCGTGCTACAGCCCCTTTAATAAATCACTTCTCCTTGTTTCTAGAGGTGAGGAAAGTTGGGGTTTAACGCCGCTTTCAAGATTATTTCACTTATATCGCGGCTGCTAGTATTGCGGCAGGGAGAAAGCCCGAAACGCCATGTGACTATGCATTGCGGTGATACCTGCGAGCAACGGCTGGAACTAGCGAACCATGGGTGGTACTGCACTGAAATTCAGTGTAGCATTGCACCCAAACCTTACTTCGTGTAGAACAGTTCTCTACTGCAGACAGAAGTTGCTGTGAGGTCATTACCTATATCATAGTCATCAGACCTGTAACGGTTAGGCAACTTGTTTCAAATATGGCTTTTTCACTTTGAATGTTCACACTGTTTGGACTAACGGATTTTGCTGAGAACAGTTACTAAAACTGGAGGCATGGGCTCTGTAGCTCATCAGTATTTCATTGATTTATTATCTTAGGTGGATCACCAAATCTACAATTAAAAATCGCCTTTGACCAAAGAGTTTCTACACAACATTACAGCTTTCTAGAGCGGTACATCCTTGAGAAGAAGATAATAGGTTTTAGGTCATGACCCCTTTGACCTAGATTGGAGTCACAGGGTCACCAATTCTACAATTTAGAATCTCCATTGGACAAGTTAGGAATCTGCACACGCCCGACTTGAGAAGATGATGAAAATAAGTTTTTAAGGTCGTGACCCCTGTGTCCCTATTTGGGGTCAGACCTTTTTGAACTTGAGAAGAAGATGAAAATAGGTTTTTAAATTCGTGACCCTGTGACCCTATTTGAGGTGACGGGGTCACCAAATCTACAATTTAGAATCCCCATTGGCCAAGGAGTCTGTACACAACATTTCAGCTTCCTAGACGTTTTGGTACTGGAGAAGTGAAATTTTCCCTAAGTATGTCATAAATATAATCGACCCACCCCTACTTTTATTGTTCCGAACTTTACATGTCATTGGTCATTGGCTGTGACACTCATCGGGAATTATGTTATTCATTATCTCTAAGGAAAAGATTAAGATATCATGAAAATAATAAGGCATTGCCCAGTCAGTCACATTTAAAATTTATTACTAAAATTGGTAACACATTAAGGAGGTTCCTTACCAATTAAATTAATCTCAAGAAATTGCTAATATTTCACTATATACATGAAGAACATAAGCTAATATGTGCTTGTTTTTGAAAATATGAGCTCCAAATGTAGGTGAGGGTGCGCAAAAATAATTACATTTTTCACTATCATTTCACACTATCACCATGATAATACAATAAACAAATTCATAATTGTGGCCTTATTTTGATAAAAAGGGTTATGGTTACACGTTTTTGCAAGACGAAAATCCAATGTTATTGTTATTGTGAAGCTTTTTACATAAAATTGAATTTTTACAAGTGTTTATTGTTTTCTGTTTAACATTAATATTTATGTCAATTTATCTCAAGATTTGCTGAAAAAAATCACTATTTGATAGAAATACAATTCAACAACATCCTCATAGACCAAGGAGTCTGAACACAAAATTTCAGCTCCCAAGACGAAATGCAAAAAGTTTACAGACCCACCCCCAAAAATCACCGGCCCACCCTCCCCTATAATAAATGACGAGTCCCTAAACACATTACGACGATCAGTGCTGACTTTCGTTTTCCAGACATTACACTGCCTTCTATATGCGATAAATGACATATTGAGTTAGCAGGTGAGTTGTTGTTTAACGTCACTTGGGCAATATTACAGTTATTAGCGGCGAGCCTGATTTAACACTTTTAAAGAGTTAAGAAGATTTTTTTAATTTTTTGCATTCTAGACTTTGTAAAGGAGAATATACCGGTAATGCTTGGTCCAGAGCGAAGAATAAGTGAAAGAAACTATATCGACAGTGAGATTATGTCATACCGACTATCTAGTGCGAGCAGTGAGGTCAACATTTGCACGCATGAAGCATGCAGTTGTCATGGGTCAAATACGGGAACTTGAGGTCGATTGACAAGCTGGCATGATAGGAGCATAGCAAATAAACAGACATTATGGCGTTTGTCAAACTTTGTGAAGCAACTGAAATATTGGGGTAGACAAGTTTAGATATATACTATTCATAAACCATATCATATTAATCAAAGCATATTTGTGTCTATCGCGTTCCAATCAAACATATTCGAATGTATTATCTAGTTTGAGTCTTAAAAAACGTTCATAAGAGAACATAAAGTCTAACCTGGAACACAGACGAAAGGGTTCACATACCGGCAAAGATTTGATCACAGCATGAGTGAAGGACTGGGCTTATCCGCGTCATGGGTGTTTCACGTTTAGCACGTGAATCTCACAAGTCACGTGATGGATACGTGAAACCCTTGTTGAAAGCTGAGCGGTGTCAATATTGGGTGCACTTGATTTGCTCTATCCCGGGTCTAGCCCGGTATAACCCGGTCACGCGAGCTGTCTACCCGGGTGATCCGAGCAGACGAAACAAATCAAGTTGATTCGGGTTTTTGTTATGGCAACCCATTCTCGATAATCCAGAGTATACGCTCCGATAAATCCGAGAATGATGGCAACCATCATAGCCAAATTAATTAGTTGCGCTGCAACTAAATATCTAAATATGTGCTACATTAGTCTTTCCCTTTAAAAGTCCTCTTACAAATAATTGTCTTGGAAATGTTTAGATGGAAAGATATACGATATTTTTAAATATGCAAAATCGAGTTTGGTCCGTATGCCGCCAGTATCGCCCGCGATAGCCCGCTCATTTGAAACCGGGTCAAACGGATTAGCCCAGCGGGCGATATTGAATACCCGCTCGCCTGAATCAAGTGCATCGCCCGCTTCACAACCGGGCGATAGCCCGGCTGGCAAATCAAGTCCGCACCTTGTGTTCACTAACCGGTTCGTAAAGGCGGTGAATTCGTTTATAGAACCGGTTCACTGAACCTCACAACGTCAACACTGCAAACAAAACGTTACGGGTTTATGGCTTAGTCACTGTAGACAAGATTAGGTCAACCGTCGTAGACTGTGTATGTTACGTACTACCTATATTTAGTCCATATTGAAAAGGCCTGAATCATTAGTGATTAAGCATGATTTGCATCACATTCTTTCTGTCGCGTATATTATCATATAATATATGCCAGAGACCATAAAACAAGGGACTGGTCATTTATTACGGGGGGGGGGGGGGGGGGGGTTCTTGGGTCTGTGCATAACAATATTACCCTCCCCATTTTAGTGTATCTTTTTTCACGACCCTCATACATCTATAAATCGTCTTGAAATTGGACTTCTGAAGATATATTCGGTTCTACATTGACACTTACGGTTATAGAATATATACCAGTTATAGGTTTAACATGTGTAACATCTAGGGTTAAAAGTATCTGTAGAATAACAGATTCTTTGGCTATGTAGCTCATCAGGTACACCTTATTACAGTATTACATTATCTCTCTTAGGTAAAAACTATTAACATCTTAAATGATAAGGCATTACCGAGTCACCAAATTTATAATCCCCACTGTCAACACACAAGTTTGAAGAAGTAACAGAATCAACAGATATATATTTCTAAAGTTCACCATTTTCCTGATAAAGGGGAAAGGAACCAGAAATTGAGATTCATAATAATGTTTATGACACATCAATTTTAAAGATGTGACCTCTATTGTTTTGTCTGTGAGAGGTTTGTACAATGGTACCACAATAATCTCTAAGTTCCCCCACTGCTCACACCCTCCCCAGTGATAAATTTACAAATGTGACTGCATAGTCCAAGAACTTGCTACTACAATCTAGTGGGAGTCCCAGCAGTCACTAAAGTCAGTCCCTAAATAATTAGGCAAATACAACCCAAACAAACCCCTTGCGTCCTGGTGACTCGCAGCTTCAAGTTTTATGAGTTCTTTCCAAATGTTATGAGTATTTGGTAAATATATCACTGCTTCCCTGAACCATTGTTAACCCTACTTTCCAGCCCTCCTGGTATGACCCTTCTCCCCCTTCCCCTTCTCCCCCTTCCCTCCAATATGAGTCAATATACACCTCTACATAGCACATCTTATACCAGTAAAAAAGGTAAATCACATTGTTAAGAGAAAAATAAAATTTCAAAGAGCACCTAAAAAGTTAGATGGCTAAAAATACCTCTATCTATGAAATAAAAGCAGGAATTTTTTAAGGTAGCTATGAATTTTCAAGCTGACGCTGAATTTGTTTCCTTACTCAAAATTACAGGAAGCAAATGCTCCCAAATTGATTGCTATATTGCTATTATTGTTTTTCGAAAACAAGTGTACTTTTGACAATTAGATTAGATTCATTTTTTGGATTTATCTTTACAGACAATTGGTATAGTGACCAAATGGTATTGGTACAGGGCAACAAAAGTTACAAATCTTAGTCTCTATCCAACAAAGTTGATATTCTCAAAATTTTAGCTTCTTAACTTACTAGTTAAAAAAATACATGAAGTGAATGAAGTGGACAACCAGATCTCTTTGTTGCACTCTACTCTTACTGAAATTATAGACAAACATGCACCTAAAGTAACACGGAGCATCCTTGTCCGACCTGACACCAGTTGGTACTCGACAAATATACAAAACGCCAAGCAGGAAAGGAGAAAAGCTGAAAAGTTGTGGAAAAAGACTGGGTTAGAGATACATCGACAGCTCTACAGAAAATCAAGGAATGAGTACAATCTTCTTCTTACAAACTCAAGGATAAGTCATGTAAACTCTCGATTCAAGGAATGTCAACATGATCCAAAGGCTATGTATAAGATCATTAACAACCTGCTGAAGACATCAACTGATGACATTCTTCCAGATCACGATGACTCAATGCAACCGGCCGAAGACTTCTCAAAATTCTTCAACTCCAAGATAGAAAAGATCCGCCATGATATTGAGAGTTCACAGACCGTGACAGACATATGTGACACCCCTGTCTCCAGCTCCGTGAATTAAACATCTTTTCAACCTGTCTCGGAGGAAGTCCTGTCGAAGATCATACTGAAGTCCCCATCCAAGTCTTGCCAGTTGGATCCTATACCAACATGGCTGTTGAAGGCTATCGTTGATTCTGTTAGTCTGCCTTTGAGTGTCATCATAAATGAGTCACTGTCTTCAGGCATAGTCCCAACATGCTTCAAAGTTGCTTACATCAGACCACTCATTAAGAAACCCTCACTTGACTGCAATGTCATGAAAAATTACAGACCCGTATCAAACCTCCCTTTCCTGTCCAAAGTTCTGGAAAAAGAAGTTGCATATCAGCTTCGTAAACACCTGGAAGAAAATGACCTACAAGAACATTTTCAGTCTGCCTACAAAAAACTCCACAGTACCGAGACAGCTCTGTTGCAGATTCAGAACGAGATCCTGTCAGCCATGGACAAGCAGGAAGTAGCCATACTTGTTCTTTTGGATCTCGCAGCCGCTTTTGATACAATTGATCATAACATCCTCATAGAGCGGCTGAGAGTCCGTTTCGGCATCACAGGCATTGTTCTCATGTGGCTGAAGTCATACTTACATCTCCGGTCTCAGTGTGTAGCAATCGGGAACTCTGCATCTAAACCATGTCCCCTGTTCTATGGCGTTCCTCAAGGATCGGTATTGGGGCCACTGCTTTTCACCATGTACATCATTCCCCTTGGTGACATCTTCAAAAGTCACAAAATACCCTTCCATGGATACGCCGATGATTCAAAGAATCTTATTGCTGTAAGACCCAACCGCATCACGACTGAACGTAGCAGACTTGAAACGTGCATTGAGGAAGTTTGCACCTGGATGAAAAGCAACTTTCTAAAGCTTAATGAGGACAAAACGGAAGTTCTTCTTGTGGGATCACAACAACAACTACCGAAGATACCTGATTGTAGAATTGCGTGCACAATTGGAGATACCATTGTGCAGTCATGCAAACAAGTCCGGAATCTGGGGGTAGTCTTTGACTCAAACATGACTATGAAGAATCAAGTCGCAGCAGTCTGCAAAACAGGTCACTTCCACCTTCATCAGATTGGGAAACTCCGCAAATACATTTCTGATGATGCAGCAAAGATGCTAACTCAATCACTCATCATCTCAAGACTGGACTTCTCAAATTCCCTTTTGTACGGCATATCTTCAACCCTTCATCTAAAACTCTAGCTCCTCCAGAATACAGCTGCCAGGATCATCACCAGGACTCCTAAGCACCACC
The DNA here is from genome assembly GCA_936450465.1 of Gibbula magus. NCBI lineage: Eukaryota > Metazoa > Mollusca > Gastropoda > Trochida > Trochidae > Gibbula > Gibbula magus. The sequence continues at coordinate 25,497,392 of OW388295.1, read as the reverse complement.
ATATATCACCGATACTGAAACAGCTCCACTGGCTCCCGGTCTCCAGCAGAATCAAGTTCAAGATCTTATTCCATACTTTCCAATGCCTCAAAACTGACTCTGCTCCTTCATATCTGAAAGCCCTAGTTCAGCCTCACATACCAAGTCGCACACTGCGTTCTCAAGACAAGCATCTTCTCCAAAAACCTCCCTGTAAGACAGCTATTCGTGAACGCAGTTTTAGATGCGCAGCCGCCACTCTGTGGAATGATCTTCCGGAATACATCAAGATATCAGAGACTCCATCAACATTTCGGAAAAACTTAAAAACCCATCTCTTCAAAATTGCTTATGACTGTTGAATCAAGAAGTCCTATGTACATAATGCTGTAAATATTCCCCAAGCGCCAGTGAACAGTTAACCTGAAACTTTCAGCGCTATACAAGATGAATAGATTAGATTAGATTAGATTATTAGTTGTCGAAAGGACATTTCAGTGTGGACACTCTGCCATGCCCATATTCGAGGGGGATCAAGACCAAATGAACAAACTTAAGTCTCTATGTAACAAATATATCATTCAGAAAAGTTCAGCTTCCTATGTAAACTGGTATCTGAGAATATTGTTTTAGGTAAAATGCTCGCCACTTCAATATTTGAGGGGGGTCAGGAACAAATGATCCCTTACTTAAAGTAAAAGGTATCTCCCAACAGAAATTCAGGTTTGGGGGTGCAACGGTTTTGGAGGAGAAGTTAAAAATTTCAAATATGAACGGATGTTGGACGATGGTCCATACAATTTACCCAAATATATATGCTCAAAATACGGCAAATATTCCTCATAGGAATATCGACATTGAAATTAATTTACATATACTAGCTGGTACCTGTTTAATATATTTTAAATGTGTGTCTGGTGTCGGATATTTGCAAAAATCAAGGAATTTTCAAAGGTTTCAGGAGTATTAATAGGTGTCGTATTTCATTTGTATCATATTTATAACTGCATCAATGAGATTATGAATTTGACTGACTTTATTAGCTTATATAAGATACCCACGGCAATAAGACACAGGCGGTCAATGGGACCGACAGCGTGCTTTATGGGGCAATAAAACATGCTCGTGATTTTAGACGTCAGTTTGAGCGTCGCTTAGCAAATGACGTCACATGTTACGTCACTTCGATTGTTCAATGCTAATGAACGTGTTCTACGACGGGAGGCATTAATATTTTCAAAAAAAATAATATAAACAAACAACGTAATATCTGCACGGTTTTTATATAAAGCGACTAACTGTTTAAGGGCATCTCATATAAGAAATAGAAGACTCGTTGTTGTGCTTTATCGTAAAATAAAACATAGCAGAGAGCATAAAACACTCAGGGCTGCGCCCTTCGTGTTTTATGCTCCCTGCTATGTTTTATTCAACGATAAAGCACGCCAACTCGTCTTCTATTTCTTAAATATAGTGACTTTTAATATATATCTATCAAAATATATCAAACAGAAACAAAAGCCTTGAAAATAAACTACCTGCATGGAAAAAAAGTGTCAGTTTTAATTTTCTACTTTTGTTTCCGCGAACAAAGGAGAGAACTCATGGGGATTTTTAATATACTAGCATCAGTTTTGAATATCCAGCAGTCTATGCTTTTTATCAACTGCTTTACAATCATTTTTCAGATCCTCTTTCACGTATGTAACAAACATTGTTTTATTACGGTCTATTTTTTCATGACCCTCCCCTTGTGGCTGTATGTGATTTTTTCATGACCCTCCCCTTGTGGCTGTATATTTTTTCATGACCCTCCCCTTGTGGCTGTATATTTTTTCATGACCCTCCCCTTGTGGCTGTATATTTTTTCATGACCCTCCCCTTGTGGCTGTATATTTTTGCACGACCCTCCCCTGAGGACGCCATCTTGTTTTAGCGAGGCACGCAAATATTCCTGCCTGCGGCTGAGTCCAGTCCCTTTATTTTATGGTCTCTGTATATGATGAGTAAACACATATGTTATATCATTTAATAATATATATTTATATGTTCTGTCGTGTCTGTAATATTTGCAATGGCAGTGAAAGTAGATCGGTGAATTGCAAAATAATTGTATGAAGCGGTAAATTGTATGTATCCTTTCAACAGTATTTCTCATGGAGACAAATTGTTCGTTATTGAACTAGTTTACCTCCATTAAAACATAATTTTAATTGATTTCTACTTTAAATATACTTGAAAATTATTTATTTCAATCGGCAAATAGTAACAGGAATATTCGTATTCTATCATGATGCAGGCTAATTACAAAATGACGCGTTTGAAGAACAGTTTTCTTGTATTTGGGTTTCATAGAATATATACAGAGAAGGTTTAAAGGTACATCCATTGTGTTGTTTGGGGTCACTTATGCTAAACGTTATAAATTGTGTTATGTTATCGAGAAGTACTGACTGTTGTCGGAAATTGCCATTTCGATCTTAGACGACTTAGTATATTGACGATGGGAAGGTAAAAGTAGTGATTTCTGATCGAAAACCCGACAATGTACCGGGTGTGGCGCGCGCCAATGAGTCAAACGTAATTTTTGAATCTTGTTTATAACAGACAAACTGATAAATTTGGGTTGATCATGTTTAATAGGTCATATAACTTTACTGTGCATGTAAATGGAACGTGCAGTTTCGGTTTCTGCACATACATAATGATATTACTCTACTTTAATTGGAAACTAGTAATTATGATATATTTGTTGATTGGGGATGTATATACAACCTGAGTGAATTTATTTGCACTGTAAAGAGCACATATGGTGAGTCGGAACGTATTAAAGCCTAGTAAAATGTTATGAAACATAATGGATGCACCGTTAACATAAGCAGTGCCTGCCTCCAAATTCACTCACAAATGTATTTGACATCCCTAGAAGATGCATTCGGTCTCATCAAAACAAACGTGTCTACGCATCAGTGTTTTTTTTCTAACCTCATCAACAAATATACTCTTCCAAATTTCTGTATTTACATATTTATTCACCTATTTTTCACATCGTATACCTCATACATCAAATATATAGAGGACATAATGATTCAAAAACACAATGGTGTTTTTTCGTCGTCATAACTTTGCAAAAAATTGTAACTGCGTAAATTTCACAATCCCGAGGCTAATAAAGTAAGACAAAATTCCTCTTCCGGAAATGACTTGACTGTCTTGACTGCTTTCGGGAAACTTATATTGTCTGAATATAGAAGCAAACAGCAATAAGGTTGTGTGATAAGTAGAGATTAATACCCAAGCGGGGATGCAATTTATTATCATTCAAACCTGGCTCCCACAGTAGGTATCGGTTGTGTGAGATATAGAGGATACTAAACTAACTTCCATTCAATACTATTTTGTTAAACGAGTATACATGTTATGGCGTAAAACGAGCGAAAGCGAGTTTAATGCCAAATCATTCACGAGTTTAATAAAAATATTATTTTATGGAAGGAAGTTTAGAATAGCTTGTCCAAATAAATCAAGCAAAATTGCCGACAGTGTGAGTGTGCTGAAAGAAAGATTTTCGAAAGTCGTGAACCTTTGTGATGGCAGTACGACCATTGTGACGTCACAGCTGCACACTATTGTGACGTCATAATTGCAGCGGTATTACACTAGTTTAATATTGCCGTATAAATATTACACTGCATTATCTTACATGGGCGAGTAATAAATAGGGGATACTAAACGACCTTCCATTTAATACCATTTTTATTAAACGAGTTAATGATTTGGTATAAAGCGAGCTTGATACCAATGGCAAATCATTCACGAGTTTAATAAAAAATGGTACTTTATGGAAGGAAGTTTATTATTCTGTTTATTACTTGCCCAAATTTATCAAGCGAAATTGCCGACAGTGTAATTTCGCGAGTCATGATGTACCATTGTGGCGGCGGCACGACCATTGTGACGTCACAACTGTACAATGTTGTGACGTCATACTTGCAGCGATATAACTATTACACTGCAGTATCTTCCACGGGCGAATAATAACAAGTGATATATGTATGCGATATCATATCTACACTGTAGATATCGCTACAATCAAATCGTCGTATTTCTATTACATCGTCAATCAATGACATCACAAGGCTTTGACGTCACTGAAAACATCTCTGACAATGCTATGATGTCATAAAGTTGATGACGTAACAATGCTATAATGCTATAATGCTGATGACCTCACTGAGATCACTTCTGAAGAAGCTAAATGGCACTTGTATGTTTTAGCAAGGACGTATATATTCAATATACGTCCTTGGTTTTAGATATGCAAATAATTGTTAAAGAATGATTTTGAACGATAAAAATATCACCCTCGTGTCCTCTGATATCAAATGCATCAACACTCGTTGATAAAGTAAAAATCCTCGGCAAACCTTGGATATTTGTAACTTTAATCAACTCGTGTTGGTAGGCCTATAATTGATATCAGAAGACACATGAGTGAGATATTCTATATGTGTAATACAATCGTAGATTTATTAGAAAGATAATCTCACCAAAATCATTCTTCAATAGTTATCAACAAAAGAATGAACCTAACTGAAACATAAAAAGGCCAGTATTAGGCTTCTTTAGCAGTGATGATAGTGACGTCATATAACATAATTGGTACCTCACTAACTTATGCCTTGTGATGTCATTATCTAAATGATGTAATAACATTATGATGATTTGACTGCAATGATATCTACACTGTATGGATATCATTTGATCTCACACAAGTATATATCTACTTTTGGATGATATATCGACACAGTTAGTATAGACACCCATATAATATTGTGTTTATTATCGAAGTCGTGAAATTAATGAAAACAACCATAGGCCGTAGCATTTAGAATGCAACGTCATAGACGAAGCGTGACGTCATATCATTGTTACGACGTCACATCGCCATGACACAATACGTGATATATTGCTCTAGTGCATCGTATGAAAAATATGAACCCTATATGATTGCCCTCGTAAGTGATAAGAACGAGTTCTACCATGTCAGTCAGAGTGTGGCGAGATGAACGGAAAACACCCACCTTTGTTATTATATAACGTGAAACTTTAATTCGCAATCATGACATGATTTGCATATATTTTACTGGTATACATGTTTGTCATATCTTAGAAGCGTAGTTTTACCCAATAGCACTGTGTCAAAACGCATTTTCGATATCAGGCATTTAGCGACATCTGAAACGGTTTTTGACACTAAGGGGAAGTTACTCTGCAAGACGGCAGGGAAGTGTTCATTGTTACATTTGATCAAAACATTCGGATTATTTCCGCATTAAATTTATGATCAACACGGCGAAACACAATAGAAATGTAGAAGGATGTGAATATGTTTAAGAAATAACTTTGTAGTTTTGAATTAGTAAGGATATTTTTGTTTAACTGGAAACTTCAAGATTGTGGTTGAAAAAAAAAACCTAGATAGCTCTAAGAGTAGATTATCTCCCTTCACAAGTTGAAGCTTTTCCAACAGTATCTCTTCAACGTCGAACGTGGTATGTTTCCCCACAAAATAGAATCATGTATTCTATTGGGATAGATACCTATATCTGTATTCTGGGTCTGTCTAGAACAGATAGAAAGAGTGTGCAGCTGATGATATAGGGACTGAACATATAGATGATTATGGACGTCTGTTATGGCAGTGTTGTACAGTTCAAACCAAATTCCCTCTGTGTTTGATTCCCAGAATGCAACAGAAATGGATGTGCCAGATTTCAGTTGTTTCCCGAACAACAATAACAACAACAACAATTATGTCACAGGCCTCCCAAGGCCAGGATTGTTGCCGTTTTTATCACCATCTGTGACTTTTTCAAACACGTACATGCCAACGATGCCTTCGTCGATTTATCAAACCAGTTCAATCGGACAGACGACGAACTTCACTTTTACAAGCCCGACTCAAGGGAACATTATATCCCATGCTGCTCCTCTCTATACATCCCCCATCTCTGCAGTTCCATCACTGCCGCGACAATCTCACATAGTGCCGGGCATCGGTGCTCAGTGGCAGCACACTGTACCACAGAATATGCCGTGGGCAGTCGTCTCACAGGGACAAACTCATGTTACAGAATTTACAGCCCAGTCGCTAGCATCTTACAATCCTATATTGAGTCAGTAAGTATATACATTCATAACCATCGCTTCACTTTCAGAGTGCAGATTATTATCTCCCACAATAAAGTGGAAAGTGGGATTTATTACTTGCCCATGGACGTGATGTCATAATCGTCCATGAAGTCATGTAGTTACCTATGATCTCGATGAAACTTTGTATGTGGAACAATCATCGTGAAGCTTTAGGATTTTCGACTTCTTCGCATTATTTCGGCCATTTCCATAAAATGCGACTTACTGAGCTCAGTGAAATTTTGGAATGGGAACAATTGTTTGTGTGGTTGCAAATGATTTCAATCCTTTAATTCCAATTTCAACACATAAACATGATTAATTGCGAGTGACTACGGATTGAATAAAAATATATCATTGTCACACTTGTAGGAGTATTGAGGATTTAAGTAACTCACTTTGTTATTTTCTATAATTATTTTTCATGTGGTGCAATCCTGTTTTTGACAGGGCAGCCAGAAATATGTGGCAGAAAAAGGTAAATAAGGAAATTTAATATCTGTCCAAAATCTTTCATAACCTGAGCAGGGATTGGGAAAGACACCTTTGACAATGGGCCAATTTTATGACTTTTAGTCACTTTTTGTATTTCAAATGGGCCATTCCCCTTTGTAGCAATAGTAAAATTTCAAATTTTAATGGGCCATTTTTTCATCCAATGTGCAAAATGGCCCATGGCCCCTGGCTTTCCCAATCCCTGCCTGAGAGTAACCAAATCTTATGATATTTTTTTCCAGGTCCGAGCCTAGAGCTTCTTGTAGTTTCACACAGCGTCGACCAAAGAGGCACTTTCCAGATAATGATGTGTAAGTATTTGTAAGGTACTTTGAATATTTGTTTTGTCCTAATCACGAAATGAATGAAGTCTGCAGTTTGAATACTCACTGAGTTTGAATACCTTTAATTACCTTTATGTAGTGCTGTGTGATGACCAGTGGGATCAATATCTCCATATTATAAACAAAATATTTCAAATTGCCACCTGTGTTGGTTAATCAATTGGAATCATGACTTTTTAACAAAAGCAAGTACATAATTACCACACTTGGAATAATATCATAATGACTGCTTGTCAAGGGTTAAAAGGAGGGTTCTAACGGGGTATTTTTTGTGAAACGAAATTCGAGAGGATATCCGCGTTTACACATATATGCTATTAATACATGATTAAAACACAGTCAAATTGAAAGATATTAATGAAGTTAATACTTTGATGACTTTGCATTTCACAACTTGATAAAGACAAGCACACATTTGTTGAAAAATCAAAACAATGAGAATTGAAGCCATTCATCAGCGCTGCAAGTGGGGAAAACTTCACTACAGCCTAACAACATATTGTTTATTGGTTTTATCATATGTTATGTGTTACTTTGTGAATATTCTATCACTGTATACATAATATGTGTAACTATTACAACAACAAAAAATCTAAATTTGGTCAAATATAGCGTGTTTTCATGTCGCGAAATACCAAGGAACCATGATGGAGGATACTCCCGCACATCGGCGATAGAACTTTCCCTTTAAGATAATGACCCAAAAAAATAATTAACAAAAAAATACAAGAACATCATTTGTACCAAGATCAAAGTTAAACATCATGTTTCTTATTTCTACATTTCTTTGTTCCCATAACAGGGGAGTTGCGCCCTCCTCAAAGGTTCGAATCTCAGACGAGTTGATGATGGCTCGGATGAAAGGACTGCACATCACTGCGCCAGAGTTCAACAAAAATACGCCAAGTAGTCTGAGCGTGTCCAGCTGGCAGAAACTACGTGACTTGGAGGAGAGGTAGACGCTTCTTAAATTGAGTGGTCGTGTCACAGTGTCCCATCTAGGATCATGTCCTTTTGGCACTTGTGTAATAATAAAAATTGCAAAACATCGTCGTAAGACTGTTGATAATGAAGTATATAATAAGGTATAAAAAAAACCTTTAAAATTAATTTATCGCTAAATTGCTGGAATAACTAATAAGGAATTGCCTGATGATGTCCGTTGCTATAATAAAATAGACAGTTATCTTCAAATCTCAGGAGCATGGTCTTGAGAATTCAGTAAGTTGACAGTAACTGACAATAGATCCGTATCTCACTGAGGTTGATTATTTCAGGTTAGAGGACGAGCCGGTTGATATTGACTGCAATCCTGAGGACATCTCGGAGAGGAGTCACACAGACAAGTCTTTCCCTCGTCTTCGACTCAAGCCTGGCTTCAGTGCCGAGGACCTTCTCAAACCAATCCCCATCTTGCCCAAGACAATCATAGAGGACCTGTAAGTACTGTATCGATGTAATCAGCGCCTTGTTAGGTACCGTATGTTGGTATGTAGCAGTACAGAACCCTAGTTCTGTTCAGATCCAAGAGTCGCCACTGACGGCTGCAATACTGCCGAAGCGGCGTTAAACAATAACTCACTCACTCACTATGCTACAAACTAAAGTCACAACAAAACACATTTTTCCTTAATAAATAAAGTGTCATGAATGTATGTTCCTCATTGATTTACGAAGTGCCTTGTTCGGCTGAAATGAAATTCGAGGATGGCATTCCTTAGGGGTGGAACAGTACATTTTCGTTCAGTATTCTATTGATAGTACAACACCTTTAGTTTGGTATGTTTTCGGTTTTGTTCTGCTCAGTGCCTTTTTAGGCTGAAACATTTTGGTATGTAGCAGTACAGAACCCTCAGTTCTGTTCAGAAGTCTTAATGAACAAAATTAAATGAAATTAATGACAAAGTATGATGTACGGTACAAACCTGAAGAACACTTTTCACACTATTGTACATTTCATACAGTCACAAGTAGGCACTAGAACCAAAACATAATGATACATAAAGGGAGTGCTAAGCAGGAAACCCCTATGTAAGTGACACTTACTAATATGATGTTAATTGGTTTTGCCATATTTCCCCAGTTACATGTCCGAGGTCTGTTGTATTGACCCCAGACGAAGAACATAACAGACCTGTACATAATTAATGACAATTTTATTAATTAACTTCTTTTCATTCTATTTGTAAAACAACAAAAAATATCATTTATATCGAAATGATAAATGTAAACAAATTTCAGTGGCGGATCTACACGCAGTAAGGTTTGGGTGCAATGCTACACTGATTGAATCTCAGCGTAGTTCCACCAATGGTTCGCTAGTTCAGCCGATGCTTGCAGGTTTCACTGCAATGCATAGCCGCATGACACTGCAGGCTTTCTCCCTGCCATAATACTAGCAGCCGCAATATAAGTGAAATACTCTTGAAAGTGGGTTAATCCACAACTCACCTCACCTCACCTCTATATTAAATTCAACTTCCAGAAATAAGCCGTGTATGAAGGTTGTGCTGTGGAAGCCGCCAGGGATCCTGCGGAACGTGGACGGCTTGAAAGAGAAACCAGAGAACCTCAATCTGAAGAGTCAGACGGAAGACAGGTGCATGTCAAGCCGACCTCAACAACATAGCGTCACATCTGTCACCCCCTCTGTGCCTTCACTTTCGTATGGAGATAAGTAAGTGGTTTGTGTGTCAATATCATGTTGAGAAAAGCATCGGGTCAAGTAAATGAGCATTTCACCGTATGACTTCTTGAATTGTGCAAATTTGTGTGTAACCCTTGCCTAGGTCATCCAAAATTCACGTCTCGTAAAACTCATCTGCGTACTTCCTGAGAATTATCTGTGTATCTTCTAATTGAGCTTCTCTCCTTCAGACGTGTGGGAGAGTTCCAGCCCAGCTACTGCAGTATGGAGAGTATGGTGTGTGAGGAGGACGACATGGACCTGTGACGTCACCTCTACATAGCTTTTTTTTACTTATGTATGTCATCTGATGCTCACAGAAAACGTGAAGCCAATCAGTTCTATTTTCATCCTCTGCAAAGATTTCAACTGGAAATGTATGTTTTAGAATTCATTTTGCTGATGAAAGGGTTACACAATCACAAAGTATTTTATTTTCTGTGAGGCCGCGGAGAAGGGTGAAGCATATATAACTAGCCAGGGAACAATTTCAACTTCAAAACCTGAATTCATGACAGAAAAACGGGGTTTTGTCTTTCTCTAAGAAAATTTTAAGATCTATCAATAGTTAAATGGAAACTGAACCATTTCTAACTTTCTTAATACCTTGGCACTGTATGAGTGTACATATTCGTTACGTAAAAATTAAAGGGAAAATAAAATCATAACAACGCTAGCTGTTTGATAAATGTTAGAAAACAAATGAACTTGATGTGGCAAATTTTAAAGGCAACTTCAATCTCATCCTTTGAATAGAGGAACTTTTAGTTTTGATGAATGTTTCCTTGTTTGGATGTAAGTGGCTTTGAATATAAATACAGGTTCAGAATTTATCTAAGATTCACTTATGTTGTCCTGGTATTTTATGTAAGTTGGAAATACTTTTAAATTTCATCTTTGCTGTATTTGTTTTTCATCAATTTTATATTTAGCTAGATTGTTTCAACAGTATTATATGGTGTCAATACATGTATATATATTTGATAATGTTATGTTTTCTGTTTGTTTTGTAGATAGTTTTTACGGGGAGGACAATTTGATAAAATAGAGTAGCTTTACTCTATCATCATTGTTATTCTCTTCGTACAGTGCTTGCTCAAGTTATTTCTTCCCATATAACCTTAGTTACTAATGGATCACATTGCTCACTTTAGGAAAATCCCCTTACGACGAAAATTTTAAACATAGACACTGTCTTTAATACAATTCAATCAAAATCATTTTACATCTGTGACTGCATGTGCCACAGTTGAAGTAACTCATGCGGTAACAGTTACAAACAAAAAATGCTTTAAGCAGATTCTATTTTTCTAGCAAAGAAAGATTCCACTTGTAACAATGGTTACATGGGAAGAAATGACTTGAGTAATCTCCCTGGGAAGAGAATGCATCATTGTAAATATACACCATTGTTAATTTCTTTGTGCAGAAATTAATTAGTTTATCCTAGAGGGTGTTCTTTTACAGAAAGAAAGCAATAGTTTTATGGAGTTATATCTTGTACGAACAGATTTGGAGAGAGTAATCTTGTTTTTGCATATATACTATTTATACATCTTTGTTAACACAGTTACTTTAAACGTGTTAGATGTTATGTTAGTTGCTTTAAATTAGACAATTTCAAAATATTTGATCCAATTCATAGAACATAAAATTGTCTGAACAGTGGAGATATTGTCAATCAATCTATGACCACATAAATTAATTTCGTGTTTTATGAATTATTTTGAGCAAAATATCTAAAAGCAGGAGGGGAAAAAATTACTTTGATCTTGTGTAAATTTAAGGATGTATGACAGTTTTCAGGTGAGTTAAAGAGACACTTAATCGTCTAAAAACATAATAATTTTATTTTATTTTTTATTTTTTGGTAAATTTGGCAATAATTTTAATTGGGAAGGATTCAGATGAACCAATCTCATTGAAATGAGATCATGCTGTGCTGTGTTATATATATATATATATAGCGTAGTGCAGCACAATACATTAATTTAATAGGATTGTGGAATAATAAAAAAAAATTCAATTTTGTCAAAATCATGGTAGAAAATGTCTTTAAAAAAAACTATAAAATAAAAAAAGATTTCCTCTATTGAATTTTGTCACATAGGATTATATATATTTTAATTATCACTAAAATGTTTTTACTTTTAGACATGGAAATGAAAGAGATATTTTGTCTTATTTCAATACAAATTTGTGATGCAGAATTTATACGAGGTGACCAGCACTGTAAGGTTTTGATTGCGATGGTCATTTCCGATCTACTAAAAACATGTTGTAGTACTGCTAACATCATTAGTCTATTCATTTTGGAGGTGCACCCTCTTGCTTTAGTTTACCTGAATATGATCACCTGGCTAAAAAATTCAGTATAAACATGTCCATGGATGTCTTATGTTATAAACAACATCCTCCGCAGGGCATAACTCGCACCAGCCTCTATCACTGGATGATGTTTGCCTTGCTGCATTATGGCAGCTTTTCTGTACCAGCAAAGCAGCTCTCTGCACCTAAATCTCTGGCTTAGAATGTAGATGAACAGCAAGACTGAAACTTAGCCAGTGTCTTGAGGGGTGTCAGTTATGCAGGAAAGGTTGTCTATAATTCGATATAAGGAGTTGAAGAATGCAGAGGTAAATGAGCTTAATTTAAAGGGGCAATAGCATGTTTTTCGCAAATTTTACTTTTTCAAGATTCTCATTTATAATGATAGTTTATGTCATTTATATTTACTTTAGAGGGTAAAACATTGTATTAAACAAACCAATTATCCGTAGTGGTAATAACGATGTTGCGTATAAAGGAAAAATTGCATGGCGGCCATTTTATTGTGAACACAATTTATTATTTCAAATGACAAACAAAAATTCCCATGGCTTTACGGAACCATGTACACTCGTTTTTTATCTTGATTTTTCACAGACAGAATAGTGTTTTACTATTTCATCAACTTATTTCAGAGTAAAAACGTGCTACTGCCCCTTTAACATTGCTACAATATTTTACTATTTGTTGCTTGTGTAAAATAAAGCATTTCATTGTAAATTGATACATTGTTTCATTGCTATTTCCAATCCTGTATATGGCAACACATTTTTCTTGAACACTAACCTCTATTCTCATTGTATATTTCCTCATTGCATGAGAATGGTTGTTCTCAATTGTTTATTTGTTCTAACTATTAAGCCATTGTTGTTTCATAATGTAATGTACACAACAATAACTCTTAGTAAATGCTCAAAGCTAAGCTGCAATGCTTACACAAATTCAGTGCAGGATCTACATTATTCTCCAGCTGTCAACATTAACAGGTTGCACTGCTGGACAATTCTTAAAACCATTATGATTCACTGTATCTTCACGTCTGTCGAGTCTTGTTAAAAATATAGGGGCCCACTTGATTTGCACACCAACTGATCAGCCAGCTAGTTGGGGAAATCTGATTGCCTAATTGTTTATCAGCTGAGCCATTGTTATTGAACAGTTGAACTGTTTGTGAACTGATTGTGAGTCTTGTTGAACGGTTGAAGTTGGGTTTTTTCCTGCCCAAAGCATTTGATTTCTTCATTGAACAACGCTTCTGGTCACCTGTTAGTACATGAGGCTCACCATCAGCTATAAGCATTTAAGGACAAATCAAGTGTACCCAAGAGGCTCACCAGTTCAAAATTTCTGACTGTTTACATGTTGTGAAGGAAAATGAAGCATTTCAAAGAGGCAGCATTACAGTTGATGAAAGTGATAATTTTGTACCATGTATTTCTTTTAAAATTGTGTTCATTATTGAATTATGTTTTATTAGGTTTTTTTTTTACAAATAACAGTTGCTTAAGTTCAAATTAGTAATATACTTGAAGAGAAGACCAGGGTTTTATGGATTATATTTGTGAACAGTTGATTTGAAGTCTTTCCCAATAAGGAAAGTGTGTCAATGAAATATATTTCATCCAAAACTGTTTTAGATTTAAAGATTTTGATGTGAGGTTTATTCATGTGCTTAACTATGTTCTCCTCAGGAATTTTGAGAGTTAAATACCCCTTGGTAGAGACTCTTTTAGCTGAAAAGAGTTTTATGATTTTGATCAACATCACTAGCTCAATTTCTGCTTTGATATTTTTCAAACCTTCTATGCTTCAGAATCAAGGACTATAGCAGAAATTTATAGTCACATCAGATGTCTTACCACAAAACCTCATTTGAGATTAAGATAGCCTTGACGTAGTCTTTGAAGGATTCATAAGAAAAGAAATTTTCCTGGATAACGACTTCTTTTTTGTGAACAGTCACAATGTTTCGGAGTAAATGTTCACTCTTTCATCAGGTATCATCATCATAGCCTGAAAAATTTACAATGCCAAAAATTCTTCCAATGAAGCAAACAACTGCCAATAAATATATGGTGACGAATAAATGAAGCCGAAGTATGATTATGAAATATAGCAAGGCAGGGATTGAGCCCCTGATATCTGGTTGGTTTACATAGAGGTTAATTGTTGTGTGTCAACCTGAAAAGTTAAAAAAAAATCAAAACTCACAAGTAAAATAATCATCCAAGATTCATCATAGCTTGTATATGGCATCCATGAATATTTTTTAAAATATCATCCTGTTTGTTTGTACATATAAAATGAGGTTGGGATAATGTCATGTTTTCTGGTCTGTAGAATAGTTTTAGTTTGCGTCCACTGAAATTAGATTCAAAGTTATGTATACTTTCATATATTATACTCATGCCTTCAAATATCATGTTCAAACGGTTAATTTCTTGGTAATTCAATGAACATCCAAGAAACCAATCACCCTCATTTTTCTTGCCTGCTTACAACTGGAAATACTTTTACTTTTCTATGAAATGACCGAATAGCCTGTTCTGAGGAATTAAATTGCAGAATATTGCCTTCAGCGGATAAACTCTTGGTAGTTTTCTCTCCACAGGATCTGATATAGGGTATAGTGATGTTTGTCATCCAGACCCTACAGCAAAATGTTTAATTGACAACCAACCCAGTCTAGAAAATTCTAGCAAGTCTAGATTACTCAGCTCTGAAATTAATGAATCTTTAGGGCTCCATTTGGTATAACTATTTGAATTGTTTGTAAAATGTTTGTAATAAAAAAATATTTCTGAGACTAAACGTTAGTCTAGGTATATTTACTATAGTCCGTCTTCCCTATGCAAGGCATAACTCATGCCATTCTCCATCAGTGGCTTATTTAAGCCTTGTCGCATTTCCTTTACTGTTCTGTCCTAGCGATTCAGAGCCCACTATGTAGTTCAGGTGAACAGGCTGCTATGTTAGCACAAGAAAGTAAAATAAATGTGACAAAGCTTAAATTATCCATTGATGGAGACTGGAGTGAGGTATGTCTTGCGGAGGAAGTTGGGTATAGTTTGATATAGTTAGCCTTTAAAGGGACACCGCGTCGAGGATAAAAATGAGTCATCTTTATCACACTAAGCTGATTAGAGTGTCTGCTAACGAGTTATGCTTCACTCCACTGTCTACATGCAGTAGTTTTTATTACCAATTATGTCAATTGTCTGAAATTTGGTGTCTGTGACTTGTTAGCAGACATGTTAATCAGCATAGATAGATACACATGATCTGATTTTTTCTCTCGACGCAGTGTCCCTTTAAACTAAAAGAACGTTTCTCCTCATAATTAATGTATTCTTTGCACAAAACCTCTGTTCCAATGCCACAGTTTTCTTATACCAGCTGAAGATAATCCTGATTGTTTTCAAAGTTAGTTGTGCAGTCAGAGATGTTTCAAACTGAGCTTTCTTTTCCCATACCAGAGTAATTCATCTGTGCAATGGGCACATATTTTTTACAAGAAAATGTAAAATGCAAGATTGGATAGATATAATGGTGGTATCCTAGTTGCAAATTGTTACTGCTTACTTACTGAAATACGGTAACCAATGGTATCAGAGTTTATGTGGGAAACTAGGAATTGAGTAACCTCTATAGTGCACAAGAACAAGAAGCAAGAGACCACCAAGTCAGCTGTTAAAGGGACACCGCGTCGAGGATAAAAATGAGTCATCTTTATCTCACTAAGCTAATTAGAGTGTCTGCTAACGAGTTATGCTTCACTCCACTGTCTACATGCAGTAGTTTTTATTACCAATTACCTCAATTGTCTGAAATTTGGTGTCTGTGACTTGTTAGCAGACATGTTAATCAGCACAGATAGATACACATGATCTGATTTTTTCTCTCGACGCAGTGTCCCTTTAAGCTCTTGTATATGTATGCAAATCCAGTGAATTGGCCTTTGTTCAGATGATGCCTGTCCCTGTGCTATGATTACTGGTATATGTAATGTGACCATTGTAACAGCTGAAAATTCCTAATTGTTATCAAAGGGCAGTTAGATCAGGTTCATGTCACTTTAGTCTATTTTCAGTGGACTGGATGTATGTGTATAACTGAGATGTCATATTAATGACTTCTTCAGTTTTGTCTCTTTCATGTTTGATATATCAAAAATAAATATTTAAAGTATATTTTATTCTTTGTTCTTTTTATGGATGATGACAATCTATGCTATGTAGGCCCTAAATTTCACCAATCAAAATACCCGCCTCAATCAGTGGATCAACACACTGCTAGCCATGTCCGGACAGTAGCACTTTTTTTTTCCAAATTTTATTTTTTCAAAGTTTCCATTTATAATGATAGTTTATGTCATTTATGTTTATTTTAGTGGGTAAAGCATCTTATTACACAAACAAATAATCCATAGTGGTAATAACGGTGTTGCATATAAAGCAAAAATTACATGGCGGCCATTTTATTGTGAACACATTTTATTATTTCGAATAACAAAAACGAATCACATGGCTTTACAAAACCATGTACACTCATATTTAACTTGATTTTCCGACGAGAGAAGGGTGTTTTACTTTTGGTGAAATTATTTTTCAAATACATTTCGACATATTTGAGCAAAAAAATGTGTTACTGCCTACTAAGATCAATTGCACAAGATAACATTATAGTCAACAAAAGATTCCAGTTCTACAATTTTCATTGACTAAGGAGCCTGTACAGAAAATGTAAGTCTTTTTGGGATTTTCATTTTTAAGACGCCATAAACAATTTAAGATAATTTCAACTCATTATCAAAGAGTATCACAAATCAAATATAATCTCATTGGATATAATTGAACTGATTGTTTCATCATAGCCCAAAAGACATTATTCTCTTGGGGCCCCTTGTATCATTGTTTGATAATGGTATACAAATATATACAGAAACATGGCACTATATTGAAACATGGCACTAACATACAAAGAGTTGATCCATCAAGACATGTCAGTATTAATGTACAGCAGTTCAGTTTCAAGAAGGAAACAGTTAGGTCTTCTTCCCATGCATCATCCTGAACGTCATATTGATACGGACTCCCGTCAGTTTCTTCCGTGGAGGTAGAGAGTGATACCAGTAAGAGTTGGTGGGATAGTTCATCATCAGAAGGCTCCCATTGGTCAGTTCTACTTTCACTGTATTCATACGCCGTGTTGCATTCTTTCCACGGGCATCCTGGTGCTTGAAAACAAAGTCCCGAGGCTGACCAAGAGTGAGTGATGCGATTGGATGCTCCTTCACGAGGTCGGCCTCATCATCCTTGTGTTCTCCCATGTGGTCGTGGCCATCTTTGTACCTGGTAGGCAAAGAATGAAAATGGAAATATATTGAAACCGCAAAATGTTTAGGGTAAAAAAAGTGTCAGAGTTTTTGTTTGAGTAGGAAGCCAGTGTGGAGGGAAAGTGCAAAATGGAGTGAGGTAATGAAGTAGCTACAGCATTCGGATTCAGATCAAGGGGTTCCTGATGAATCATCCCAGGGCTCGGCAACATTGCTGCTGAACTGTTCTACATGCAGTAAGGTTTGGGTAAAATGGCCCACTGAATTTCAGCGCAGTACCATCTATGGTTCCCTAGTTCTAGCCGATGTGTGCAGGTTTCACCTCAGTGCATAGCCACAAAGGTTTTGCTGGCTTTCTCCCTGCACTTATACTATTATCTGACTATACTGCTAGTGAAATACTTTGGCATGCGATGTTAAACCCCAAATCACCTAATCTCATTTCACCTAAAAGTGCAAAAGTCAGACTTTCAAAATGTTTTTTAAAAAGAGCCATTGACTCTGTATCTCATCAGTTTTTTCATCGTGTATTATCAAAAGTGGAAGACTTTCATATGAAATAATAGTTTCATGACATGCAGTTTATTTTTAAAACCATGAAATTATAACTTGATAGTCAAGGTAGGTCTACATAGATTTCACCATTTTAATGCTATTAGTTCACTGGAAAAAATTATGTAATAGCTTTATTACGGGCTTATAAAGATTTATAATCTCTATGACTAAATAATGTGTCTCTATACTACAATTTGGTTCTAAAACCCATCTTTTGAGAAAGTCAAATTTTAGATAGTTGACCTAAAAAGCACCTTGGGCTTACCTAAAAAAAAGATTCAAAGAGGGCTCTAAATCGGATAATTTTCATGGCTTCTGGTTTTATTGTAATAAGCATGTTTGTAGAGGGGAAAGAGACACTGTAATCTGTAGTAGCGTGCATCCTCCAGTCAACCTAAAGTTCAACAATTATTAAGATGGAAATTGTGTATTACCTAATTTAGGATATGGGTTCTACACACATTTGCATAAGTTTCATTTTGTTGTAATGTATCTTATCAGGTCTCCTGAGGAATCAACACAAATCTCATGGCAAGCAAATGTTACACAATATGGCAACCATGATATGTTCACGTATAATATATATGACACAGGTATGATACCATATCTTATTGGTAACATTACAGTGAACTTCAGGAGCACATATCTGTAGAGTTAATTCCATTTTTAATGTGAAGTCCAAAGATTCCATGAGAGATGTACCTGTTAATAAGAACAAAATTGAAATTGCGGCCTGTTAAATTTGCGATCACATTCTTGACATGATTCAGCAACGGTGTCCACGGTCGTGCCGGCACGGTGTTCCCAGAGAATCTGTAGGCAAGTCCAGCATCACCATGAGCAACCTGGGAACAGTATTCGATCTAAGAAAAAAACTAAACTAAATAGGCGCATCTACAAATTTCTTTAGATTAGTAAAATGTTTATACAATTACATTGAAATAATTTGATGCTTTGAGCTTGATTAGTAATTTTTATTAAACTTTCGATCTTATTTGCATATGGATTCTGAAACTGATATGAATGTCAGTGTGAAATCATTGAAAAGAATTGGGCATATAACTTGTCGAAGAGACTTACTAAAGGCGTCTGACAATCATAGTGACATTCAGAGCTAGTTTAGTCGCATGCTGCATCTGAACTTCGTAACATATATGCTATGCTAGCACAGAAAAGTTAAGTAAATGCGGCAAGGCTTAAATTAGCCAGTTTTGGATACCCAATGAGTTATGATTTGTGGGGCAAAGGGGGTTTTGAATTACATCAATGAGTATGCTTATACCAAATGTGTGGGGAAGAGTTATCCACCCTTACATCGGACACTGATGCTGCGTTGAAACAACATAGCATACCTGTTGTCTTGGAATGTCATGCCACTTGCCAAATATTTTAACTTTTGCCAACTGGCCAGTGTTATATTCAAGCTCCCGTTCACAAAGTTCTAACAAGCGTTTTGCGTCTTTTTCACTAAACAATTGAACAAAATCACAATTCAAATTTTCAGCTTTCAGTTTCTTCCATTTTACATCCGACTTGACACAAATCGAGGCAATTTCTTCACTTTTAATACGTTCAGTGTCGTCGGTTTTCAGCTTCTTCTTCAATACTTCTTCATCATCGGAATCTTGTTCTTGTTCTATCTTCCTCTTTTCTTTTATAACGTATTTATCGAGTGACATATTTAAGTTATGCGTACAGTTTCTCTGCATGCATGGATTGAACCATACCTTTTGTAAGCCTTGCAATGTCATAACAAAACGAGAGTTACGTCCCCTGATAAATTCTTCAAATGTATTCGTAATATGCATATAAATACCGCATTTTATCAATGGAATAAATCCGTTATCGGTCCACTGTAAATAGAACACGTTATTTTCCTGAGTAGAGCGTAGATATAGAGAATCTCACCCACCTAATTAGTGTCTTCTGATATCAAATATATCAACACGAGTTGATTAAAGTTACAAATATCCGAGGCTTGCCGAGGATATTTTTACTTTAAATTAATCAATGAGTGTTGATTATTGATATATTTGATATCAGAAGACACGAGGGTGAGATTTTATTTATCATTCAAAATCATTCTTCAACAATTATATACATACAAAATAATGAACATATCTGCAACACAAAACTGTTATTTGAGTACTTCAGCAGTGAGCTCAGTGATGTCATAGCATTGTGACGTCATCAGCATTGAGGCCTCATAGCATTGTTACGTCATCAACTTTGTGACGTCATAACATTGTCAGCAGTGTTCTCAGTGATGTTTAAGCCTTGTGATGTCATTAACTGATGATGTAATAGGATTATGACGATTTGATTGTAGCGATATCTACAATGTAGATATCACTTGTAGATATCGCTTGATCTCACACAAGCGATATCTACTGTGAGAGCCAGTTTTGAATGATAGATTAAAAATACATGTAATAGTGTTATCACCCATAAGGACGTCATGAAACAATGGTCTGACGTAACATTGATTCTCTCTTCACGTCACATTGTTACTGTGGAGCACGGACTTCAATTAATTTAAGTCCGTGTGTGGAGGCAGGCTCTTCCTCGACATGAAAATTAATGACCTTGTTTTGGCGTACTTGCAAGATTACATTATAAAGTAAATAAGATATCTGTAAATTCTTGACAGATACTATGTTTATCAAATCTCGTGAGGGAAAAAACTTTTCAACAGTTCTACCTTCCTCGATGTTATAGCATAAACGTGGTGTATATAAAGACAGATCCTCTATTTATATTTTCCACAGCACGATTTATCTTTTGAAAGGAAGGTAAAATTTCTGACTAATGGAGACCCAGTCTTCGAGGGGCATTTGTAAGTGGCAAAGCCTAAATAATAATTAAGTTTATATTATTACAGGAATATTTTCTTTATAATTTGTGTGAAAATTCACGACGTTTCGGACTTTATAGGCCTACTAACTCCATCATCAGGCGGAATGTGAGAAATAGATATTTCGATACTACAAAACTCCTCATGCATATGATATCGTGTAAAACTGGCCATTTATCGCTGAAGTAATTTAAAATATATATTTCCGATAACTTACGCTACTTTACTAACACACATAATTATCTTTCAACATTTCATATCAAGCAAATTTGAATGCCAAAATGATTATTATTATTTTATGGTCTCTGAGTTTATATGCAGGTTGCGTTTAGAATATTGCAACATAATTCAACAGATGTAAATCTTGTTGTTAAAAGTAGTTTTGATTTTAATTCTGATGATTACAACTGAATATTAACAGTATTCCATGTAGGCCCCTACATAATAGAATAAAACGATCTATCGGAAGCATCATTATTTCTACGTGAAATGAAAATACGCTATATTTAACCAAATTTTACAATTTTGTAATAATAAAACAGATACAATGATAGAATAACACAAAACATATAATTAAACTAATACAAAATTTGCTGTAAGACCGTAGCAACGTTTCCCCCACCTTCGTATTGCCGATGAATGGCTTTAGTTCTCATTGTTTATATTTTTCAACAAATGTGTGCTTGTCTTTGTCAAGTTGTGAAATGTAAATTCAAAGAGATTATTACCCGAGGAAGTGTGTCATATGATTTTTACGAAACGAGTGTGGATTTTTGTATTGCCCGAGCGAGAGCGAGGGCTATACACAAATTTGCACGAGTTTCGTAAAAGTCATATTGCACACTTCCGAGTGTAACAATTTCTTTATTAGATCTACCCATTTTATTCAGTTTCATTCGCGTAAAAATAGGCAGGAAACGACCCACTTCCCTTGCGACGGCAAGCTACAGTGACGTCACGAACAATCGTTTTATGACGTCACAGACGACACAATACGGGAAGTAGCAGTGAAACAATGGTTGCTAGGCAAACGTGATATGTGCACATGTGCTCATATCAATAATATTAACTCGGTTATTTTCAACATATTGATAATAAAACATGCTGTTACTGTTATACATTAAGTTTTTTTTCATTTGTGTAGTTAAAAGGGGGTTCTATCGGGGTATTTTTGTGGAAACGAAATTCGAGAGGATATTCCCGTTTACACATAATATGCTATTAAATCCTAACTAAACAGTCAAATTGAAAGATATGAATGAAGTTAATATTATAATTTTTTACCCATATGGTGGAAAATAACCGAGTTAATATTATTGATATGAGCACATGTGATGTCACTGCTGCTTGCCGTCGCAAGAGAAGTGGACAGCTTTCTGACTATTTTTACGCGAATCACATGGAATAGAACGGGTAATAAAGAAATTATTACACTCGAAAGTGTGTCATATGACTTTTGCGAAACTCGTGCGAATTTGTGTATAACCCTCGCTCTCGCTCGGGCAATACAAAAATTCACACTCGTTTCGTATAAGTCATATGACACACTTCCTCGGGTAATAATCTCTATATAATACTTTCTAGATTGTTTCCGATCCGTGATGTTTTGCTGCTTAACACCTCCTCTAAATGATGGCGAATATTATCTGTTATTGAACAACTCTGAATTCTCTTAAACTCTTTCTAAACTTATTTCAAACTACACGTGTAGCGTTCTCTTACACTAAATCTCATATAACTATTTTTTATCATAAATACAAATAAATCTCTACATAACACTACAGGGATAAAACGGAGCTCGTTTGAAAGTTGTTTACATTTCCAATATGATTACATTCACGGTGTATCAAGGGGAGTTATCTCACTAATCAACACTTTTAATTCCACCTCTGGGACGGTCAATTAAATTTACAATCCGAGTCTCTATCCAAATTACCAATACTTATCATGCGCTTCCTGGTTCTTGAGAAGTTGTTTCACAGGAGCTTACATTGTCGTTTATGCATTAGCGGCAAATATTTAATTTATTTGCCTACGGGTAATTTAAAAACATCAGCAAAATATCACAGGTTGATCAGTATCCATGTAACAAAGATATTCTGAATATTTGAGTTTCCTATACAATAAATTACCATTGAGAATCCATTAAAACGAAGTGTTTTTTTTTACCTGGGATACTTCATTTGCATTGTTACGGTCTTTACTGACACATGACTAAGCTACTACGCCTGCAAACCCAAGGCAAATCAAGCAGCATTCCCTATTACATTTGTACTTTAAAGATATAAGAATAGTGTGATGTCATGTGACAAATCAAGCAGCATTCCCTATTACATTTGTACTTATGATATAGTGAGTGAGTGAGTTATTGTTTAACGCCGCTTCGGCAGTATTGCAGCCATTAGCGGCGAGTACTTATGATATAAGAACATTGTGATGTCATGTGGTTGACAATGACAAGGCATTGTGTAAAATCTACTGTTAGAAGATGAGTCCTGGCATTATTTGATGATAAATGTTGTCGACACAACACTCGTGCCAATCACATTTCTGTTTTGAGCATACACTACTTCTTTCCTGTGACATGGCTTTCTCTTTTATGAAGCAACATTATTTCATCTACATCTGCAGTGGCTTCGCCTTTGACCTGGCTACCGCCAAAAAGTCTTTTGGGTTGAGGTGCTATTGGTTTAAATGCTACTTTCAAAAGCATTCACTCGTATCACCGCTGCTAGTATTATTAAGGGAGAGAGTCTGCATTGAGGTGTGTACATTTGTATTTTGGTTTAATCGAGCATTGGCTGGAACTGGCAAACAATGGGTGGTACTATGTAATGCTGAAATTCAGTGTGGCATTGCAACCAAACCTTACTGCAAATACAACCGTTATCTACAGCAGACAAAGTTTCACAGGCCCCATGACAGGAATCGAACACAGACCTCTTGATCTGAATCTGAAAGTGCTTACCATTGCGCTATGCAAACTCTGGAGCCTTTCGAGAAACAACGCATTGTTACTTTCATGTCACGGATACAGCCACTGTTTTGAAATACAGAATTTATCATTGCAAAAAGATGAAAGAATATAATGCTGATTGGATAAATATGGTGTATCTTTCTCATGGACACTCGTTGGACACATACAAAATAAAAACTTTTGGTATAATTAAACATTTTATTAAGACATAACTTTGCAATCTGGTATTTCCTTAATATAAATTATGTAAAGATTGTCATTGAAATTCTCTAGGAGTAACAACATTGACCTCATTCCAGAAATGGACCTTAAATTCAGAGGTGACTTTGAAAATAAAAAGCCTGAGAAATAATAAGCTACTGTAACAAGTTAACCACAATTTCTTTGTTTAAAACTCCTGGCAAACAAGTTCATCATTAGTTCAGTGAATGGTTAAATTTAGATAAGTGTTTTCAAATGTGTTCAAACATCCATTGAAATTTCAATATTTCAAAATAAGGTCCAATTATGTTAATTTCACAAGAGTGATGATTGTTTGTAATCAAAAATTCTTTTTAACATTTATTGGAGCTTTAAACAGTTGTGGAAAGCAATAGAGAAAGGGAAAATATTTAGTTATTTTCCCAAAAAGAAAATACACTTAATGTCTGTATGTAGTAAAAAGCAAGTACAAACAATTTCTGTATTCTGTATTGGGTTTAAGTCCAAATAATTAACATAAATATGGCTTATGGAAATTATTTCATGGCAAAAGGCATGAATACTAACTACACTGCTTGCTTGATATAAATACAAACTTTCACAAAAATAATTAAAGAACATTTTACGAGTGAAGTACTATTCCCTTTTGAAGGTAGCATAAATGTTCTACTGGTCCAATGTATACTGGTATAGATTGTGCAATACAATTATTGCAATAAGTTGTTTTCATTCGGCAATATATCGTACCAAACAATTTTAAAGGAAATTTATTCCGTTCTTGGGTAAAAATGCAGGTTTTAGCTGCAAGTAAGTGCTCTGTTGGGCTGCATTACAAAACCAAGTGAAAGTGGCTGTTTTGGAATCTACAGTATCAATTTATTTTTTTATCTCTTTGAGAAATGTTCTGTATTTTGAAAGTTTACAAAGCATTTCATCTACAATGTAATGTTAAACTGCGTATATGTAAAACGTTGAAAATAATGTTCATTCAATATATTGCAATATTATCATAATACAGAGACTTTGTATTGCAATATATCGCAATATAAAAATTAATTTGAGTGCAATATCCAGCCCTAGATATAAAGTATATCAACACAGGTTGCTAAAAATAACGAATATCAAAGACTTGCCAAGGATATTTTTATTTTTATCAACGAGTGTTAATGTACTTGATATCAGAAAACACAAGGGTTATCATCCAAAATCATTCTTCATTACTTTTAACGACATACGGTATTCTTTGAATGAACAACTACCATTACACTTCCACTATGGTGACATCATACCAATGTGACGTCATGTTCATAATCATGTCAAAGCATTTCGATGTCATCAGGTTTTTGAAGTCATATCATGGAGTCATAATACTTGATGATGTAAATACATTGTGATAATATGTGTTTGACAGTGACAGGGCATTGTGAAAAATTTACTGTCAAAAGGATATCTCCAAGGAGAAATTGCTTGATCTCACACAAGTGACATCACAGTTTTTGATGATGAAGAAAGTTAACCCAAGTAAAGGTTGCTTTGTGAAACAGCCTCTTAGAATTTCACATCAGGCGCTACTTTTACACAGCTCTAAAGTAACCCTAAGTTAGTAAGGTACCTTAAAGTTAATAGAACGCTTGATCTTGCACTGCTAGTATTTACACTAAATTATTATATTTAAAGTTGATGATTTCTTTAATTTTCTCAGTAAGTTTTATCAATTTTGTTTACCTTACAACACTTAAAATTGTTGAATAATGCTAAACCTGATTTTCCTATTTCTAAAAGAGTTCAATTTTAAAGATTCTGATGACATTTGCTGACCACATTATAATTATTTACAGGTAAAAATGGGGCCATGGGCTCTGTAGCACATCAGGCTTTGTTTGATGTTGAAAACAAAACTAAATAGTTTTCCAGATAAAGCACAACCATTTGTCATAACCTTGAGAAAATAAAAAACAAATCACCAAAATTGTCAGTATTAGTACATTGGAACAACATGACTAACACTAAATTTGAAGCAAATTTATCACGTGGTAGTCCAACTTTCAGAATTTCTGCATTGAACTTTAAAAAAAGCTCTACATCTGTGATCCAAAATTAATTCCTTTCAAGGTAATGTCTATCTTGTCTACATGGTGACCGATCCTTTTCAACTGATGTAGGCATATCCCCCAAAATATATAAAATAATAGCATAATCACAATAATCATAATAAAATAAAAATAAAAGTTTTATCATTTCAAGTTATTAGACTTAATTGAGCCTTACTAACGTGAAAAGAAGTAATTCACAAGATCTTAGCTTTTGAGTGAAACGGTTCAGGAGAAGTTAGAAATGTGGAAAATTAACAGACAGTAGCTACCGGGCAATGGCCCACGCCATAAGCTGGCCTTACTTTATGGGCCTGATGAGCTTAACATGTGACTAGCCAATACTACAATGACCTTACTGTTCTTTGCCATAGAAGCATTGTAACTGTTATTTTTTGAAAATTCAGGCACTGGCTTTTATATTATTGCACTCAGCCTTATACTTTAGATGCCTTGACGTTGATTACAAAATCAGTTAAAATATAAAATGACTTGAAGTATCTTCATCATAAACAATTCCTTATCGGGTCAAGTTCTGTTCATATCTACAACGAATAAGATCTTTCTAAAAATGTTTATACAGCAATATCTAAAATGATTTGAAATAATTATCATTATCATTAAAAGTTCTATACATAAATGTCAACTTCTAATGCTAATTAAAATTCATATTTTAACTGTCAATTTCAGATGCAAGCAATGCAATCTTAGTTTTCACTTCTTCGAGGGGTATGCTCTTCCTCTTTTTACCAGAAACATCCCAGCCATGGGAAGCCGCCTTCTGAAGCCTCTTTCTGATCTTGGCAGGAGGAAGTGTGTCAAACGTGATCGTCCGCCGATATTTACGCCTACTCTGAAACAGTGTGGGTTGTTTGGTCTTCTCAGGAGATTCAAATACAGTCTCCCACATGCGTTCCGTGGGCAGAATGTAGTTCTTGTTCCGGTAGAGATCCTCAAGATTCTCCTCCTGGACTTGAAGGACCTTCTTTCTTCCTCGAGCTTTCTTTGGCTTCTCTTGGTCAGACTCTTGACTCTCGGGGGAGTCTGACATTGGAGCTTCCTCTGCAGGAGTCTGAGACTGGAAGCGGAACATCTCCAGGGAGCTTCTTCTTTGCCGTCTGCTTCTTCTGACGGAGACATTCTCCTCCTCTTCCTCCACTGGGAGAGGCTCAGTCTTCTGGAAGTTCTCACACTCCTGTTGGAGAACAGTTATTTCAATTGACCTTCGCTTTGGTTTCCCTCTTTTCTTGGCTGGTTTGATATCTTCCACGTTTGTAGACTGTTCTTGAAGCACAGTTTCTGAAATATCTTTAACAGTTTCTCCATTTTGCAAATGAGAAGTATTTTCAACAATTTGGACAAGTTCAGGATGGTTGCTCTGAAGTTTCCATACTGGTGAATCTGGGGCGATGATTGCATCTGTTTTCTCTGCAAGATAAGGCGTGAAATCTAATGATTGTCCATCAACTGATCCTAACTCTGGAGTCATTTCTGGTAATCCAGGAGAAGCTTCTGGGAGTTGATCAAGAAGCTTTGGTTCCTTTCTAAAGCTGAAGACACCAGCAGAATTATCTGCAACAGTCAGTGGCGATCCTTCGCCCAGCAGTGAAGACTTGCTTTCGTCCTGGATAGGGGGATTAGTTCTCTTGGTTCCGACTGATTTGCGTTTCTTCTTTCGGTTGCCAGAAAACTTTCGGGCAAGAGATCGAAACATTTCACAGACATCACTGGCTATGTTCCTTTCTTTGCTCTTGTTCTCAGAGTCCTGAACACCTTCTGCAGGTTCACTACTGGTCTGCTGGGGAATGGATGGGTCACTCTCAGGAGTATCATTTTTTGCTGGTGTACTTTTTGAATTTGTGAGTACTTTAGTATTCACAGATTCATTGTCAAGTCTTTGTTCACCATTTGACACTTCATCCTTGATGATGCTTGTGGTTTGCACATTCAGTGGCTCACATGAGTTTGTCTCTAAGATAGGATTGGGTTCAGTGCTAACAGTGAGTTGAGTTGAATCGGACATGGATTCATGTTGTGAGACCACGTAATTGGTTTTAGGAGAGGACTGTGAACTGACCTCAGGCTTAAGTCGAGGAGAGGACTTTGAGGTAACTACAGAACTGTGCACAGGGGAGTTCTGTGAACAAGCCACTGAGTTGGGTTGAGAAGACAGTGAGCTAGCCACAGAGTTGAGCACAGGAGAAGACTGTGAGCCAGCCACAGAACTGAGAAGAGGAGAGCAGAGTGGAGACGGTTCAGCACTGGACATACTGAGAAAGTCCTCAAGGCGGTCCTCCACACAACTGGTGTAAGTTCCGGAGCTGGGTGTGGAGTTGATGCCACTCTTAGAAAAGCTCTGGTTGGAGACGTTTAAACTCTTGGTGGTCTTCTCCATTGAGTCTGGACATAAAGCCAGGGTATTATCTTTCTTGGTTGCGCTTGTGATGAGTCGTCTTGGTGCAGTTGTCTTTGGGGTAAGACTCTCATCGGAGGAAAGCCTTCCTGGTCGGTAGGAGGTGCTTCTCCTTTTCCGCACTACATCAGAGGCCTTGAGTTTATCATACATAAGTCCAACAATTGGTGATTCATGAATTGAATCCTGAGACTTGTCCAAAGTGGTTTCACCTTTAGATGGAGTCTGATCAAATTCAGAGAAATCAAGAGAACATTTGAATCGGATATTTTTCTTGAATTTCGACAAATCCGGCGTACATATGAGTAAACTATCTTCACTCTCGTCTTCACAGGAAGGGGGACAACTCATTTCTTCCTGACTACCAGCGGGAGTGTTTATGTTGAAGAAATAGTCATCATATCTTGTTTCATTCTGCACAACTTTCTTCTGCCCCAGACTCACAGACGTTGGAGTTTGAATGTTCGGGAGAGACTTATCACCAGGGGTTTTGGAATCAGACACATCTTTTATGTCTTCTGTGAAGAAGAGAGGGGTCTCCATGCATGATTCTGCTTCTGGACATGGTCGCCGTGGCAACTCAATATCTGGAGAATCAGGTTTGACTTTGTTTTCTAATCCTATGTTTTCATCTATATTTTTTGCTACAAAAAATCCAATGTTTGACCTCCTTGATTTTTTCTTCCTGGGAACTTTGTCATCAACTTCTTCCCAAAAACTGCCACAGTCTAAAGGTGCACTGTACACGGATGAGTTGCAGTGTTCAGGATTGTCTTCTGTATCGTTGTTGAGGCAGTCGGATTCTTCGGTATCTGCCAAAACTGGTACTAAGGGTGGCCGATTCAGTCGGAGAGACCGTCTTCTTCGTACTCTTTCACTCATTTTATTTTCTGAAACAAGAGATAACAATTAGTTTTATGATGGACAAGAATTCCTATCTTGTAATTTAGCATATTCATTATGAATTAGAATCAAAAGAGAGGGGTTTTGAAAAAAAGGAGAGTATTAGTATTACTTCCCAGGTAGGGATAAAATTATAAGCGTGACAATCCCCCATATGATTGTTTAACAAGATGATCATCATTTGTTAAATATGTTAGTCATAATTCCAATTATTTTAACTTTATGATTTTTCACTGTTTTATACTTTATGTTTGAATATGTAAAACCTTTCAGTTATCAAATCAGAACAAGTTTTAATTACGAGAAGATTAGGTGATTTGGGGTTTAACACTGCTTTCAAAAGTATTTCACGGTACAATGGCTGCAAGTATAATTGCAGGGAGAGAGCCTGCAACACCATGGCTGCTAGGGGTGACTATTGACCCTAAGAGACTATTGCGATAGCGATAGTCTATTGCCACTTACTATTGCGATAACGATAGACTATTGTAACTCACTATTGCAATAACTATTGTGATGTTTTTTGTACAAATACGCAATAATCAGCTAGATTTCTTATAGGTTTTAGTAGAAATGTTTAATTGAAGTAAGGACTATGGAACCAAAATCAATAAAGAAATCATAAATAAAAAGACTTTTGTCATTTTGCTTTTTCCTATGTCTAGTTATTCCCTTTTGACATTCTAAAATTAAAAATCTTGAATTAAGGGAAATTTAATAGTTTCGATAGTATCGAACTATCGATAGTTAACCTTACTATTGCGATAGCGATAGTGTTTTTGTACTATCAATATAGTACTATTGCCAAGCCAACTATTGCGATGCATCGATAGTTCGATGCATTGTTACACCCCTAATGGCTGGTATGCATCGTGGAGAAACCTCTGAGCATCGGCTGGCACTAGCAAACCATGGGTGATACTACGCTGAAATTCAGTGTAGACAGTAGCAAAGCTACAGTTTCTTTGCCAAAATAGACCCTTTGACACCCTGATGTCGCCTTTGATACAACGATGTGCAGTTGTGTCGCAAGTCGTCGCCCAGTTTACAATTTGAAGAATATGTTTTTATTTATGCATCGTACCATACACGCAAAAACTGGTGTATGAAACTTCGAGAAGCAAAGGTACCAAATAGATTTAGAAATCGGTTAGGTTTTACAAGGCCTTAGGGTAGACTCTGTTTAAACAAAATGATATAGTTCTGCAGCTTATTTTAACATTGCACCCAATCCTAACTCAACGTAAAACTGTTATCTAGGCGTGCATCATACAAATTATCTTAGCCCATAGTAGGATTTGACTCCATACCTCATGATCTGAAGCCGAACCAGCTATAACCACTGCGCTAGAATCCTGCTCCAGTAAAGGGGAGAGGTTCATCCAAATTATATGCAAAATTAATCCAAATTATGTGCAAACTTTTATAGGATGAGATGTTTCACCTATACCATCATGATTAGGTTCCTTCAATATTGATTGGTGATGAACTAAGGTGACACAGGTGTCTTATGACCATTTGATGTTTAGGAGTCTGCTTATAATATCTGGTGTGGTGGTTTGCGATGTGCCAGTGTTACGATTATTAGAGATTTTGATGGTAGCAGATTCATGATGTGGGTGAAAGGGTTAATGCTCATCTGGTCACCATCAACAGTGATGGAAGTAACTTTTAAAAAAACTGACACAGTGTTAGGAATGTGGTTTCAAACTGAAGTTTTAATTGTATTTTGAAGATACAATTAAATTTTAATTAATTTTTTAAAAAATCATGAAGAATGATGTAGATATATTATTAATTTGTGATAAAAATATCAGGATTCCCACAGTTAATATTAATAAATATGTGGAATTGAAACAGCTGAACTGCCAATTCAATATTTGTTGTGTTTTGATATAGCAGACAGATTATTGTAAATGAATCCACGCAATCAGTGAGGCCAGTGAGAAAATATTATGAAGACTAAATTTATGACAAATCTATAACCAGATACACGCAAGGTTTGAGTAATTTCTCCCCTTTATAATACTTACTGTAAAGAACAATAATGCTTAAGAAACGTCATCGATTAGCGACATAAATAGGATGAAAAATGGGTAAACAACCATGAAAAGCGTCAGAGCGACATTTTGAATTTAGTGCAAGGTCGCTTCCTGCCAAAGGATTAGCCAATCAAAATGAATATTACTAACGCGCATGCGCAAAATCCAATATGGCTGCGCCCATGTCCACGCGTCAAGAAACTGTGTTTACAAACACAATGTTTACCAATTTGAGAATAACATTGTAAATAAAGCGACAATAGACATGGCAAACCATGATAAGATTGTTTTCCAGGAAATTTACGGTTCATCGTCTTTGAAAAAAGATTATTGTCGCAGATTTGACGGAAAAGTGATTGAAATAGACCGTTCTGGAAAACACACTTCTGTGTCACAATTTTTCAGAGTATGTAACTTATGGCGAATTAAAAAAAAAGGGAAAATTTAGTTAACAAATAAATATTGAAATTTATGTAATTTGGTGATTTTTGTGTTTCTTCATTTTCACTATAAATAAATATTGCTTTTATTTTAAATAATATTTTTTATTAGCAAGTTTTTTCTTATACATAAGTGACCTGAAGACGATAAAAAAAACCTTTTCTTTGCAATATAATCACAAATATAAGTATCTCATTGGTGTTTGAGTAAACAATTAAAACCCTATATTATACGTCAAATATAAAGACATCAATATACAGTGGCGGATCCAGTGGGGGGTCGAGGGGGTCCACAACCACCCCCCCCCCTTAAATTTTTTTTGCATGGGTGAGTATGGGAAAAAAAATTTGGACCCCCCCCCTTTTCAAAATTCCTGGATCCGTCACTAATATATATTGCCCTCAGTAATATGTTTCAACTGGATTAATAACACATGTGTAAACAGGAATGTTTCCCCCAATTTTTGTTTCCACAAAAATGACCCCGATAGAACTCGTTATAGCAATAGGTATTTATGACTTAACACACAAACTTTGACTGCAAAATCCTTATATCTTGAAAAATAAGCTTACTAAAAGATTTTTGCTTCTTATGTTGCTGTACCCTGCCTTTCATGTTCAGGACTTAGCTAAGAAGTCATTTCTGAATTTCCAGTCTGTGTTCCTTCCACAAGGATTCCCGGAGAGTGTTAGTGAAGACTATGTTACGTACCAAATATGGGACACTGTGCAGGTAAGAAACAATAATAATAATTACTCATGATAAAGAATGAAACGGTTCACTTAGCTTGGGTTCGTTATGCACTGTGGTTAGGGTTGGATATTGCACTAATTTTTATATTGCGATATATAGAGAATCAATCTCACGCAAGTGTCTTCTGATATCAAATATATAAACACAAGTTGATAAAAGTTACAAATATTCGAGGCTTGATGAGGATATTTTGACTTTTATCAACGAGTGTTGATATATTTGATAACAGAAGACACAAGGGTGAGATTCTATTTATCATCCAAAATCATTCTTCATTAGTTTTTAATGAAAAATGAACATATCTGGAAAAAAATCAGTCATTTGGTTTCCAGTGCTGTGATGTCATAGCATTGTGACGTCATCATGATTATGACAACACAGCATTGTGATGTCATTACTGGACGATTCAAAATCATTGTGATGTCATGTAGCTGACGCCAACAGGGCATTGTTCAAAATCTACTGTCAAAACGATATCTCCTAGGAGATATAACTTGATCGCATACAAGCGATATCTCCTGTGGAACCCAGTTTTGGATGATAAATAGAGAATCTCACCCAAGTGTCTTCTGATATCAAATATATCAACACGAGTTGATAAAAGTTACAAATATCCGAGGATGATAAATTGCAATACATAGCCTCTGTATTGCGATAATATTGCAATATATTGAAAGAACTTTGTTTTAAAGTTTTACACTTATAAATGCTGTTTAACATTATATTTTAGATGAAATACCTTACAGAACTTTCAAATGACAGGATATTTCTCAAAAAGACCAAAAGCAAATTTGGTACAGTTGATTCCAAAATGGAAACTTTCACTTGTAACACAGCCCAACACATGTTCTTGCACATCAAGAGCATTTATTTGCATCAACCTAGAACCTAGAAATTAGAACATCATATTATTTTTCACCCAAAATTATAATGTGCGATATATTGCCAAATGGAAAACATATTGCAATAATTGTATTGCACAATCTAAAACCGGTATATACCGATATACCGGTTATATTGCACACCCCTAATTGCGGTACAGAACACTCAGTTTCAGTATATTTTCAGTTCGGAACCAAGAATACAACACATTATAGTCGCAATGAAACATATTTCTAAATAAATCTAATGAACCTAAAAATAAAAAAAATAAAAAACTGAAAATATGAAATAAATATTATGAATTGAATACAATCTGGTACAAACCCAAATTACACTTTGATGCCTTAATAATTGCACTGAACCGAAAGGAATTAATTAAAGTGAAACCAAAGAAACCGTCATCCCATTGTCAAAACTTTTCCATTGTCATTCTGAGAACTTAACAAGCTATTAAGAATTTGAATGATTGTTATGTAATGGAGAATGCATGAGGAGCTGTGGATTAGTTAAAAAATATAATCAACGAGCCCCAAAGGTTAATAGAAGGTTATCACATATGCATGTTTCTTGATATCATACATGGACTAAGATGGGGCTCGTTGATATTTTAAACGAAACCACTGCACCTCATGCATTCTCCATTACATAACCAACTGATAACACAAAAGAGTGTTGTCATGACCATAGATTAAGTTTATTTATTTTATGCAGTACTCGATAGTAGTCAATCATCTTATTGTCTAGTTGTTATGTTGCAATGAAGCACTGGAATCTGATAGGTACGTATGTATTTTGCAGGCATTTGCAAGCAGCGTCACTGGTGCTATGGCTGCACAAGCCATGTTGAAAGGGGTTGGTGTTGGCGATGAAACTGCTACTGTTTTAGCTGCCACTATGACGTGGCTGTTAAAAGGTATTTATCAAGCTTGACAAATTTATTTTCTTATTATAGTTTCTAAGGATCGTGCCCAATTCCATGTCTGTTGCACCATGAAAAAGAAAAATTGAGGCATTTACTTTATAATTGGCTAGCCTGTCTCTACAAATGTTGTGTAATCACTAGTGGCTGTGTATTGTATTGCGGCTTTTTGATGAAAAAAACCCAGTTCCTGGGTCCAATACTTGGATAAGATATACCCTATACTAAGTTTAGTATCATATCAAAGTATTGCACCTAGGAACTGTTTTTTATCACTCAACCGTGGTGAGATCACTCATTAGATAACAATAAGTTGGTTACACACGTGTGATACCACCACGTGCTGCCATAACCTCATAATCGGCACATGACGTCATAGTCGTTTTTGGTTGACGTCACAATGTTAGCCGCGCAACTGCAGAGGCGGGTGACCTATTTGCAAGTAAGCGTCACTAAAAACGATTTTCTTGTAATTCAGCGCAATTTACATCATTGAAACTCGTGAATGGCATCAGTATTTAACTTGCTTTCGCTCGTTAAAATACTAAACCATCCACTCGTTTCATAAACATGTTATCAAACGGGACATCGTTTAGTATTCTATATTTCAGCAATACAAGCCCCTGTAGTGGGGAGTAAGGGTGTTACAGTAGTGAGTTGGGTTATTGCATGGGGTAAGGTAATGGACAAGAAAAATGTGTTCCTTATCTGAAGCACTATTCTTAGATATTTTAAAAATTATTTCAGTTATTTTGATTTTATATTTTGACAAATTTATTATATATATTACTTGAGAATGTTGTTTTAGATCTTCAACTTATGACAATAAATCATACAAATCCTAATGAACTACAGATCCAATGGCTCTCGTTTTCTTCATTCATCTTCTTCTATGAAAGAAAATCTGCAGTAACTTTTGGATACAATTTGAATTTGCTAGAAGTTTTATTGAGATATATTTTTTCATTTTTGAATTTTCTATCTTTCCCCAGATGGAACTGGTATGATAGGTCGTATAGCATTTGCCTGGTTTCAAGGGTAAGATTTAAAGAACTATTTTTGTTTCAAGGATTCTTTTAGTTTTATTAATCTGTTGAATTATTCCAGGATCAAATAACATTAAAGGCCCACTATGCTCCTGAATAAAACACTGGAAAGCGTAAATTCAATTAGTGGGAAAATGGAACTAGCGTTACTCCTACGCAGCTATGTTTCCGTTGCGCAGTGGCCTACTCGCCACTACTTGCCGTACAAGCGCGAATATGAATGCATTTTAATCGAAACAAATAGGCCTACTTCTAACTGTCTGTTTTGTTTTACATGGTAATTGTCTCTTATCATGATAAAAAAAAGGGGGAATCGGCAAACTAGCTAAAGGACTTACGTATCGCTCTTCAAGAAACATGTATCTATATATCATTTTGTAAATAACAAAAGTACAATTGTGATGATTTTGCAAGTATTTCGCATGCGAATATAGCAATATACAATGATGACAAAGATTAGAATAACGAACCTGTTTTCTCCATGAGCCTTATAATCCATGTACTATAATACTCGTCCTATGTCAGCGATAAGTTATTCTTCAAATGCCAAATCTGCTTGTTGGAGGTTTTTCGCCAAAGAACACAGAATACAAAGCTCATCCTATCCCTAAATTCCATTTGTGGAATATATGTTCCAACCTTTCAGTGAACGTTTAATTGGCTGACAAATATTTAGACTGACAGTCGCATTAATGTTATTTCATGATTGTTAATGTGTGTCACCTAGACCAGACTTTTGACAATTAACATGACAATTGAAATGCCGCCGGTCACCGACATGCCATTTCTTATATAATTGAACCGGTCCAATAAACTTGTTATCTGTAAAAACATAATTACACTACTCAGCGTATATGACTTTGTTCAGCTTAATTGCGTAAACTAATTTGCTGTCACAACACTTCTCTCCTTTGAAGAAACATCTATATGGTATGTTAAATTGAGAATTTGTATTGGAGCTATCATCGTATTTACCCTACCATTACGTTTTCATTTACGAGAGTGTGTATTAGGCTGCATCTGGTAACATAATTCATTCATTCGATCGTGTTCTATAAATGTGTATAATCATATTGTATATGTGTGCGTGTACAATGGTGCAATCTTAATGTTAATTTCACTGAGCTTGTTGAAAATCTTATACATAAAATATTTTGTTTATGGTTTGCATTACTTTAAAATATGTTGATTGACACACTTATAATTATAGTAACCTTTTATATCTGATACACAATGTAACTTTATTACACTTATTGATATAATTTGTCACTGATATCAAACGTATATACAATCGTACAAGAGTAAACGAATGTTTCTTTACAACATGTTTCAATATAGCATCCATATTGCAAGGAAATGCTTGAGCAAAGAACCACGAAAATCGTGTACTGCTAAAATCCATCCACAATGTTATCGTTAAATCTAAAAGATTTTCGGATTTTTCATAAATCAATCTTTGTTTCTTAATTATTTCTTATCATCTATTGCCTTGCTGTTATGTAACGTTCAACATCTTTAAAGTTTAACGCCTTCAATTGTGTCTTGTAATCTGGTACCATATACATGCCTGTTGGTTTAATATTTTATGATTGTTCAATGTATGCAACTTATTTATTTGTTTGGTGTGTTTGCAGTTTGTAGGGAGAGGCATTTATACAAGCATTTTTTTGCTTGTTTGCCGATTCCGTCACTTTTTCAGTGTTTTAATACGTTTAAACTATATCAAGCGTTATAGCAACAAATAAAAAAACTTTAAATGAAATGTAAGATTAAACCTTGATTTTTCGCCAAACACGGAGACATATTTTCAGGAAATCGATGTCACACTATTACCTCTCTTATGCATTCCTTGAAATCATCCAGTAGCATTTTAATTCTATTATTAGTATTATTAAGCACCTTGAAAAAATACTACGGCTTTCTTTGTGAAATATCGTAATAAATTTGTTGAAACACAATCATGGATGAACATCACATGAAGTATGGTTATAATAAACAACATATACGCGTGTATATGTACTTGTAACCCTGTTTGTCAACCCATCTTTCCATGTAAGATCCTGAAATAAATGCCGTTTAAATAATATACAAGTACTTACATTTACATTTAATCCCGTATGTGAAGTTGTATTGTGGAAGAAGACTCCGTAATATTGTATCAACAACCTGTCAATTAATTGCGAGTTGAAAATGGTTATATTAATTTTGTCTCATGATGATATAATATTATCAGTAATAATAATGTTAATAAATGTATAAAAACTTACTCTTCAAATACGTCATCTGAAGCCTGAACAACTCAGGAAGAGGTGTACATATTGGTGTGTGGTGAGATGTTTTGGTTGTAAATTACTTTGTCGGCGACTTATCTTTTTCTCTTCACCGGCATTTTCTATTCGTCACATCTTTGCTGTTTTGTCAGACACATGATTTTATATATTTCACATAATATGATGCTAATACAACCTGTACCCACACCGTTTTGTTATTGTACTAATTGTCTGCAAAGGTAAGGATAATAAATGAATCTAAATCTGAAATGTCTCGTTTGTTTGAACAACCAATCGTTCAGTTACCTACCAAACTATTTATTAATACATGCAAAGCAAAATATAACCTATATCCAGGCTTTTTAGTACGAGTTACGTTTTGATTACGAATCCCGATTAAGACGAGTTTACTTTGGATACGAAAAGCCGGCGATCGCTCGCCTGCACCTAGTTTCCGTCACGTGACCTCGTTACACATCGCGTAACGGTCTCTACCGCAGTCTCAAGATCGCTTGGACCAGAGTTCCTTTAAATGATTAATTTATATTTGAATAATTTATTCTAACGCAATCTTTTAAACTAAACGGTTATCAAGGTTGAGTAAAAGAGACCTAGAATATTTAGTGTATGAAATGCTTAGATATTAAAATGGTGAACTATACCCTTGGTTTTGACATTTCAGGACAAATTTGGACTGTGATGCAAAAAGATGGAGGTAAGGGTATTTAATCAGTTCATCATTCCTTCGTTCAATCATTTTAAAAGTCAACAATTCCTGTTCCATGACAACTGTGATTAGATTATTATCTAATGCCACAGTGTTGACAACTTCCCAATGCAAGGCATAACTCTTGCCAGTCTCCATTACTGGCTGATTTAGGCCTTGCAGTATTTCCTTGAGAAATCCGTGTTTAGAAATCCAGGCCCGCTATGCATTTCTAGTGCAGCGATTCACTATCTTGACACATCAAAGCGAGGGAAATACCACAAGGATTAAATCAGCCAGTAATGCAGACTGGCAAGAGTTATGCCTTGCGTTTGGAAGTT
Source organism: Gibbula magus (assembly GCA_936450465.1). Taxonomy (NCBI): domain Eukaryota; kingdom Metazoa; phylum Mollusca; class Gastropoda; order Trochida; family Trochidae; genus Gibbula; species Gibbula magus. The sequence continues at coordinate 25,458,637 of OW388295.1, read as the reverse complement.
GCAGTGTTGAAGGAATGTATGTTCTATGTTGTTCGTCCGTCAGTCTGTCAGTCCATCTCTCCCATTATATTACTTTGACCATACTTGAAATTTGTTGATGATATCTCTGTAAAACAATTTGAGATCTCAAAGACATTTGTTGATGTATCTCTTTAAATATTCATCATAGTAGAACAGAGGTTAAGATCAAACATCTGAAGGGAGAAAACTATGTGGGTAGAGAATATGACACAAAATGAAACCTATGAAATTAGAATAAATCAATATAACATTTTGATGATGCGATGTAACTGTTTAAAATTACACAGTTAAACAGGTTCCTCCTGTATCACAGAATAAGGATGTTAGTAATCAATGCCTTTGTCAGATCATTTAACACAATCGTTATGACATGCGACCTTGTCTGGCGTCTGTCCCTCTGGTTGTCCCCCGCCACTTATTTTCAAGGTCACCACGACACTTTGACCAATTTCAAACTCTTGTTAATGCGATATCTCATGAAGCGTTGTATTAAGAGTTTTTTAATTTCGTGTCGGCCTACATTTGGGGAAGATGCAGACACCAGTCGATTTTGGTGACAGTGACCTTATTTTCACGGTCACCACTACACTTTGAACACTGTTCGAACTCTTGTTAACACAATTTATCATGACTGGATGGACCCAAAGTCTTCAAATTTGGTGCCAGTCTACATTGGGGGATGACACAGAAATCAGTCGATTTTGGTGACCTTATTTTCAAGGTGACTATGACACATGACCAAATGATGTTACTTACTAAACTCAATGTTAACGGCGGGGGACATTGCCATGTTAGTGGCAAACACTTGTGTTGTCAGGCATCATCTGTAAACTTTTCACATTTTGCGACTTCTCCTCCAGAACCACTGCACCCCCAAAGCTGAAATTCTGTGTGGCGGTACCTTGCACCTGAAAACATGCTATTTGAAATCAAAAGTGTCCAAAGTGGTGTCAGATGTATCATTTTTGTGGCTTTCAAAACACAGGTTTATTTTCTCTGGAGGATGTCTGAAGCGTACTCTTATAAAATTTGTGGCCTCCAAAACGCCACTGTGACGTGTTTTCCTGCAGGCTGAACCACGGATTGGCAATGGGAGGGGAAAGTATACCAGGGTTTGAGAAGGGCCAAAAAGTGACACGTTTGAAATTGGATCAGCTGTTACCCTGCAAAACAGAACCGGCAGTCGATTGTATATGTGTGCCTTTAAACTACCATGTGTGCCTTCCTTTATAAACTTTATAACTGTCTAACTGACAATGGTAATTTTGTTTATCCAAAGTTTTACTTTTAGTGGTAAAATACTTTAGATTGTAAATCATGGAATAGACTGATGAGCTACAGAGCCAATGGCTCTATTATTGTTATTTCAGATTGTTTGCTGACATCCTGAACGATTTTGCAATATTTCTGGAGATTCTTGCTCCCAACTTCCCACGTGTATACTTCACACCTGTTGTGTGTACCGCCGGCGTCTGCAAGGTCAGTTCAGTAAGAAAGAGAACATCCTGTGCCGTCAGGTATTTAATCTTTTACACTACTTACGGTAATACCTTGAATGCGTAGTATGGAAAATGTTCTTTAAGGTGATGCTAATGTATATTGTCAGCCAATGAAATGTCATGATTTGGATGTTTATGAATGCTCATCGTTCTTCTCATCCCGAGATTATACATAATTTTTGGCTGGTTATTTTCAGCCGTTAAGAGTATTTTATCTATAATACACTCAGGGTATTAATTAGTGTAACAGATTAAAATATGCACAGGATGGAAATGAAAACGGTCCCAGGGTTTCTAAAGTTAGCAGTAGAAACCTTATCTCCACTTATTTTGGGTTCAATTTGAACCATCTTTTTGCTTCTGAAGTAAGAGGAGTGGGTGTTCTTTAGTGGATCCATGTAACTAACGGATACCAACCCCATCAAACCCCGCGTGGACAAGTGCCGCCCCCTGAAGCTTCTGAAGTAGGTGTGAATATAGAGAACACTAAACGACGACCCTTTATACTATATTTATGAAATGAGAGAGTAGATTGGTATTTAACAAGTGAAAGCAATGTAATTTTTCAAGGTCATATGGAAATCAGATAACACAGCATTCTGAATATGTGAAATGATAATGTATCAAGGACATAAGCAAATCTCTCTGATCCCAGTCTATAGTGGGTGTGGCTGGCGGTGCAACGAGAGCAGCTCTTACTCAACATCAAGCCCGCAGAAACAACATGGCCGACGTCTCTGCTAAAGATGGCAGTCAGGTAACTTTCTGGGATTGTTAAAATTTATACCATAAATATTTTTTTCTTTTAATATTGTATCGCACCACAAACTTGCTTTAGAGAGAAAAAATGAAATACACGTTAAAGAAATTTGTCATATAAATGGAGATTATTACCTAAGGAAGTGTGTCACATGACTTTAACGAAAAAAGTGAGTGTTATATGCAAATTTCCATACGCTTTGTAAAAGTCATATGGCCACATGTATTAGTTTATGTTTTACCTCTTATAACCCTTTTGAACCAAGTTGAAATAGTCGACTAACTTTCCGCTTGTTCATCGAAAATTGCTCAATTGACATCGAAAGTAAAAACAATGCTTGTCATTGTCAACTTATATGATTTTGAAATAGATAAATAAAATGTTATAATATAAATGGTAATCGCTAATGATACATAATTACTTGTGGATATTCTATCAAAATAATTTGTTTTATCAAACACAAAATTAAACTGTTTGAGAGGCATTCTAGATTGTAAAAATTGTAAAATTAGTGCAATCTTTCCTCTCATTTAATGTAATGCACAAAACCAATATGGCCGATATTCTGATAGAACTGTCCCTTTAAGTTAGTCCAAAATCTCATATCTTCATTTCCAGGAGACTCTTGTCAACTTAGCAGGCTTGGTCTGCAACCTGATTCTGGTTCCCATTGTGTCTGGTCATCAGGTGTAAGTCATGCTTTATTGAACTTTGGGGGAAGATGGTGTATACGAATCTAGGAGTTTTCACATATTGAAAAGGATGGGGTTCACTCATGCAATCCATCAAATTTACATGCGCAACCTTTCAAAAAGAAGGAGTTTGAGCCCCTTGATATGCCACTGGATCGATTATAAAATTAACCAATGCATGAATTATTACTAATACTCTATATTTTATGGTAGTTGTAATACTGTGCAATTTTGATATGATGATATTATTGTAGTGTTACGTTACGCTGTGAAGAAGAAAACCTGACAAACTGCATCAAGGCTTAAATGCTATTGATGTTGACCAACGCAGGGATGCATCCAGGCTTAAATTAGCTATTGATGTTGACCAATGCAGGGATGCAACCAGGCTTAAATTAGCTATTGATGTTGACCAACGCAGGGATGCATCCAGGCTGCGCGATTGTGGGATACTCACACTTTTGTACTTACTCACGCAAGTTGAAAATTATGCACGCCAAATTTCATGCAAATAAAGTTGAGTTGGCGCACTTTGAGAAACATCTGTGAAATATTTTTCCATTAAACATGTTTTAAAACATACATGATGTACAACTTTCCAGTCAACAATTAAAATTTGAAGCTAAAAACGAGTCATATTTTCACAGAAGTAGCGAAGAAGATACCCGGAAGCAGTTTAGCTATAGTAACTGATAGATATATGTTATAATTGTTGACATTTGTCAATTAAACTTAGTTGTTTCCGAAAACATAAACTTTAGAATAGTTGATCAAACACATTGTATTGAAAGCATCGCAAATTGTTGACGGACATGAAATCAGCTGATGGCGGCTACATTTATCAAAATGAAGAGAAAAGTAACAGATTTCTTCAAAACAAGTGAAACTAATTCACAAAAAGAAACAGGAACTTTGTCAAATGCAAATGATATATCTTCTGGTACTTCGCATTAAGGTGAAGTTGTTGAGATTGCCGTCAGTTAAACTTCTTCAAGTTAGGGGAATCCGTCACTTTTATCTGATGTAAATAACCATTTTCAACTATCATGTTAAGGTTATTAAACATGAAGTTGAGAACACTTCTGTATACATTGTCTATGCTTTATAGAAATTGGCCCATGTCAAAATACATATTAGCCCACTCTTAAAAATCAGTTTTGTGGAAACCTGGATGCATCCCTGCCAATGTGCATATGAAAAAACCCATTAAAAAAGACAGTTTTTTAAAAATCTCAGGTCTTTATCTTATTCAGTATCTAAAACATGTTTATATACTATTTATTTTAGTTTTAGTATCTTTGAAGTTTTGCATCTTTACACTTCAGGATCGTGTGGACGCTGTACGTACTGTTCACAATTCTCCACCTATATGCAAATTACTCAGCTGTCACAGGGGTCGTCATGGAAACCTTCAACCAGACCAGACTTCATATTTTGCTTCAAACATACTTCAAAACTTCAGAGATTCTGTCTCGGAAAACAGTCAATAAACAGGAGCCCGTTGTACTGGGTGAGATTTGATTCTTTTTAATTCTTACGTGCTAAATTTGCCATGGCCAGACATTTGGTGTTCGCCCGTCAATCCATGTGTCCTTAAACTTTTCCCATTTTCAACCAGTGTTTGAAATTATTTGTAGTCTCAGATCAATCAGTCCTTCTAAGCATTAAACAGGCTCTGCAGTATATTGAAAAATCACATAAGCCAACCGGATATAAAATCCCGACTCCAAGTTGGTGGTCTTTCTCCAGCATGTCAGATGATGAGCGCTGTTTTAGGGATGAGGCGTCTTTGGCTGTTGATGTCTTCCTTCCTTCAGCCAAAGAAACAGAAAATTGCTATTGGGTTGGGTACGTCCCTCTTCCTGAATGCACAGCATGTACTCAAGGACTCTGCCAATGTTCATAAGGACACCAGGACCCTTACAAAATCACAGCACCCAAGCACAAGCATCATTCCTCTGGACTTCAACGTTCCTTCTTCAACCAGAAGGGACCAGTTGGGATGGTACAATCTGTTTTGAAAGTGGAAAGAAGACTCAGCAGAAGGTTTTTTTCTCTCTCCTCAGATCCCTATTGACGGCCAGTTATGTCTGTTTTTTTTAGATTTTTCGAGTCCTGTCCATACTCAGGGATGCAACTTGCCTTAGTGGAAAAGTACGCCTCCAGTTTTCTCTGGGATATGGTACACTCAGGTCCCCTTTGTGCCGGAGAAACAATGCATAGAGGTTCCGCCGTCCAAATTGGAGAAGCTGAGGTCAATCATATCTTCAGTGAAGGTAGCATGTAGGCGATTAGATGTCCTCAATATAACCCAAGGACGCCTACCTTCACGTCTCGATGCACCCACACTTCAAGAGTTTCTGAGGTTCGCATGTGATGGGACGTGCTATCAATGTCGACTGCTCCCCTTTGGCATTTCTACTGCACCAAGGGGTCACCAAGTTTATGCTGATCCCCGCTCGGGTGGCCAGGGCTCTGGATCAGTTTTGCTACTCTTACCTGGACAACTGGTTGATCAGGACTCTATCTCAAGCCCAGAACCAGGAAGCCAAGCTAGAGATTCTCAATCTTTCAATATAACTGGGATGGATTGTCAATCTCAAGAAGCTAAACCTGAAGCGCACTCAGGATCATATCTTTCTAGTGGCCAGGTTTTGGACCGATCTAGTGATTGCTTCTCGTTCCAGATCGAGTCCAGAAGGTCAAAAGAGTCACACTTTTGTTCCTAGTATCCCCTTGTCCAGATTCTGGGGTACATCGTAGCAGCAACTGTGGACGTGGTTTGGCAAGCTTGACTCAGGATGAGATCAGTCTAGCATTCATATGTTCTCATTCCAAGAGTAACGAGAAGCAACTCAAAACTCTGTAGTGACTCTCACCTCATGTCTTGTGGTGGACGAAGGACAACAACCAATCCAAGGTGCACGATCCAGACTGAGGCTTCACTCTCGGGTGAGGCCAGACTGCATATCAGTGTGTTGGAACTGGGAGCGTTGTCACTTTTGTCATCAAGTGGTTCGTCTGGAAATAGACAACCAGACAGCCCTGTCATACATTCTAAAGCAGGGAGGGACTGTCTCCCGAGCCCTTCTTCACGAAGCATGGGAGTTTCTGTTTTGGTACAGCCAGTTCAACATCAGGGTGATTCCTGTTTACTCACCTCTAATGAGCAGCAGGGCCCATGGCTCTAATTTATTTTTGTTTCATTTTTGTCTGACAAATCTGGCTACATTTTTAATCGGGAGGCAAAATTCAAACAATTTTGTTTGGGAGGGATATTGAGTAGCATTTTAAATTTTGTCAAAGTCATGGTGGAAGGATCTGTAAACCAACTAAATAAATTGTTTTCACCTAAGATTGCAATAATGTCTATTACCCATATGGTTGAAAATAACCGAGGTTAATATTATTGATATGAGCACATGTGCACATATCATATTTGCCTAGCAACAATTGTTTCGCCGCGACTTCCCATATTACGTCGTCTGTGACATCATAAAACAATTGTTCGTGACGTCACTGTAGCTTGCCTTCGCAAGAGAAGTGGGCGTTTCCTGACTATTTTTATGTGAATCAAATGGAATAAAATGGGTAATAAAGAAATTATTACACTCGAAAGTGTGCCATATGACTTTTACGAAAATCGTGCAAATTTATGTATAACCCTCGCTCTCGCTTAGGCAATACAAAAATTCACACTCGTTTTGTAAAAGTCATATGACACACTTCCTTGTGTAATAATCTACATGTATGTTTCACATAAGTCACACTATCATGCCTAAGATAACTGGATGTTCAGCTGTTGCGTTCCTTTGACCCATATTAAAAGATTATTTTACTTTTTTTCTCAAATACAACTGGGACAACCATTTCATACCAACAATATGGCTAACCCTGTACCGTTTGTCTGTGTGTTAATATTAGTATCTAATTATTCAACGGGAAGTGATGTTCAGATCCCTGATGCCAGCCTTAACGAGCACGTGAAGAAAATAGACAAAGTTCTAGCTGAAATGCAGTCGCACTCTCAAGCTCAAGATCAGAAGTACTCGGCAATATTATCCAGCTTACTATCTGAGCTCAAGCAAAATTCACATGAACTCAACGAAACTATTTTGAAATTAGAGGAAAAGAAGGCAGAGATATCCGAATTATGGGAAAGTCACAATGCAACAGTTTCTGAGCTCCGTGCAAAACACAACAATGTTGTTGCAGATTTGGCGGAAACTAGATCCAAGCTTGAAGACTTAGAGAAACGACCAGATCCTAATGGTAAGCTTCAACACCATATCTGCGCTGTGTATCACAGATGTGTGGTTACGACTTTACCAAGTTACAGTAATACCTGTGATAAATTGCAATAAAAATGTGATAAAATGTGATAGAAATTGATGCAGTGTTGTGAAGAGGGTGAAGTAAAATGTGTACAATGTGGAAAATTGTATTGCAATATGCTGTAAAATGTCATAACCCTATCAATTAAAATCTGCAATGTTTAATAACTTAAATAACATGATGACAATTTGGTGCAAATTTCTTTTATATGAATTAAGATGTTTAATGATAATGTTCTCATCTCTTATTTACATTATTTGTAATTATAAATTTCATGCTTGAAATTATTATATTAATGTTGTTACAAATTAACCGCAATAACTTAAATAACATGATGACAATATGGTGCAAATTTCTTTTATATGAATTAAGATGTTTAATGATAATGTTCTCATCTCTTATTTACATTATTTGTAATTATAAATTTCTTGCTTGAAATTATATTAATGTTGTTACAAATTAATCGCAATATCAGTTTATGCTTAGTTTATCCAAAATCGACAACAACTCAAGAAGTTACATTCTTATTGATAAGTAAAAACTTCAACCATGTAAAATGCTTTTCTTCCTTTCATACGAAAACCTTTGTCGCACTTTATACTTATTTCAATCACTTTCTTTCAGGTTACATTGGATTTCATGCTAAGCTATCCACAAGAATGAATGTGACTGCCAATAAACCTATAATTTTTGACCGGGTTTTGATTAACAATGGCGCATCTTATAATAAATACACTGGAAAATTCATTGTTCCAATGAATGGCACATACCAAATTTGGATTAATATTGCATATAAACAACCTGGATCTGTTGTTGCATTTGATATTTATAAATACAGCCACAGTTGTCATTGGTCGAGCCTATGGGACCAACTATGACGCCAACGAATCTACATCAACAATAAGCATGTATTATCTACAGCAAGGAGAATCCTTATGGGTTACACCCACTCAAGATGTATTTCTTTATAACTCATTTTGTAACTTTGGTGCTGTGCTATTAAATGCTCATTAAACATGAATAAACAATACTTTGTTATTATTTGAAGTTATCATACATACATATACATAATACATACTCAATATTCATCCATCTTTATTTGAAATAATAATCGCTTCATATCAGCAAGACTTTGCCATTTTATCCTTGTCCATTGGATAACTTCCTGGTGGCAAGAGTAAAATGGCAATACTTCGTTGTAACCTTGAAATAAAGTTGGTCAATATATGGCATGCCACCTCGTTGTCGATTGCAGACTGGCTTACATAATGGAAACTTGATCGCCTGAGGTGATCATGATCAGACACTGACTATAAGAGGGAAGGGGAGGATATGTTTAAGACTTGTGTGTTATAGTTCTCTACACGTTGGCCGGACACCTTTAAGTATATCAGTAACTGCAGGAAAATTATTTTTTTATAACCAAATGTATAATTTTGTATCATGCTTTGAATGTCAACACAATTTGAATTGGAAGAGTCACCCTCTCTCCAAGATCAATGCAGAAATTGTATGACTTGGACAACCAGATGACTCCAAATTTAGATTCTAGTCATGTTTTTGTTATGCACTGACACTGGAAAATGTTGGTGACCATAGACTATTTCGAGGTCATACCAAGGGAGTGTGCTTTATCTGGAGAAAATGTATTTCATTCTTCAACATCAAGCAATAAAAACCCTGATGAGCTACAGAGCCTCTGGTTCTATTTTTTGTGTATCTCTCCCCATAGTCCTTTTTGGCTTAAACTGGCCAAACAAGTCTGTTTTGTGCCAAAAGATAAGTTCCCTCAATGGTCATCCACACCGAGATAGCCACACCAACATCCGGTTTAGTTGTTCTTGTATCCCCTTTCCTAGAGTGTATTCCTTATTGTGTGTCTGCAGACATTCCCCACCCAGGACTCATCTTTAGGGGGCGGGATAGCGCAGTGGTTAGCCATTTGGCTTCAGATCAAGGGGTCTGGGGTTCGAATCCCGCCAGGGGTACAGCAACTTTGTCTGCAGTAGAGAACTGTTCTACACGCAGTAGTAAGGTTTGGGTGCAATGCTACACCAAATTTCAGCGTAGTACCACCCATGGTTCGCTAGTTCCAGCAGTTGCTCGCAGGTTTCACCGCAATGCATAGCCACATGGCGTTGCAGGCTCTCTCCCTGCCATAATACTAGCAACCGTGATAATAAGAAAGTGGCGTTAAACCCTAACTCACCTCACCTAACCTCACCTAATCTTTAGGTACGTGTCTGTCTTATGCTATAAGTACCCATAGGAGGATCCCTTCTGAAACAGAATCGAACCAACCTGCAGAGGTTGCAGATTCTTTGAAAAGAATCCTCCTTGGGGTAGGGCCTCCTTCCCTCATTCCGTCTGCTCTGCTGATTTGCGGACTCATGAATCCAGTTTGCAAATCAAACACTTGTTTTCGGCCAACTCGACTCTAGGGTAGAGCTGAAAAAAACATACTCCCTAAATTTACAAGAACAACTTGAGTTGTGACGTCATATATATTGTGGGATTTTTGTGGGATTATTGTGTGCAGATTTCTCCCCAAATGTGCCACACATACACTTTATGAAATAGAATGAGTTGTTTCCCTGCTTCCATTAATGTTTCCATTTATTATATACCTTAATTTTTAGCTCAGGCCTGAAAGGCCCGATGGGCTTATGGCATGGCATGGCGTCCGGCGTCCGACCGTCCGTCCGTCCATCCGACTTTTAAACTTTTCGCTTCTTCGACTTCTTCTCCAGAACCAATGACTCTAGAGAGCTGAAAGGTTGTGTGCAGACTCCTTGGCTAATGGGGATTCTAAATTGTAGATTTTGTGACCCCATGACCCAAAATGGGGTCACAGGGGTCACAACTTTAAGAACCTATGTTCATATTCTTTTGTCTAGAAAGCTGAAATGTTGTGTGCAGAGTTCTTTGACAATAGGAATTCTCAATTGAAGATTTGGTGAATCTGTGACCCCAATCTAGGTCACAGGGGTCATGATCTAAGAACCTATATTTTGCTTGTAAACAATGTATTACTTGAGATAACTTAAATATTTAACCTTAGATAGTACATAAATGAAATCCTGATGAGCTACAGAGCCCATGGCTCTATTTTTAAGTAAATTGTCAAACAAATAAACTAACATAAATTACAGATGACGTGCCGCTCATTGAAACAGAGACTGTCGATTTAATATCTTGATATTATATTTATTTTCTCATTTTTTAGCCCAGTACAGATTTATGTGGCATTTGACACTATTAAAACACCAAATTTGCTTTAGATCTTTTAATTACAAAAAACTTAAAATTAAAACCAAAATTCAGGCTTCCGTCTGTTGTGCTTCTTTTTAATGACGTTACCATGGATATGACGTCACAATAGTAAACGGTTGTTTCGTCAGAATGACGCTGCATTGCTTGTGAAGCCTTGGAAAATGTTCAATTTCGCTCTTACATGGCGTTTTTCTGCCTTGTTATTAATGATAATTTCAATGACTGTTCCTACAAATGTATTTGTATTGTTAATATTATTATGTAAATCAAAACTAATAATTCAATCAATGAAAAACATTGTTTGTACGAAAAATTTGAGAAGTGCCAAAGTTTAGAGAAAGTAGAACCGTCAGCCTTGCAATACGGAATTCATCATGCAATACAGATATCGATCCTGGAAACCATATTGCACCACTGTATCATTATATTAAGATTACATAGGTATATTGTAATATTACATTTTATTGCATAAATACATGTTTATTTTTAGATAGTTGTATTTTTTCAACAGAAAATATATCATTGCTTGTGTTGATAGCTGAGGTGAATTTTGATACTATGAGTCAACGCTCAAGTCGTGTCCAATATGTTTGATATAAAACGTCATAGCACATGCATTGACTCGATCCTGGTGTTATAAAATCAAAAGGGATGAGATTCGAGGTACCTGCCCCAGGCTTGGTTAGCAACTGTCGTAACTGGAGCCCACTTTGTGTGGTCTAATGTGTAGTGTTGTTCTGATCCTTTATAACTTTATTTCATTGAAAAATAAAAATAAGTTAAATCTATCACAATACGAAAAGAAGATTTTATGCTTGAAGTACTCTCAGGAGGATCCACTTGAAAGAATCTGCAATCTCTGCGGGTTTATTAGAATATTAAACGTTTTAATATTATTTACTGAGAAGTGAGATGATGTGACAGGGTTGATACTTTTGGTTGTTCCTGCTTGCCAATTAAGTCTTGATAAAAACAAATTTACTCAGGAGAGAAACTTGATATAAAAGGGGAAGCTTGTTAGATATCCTATAGCTAATTATATCTCAGCTGATACTATGTCATACTAAGTGATACAGACAAAATAGGAGTGACTATTTAGTTATACCCCCTTTACGAAGTAAGCGGGGGTATATAGCGGTCATTCCGTCCGTCCTTCCGTCCCTCCGTCCGGTCAATTTTCTCAAAAACCATCAAAGGTACATCAACCAAACTTTGTACAGATGTTAACCATGTTCTTCCGATCGGGCACAGACAATTTTCTGAGATTGATATTTTTTGTCGTTTCCATGGAAACGTCACTTTTTGGACTTAGTTTTATTGTGTTCAATTGGGACAAGTTTTCTCGGATACTGTTCAACCTAGGTGAATGAAATTTTGGTTTTGAGTTTTCATGACCATCTTTATCGAGTTTGAAAACCAGATCCAAAATATAATTTTTTACGGAGTTATGGCCCTTGAAACCGAAATTGAACTTCGTACCAGAAGAACTGTGATGCTCCAATGGGGACAAGTTTTCTCAGAAACTATAACATCTAGGTGAATGAAATTTAATATGGAGGTAGTCCAGATGATACTCTTTATTGAGTTCGAAAACCAGTTCCGAAATATTATTTTTTACGGAGTTATGGCCCTTGAATCCGAAATTGAACTTCGTACCAGAAGAACTGTGATGCTCCAATGGGGACAAGTTTTCTCAGAAACTATTACATCTAGGTGAATGAAATTTAATATGGAGGTAGTCCAGATGATACTCTTTATCAAGTTCGAAAACCAGTTCCGTAAAATTATTTTTTATAGAGTTATGGCCCTTGAATCCGAAATTGAACTTAGTTCCAAAAGATCTGTGATGCTCCAATGGGGACAAGTTTTCTCAGAAACTATTACATCTAGGTGAATGAAATTTAATATGGAGGTAGTCCAGATGATACTCTTTATCAAGTTCGAAAACCAGTTCCGAAATATTATTTTTTATAGAGTTATGGCCCTTGAATCCGAAATTGAACTTAGTTCCAAAAGATCTGTGATGCTCCAATGGGGACAAGTTTTCTCAGAAACTATTACATCTAGGTGAATGAAATTTAATATGGAGGTAGTCCAGATGATACTCTTCATCAAGTTCGAAAACCAGTTCCGAAATATTATTTTTTACGGAGTTATGCCCCTTGAATCCGAAATTGAACTTAGTACCAAAAGAACTGTGATGCTCCAATGGGGACAAGTTTTCTCGGAAACTATTACATCTAGGTTAATGAAATTTAAAGAGCCATCACGGATGTTGATGAAAATATCAAAATTTTTCCAAAAATCTATCTCCGTGAAATAAAGAAACTTAATTTTTCCCTAATTTTTCCAACTTAAAATAAGCCGAGAAATTGCATTAGTTAGTAAAGGTGTTTTCCAGTCTAAATATAGATCCAGTCTATTATTTTCAAGCGCAAAGCATTATGGTCTAGCTCACACACAGTAAACAAAGACACGAAAGAATAAAAAAAAATATGAGCAATGAAAGAAATCGAAATATATAAAAAAAATTATGGTTATTTATTTACTATTTCATTTAATTATGTATTTGCTACAGATATTGGAATAATTGTTTTACCTAACTAGGTATTTTTCTTGAATTTTATAATTAATGAGAGTAAAAATTTGTCATAATTTGCTGGTCTTATCTCAATAAAAAGAACATTAAACAGGAAATAATTTGTATATTCTCAGGACATTTAGAAACATAGTTTGTAAAGCAATCGTCACAATCAGTAATGTGTGACAGGGTACTTTGCAAGAGAGACACGTGCAGCACGTGCAGCACATGGGTTGTTATGACGACTTGCGCTAGAAACAAGCCTTCACGCTTCGGAAGCGCTAACTGTTTGTGTAGTACGTATTACGCAAAAAAGGGGACTCTGTTTATATACGTCAGATACCCGTAGCGCGCGCTAGTCGAAGTGATACTTCTCTTTGAAACCAAATTGCAATACATTGTCGTGATATGAAAATTATTAAACATATGCCATGTTGTAGATAAAAGATTTCTCTGGCGAATGACGTTATAAGTATATTTTCCAAAAATTTAAAACACTAACATCCGTGATGGCTCTTTAATATGGAGGTAGTCCAGATGATACTCTTCATTGAGTTCGAAAAAAAATTCCGAAATATTATTTTTTACGGAGTTATAGCCCTTGAATCCGAAATTTAACTTTGTACCAAAAGAGCTGTGATGCTCCAATTGGGACAAGTTTTCTCGGAAACTATTACATCTAGGTGAATGAAATTTTACATGTAGGTAGTCCAGATGATACTCTTTATCGAGTTCACAGTCCAGTTCCGAAATATTATTTTTTACGGAGTTATGAAGCCCTTGAATCTGTAATTGAACTTGGTACAAATTACTGGTGTGATGCCCTAATGGGAAAAATTAAGTTACCTGAAAAATATTACATCTGGGTGAATGAAATTTGTAATAACAGTCAGTTCCTAAATTTATTTTGGACAATAATATGATGCTTGAAGCTGTTTTTTAAACATAGTAACCTTCACATCTATAATTCTCAATGGACGGATAGCGGAAGACGGGGGTATGTGAGCCATGCTCACTTTTTTCTTGTTTCGTATCCGATACAAAACCTGAACCACAGGGGCTTGTATTGCTGAAAACAAACAGTTCCTAGGTCCAATACTTTGATACGATACACCCTATACCAATAAATAAATAAATGTTTGTTTTCAGCAATACAAGCCCCTGTGACCTGAACCATAGTATGTATCCTTAGGCTGTGCATATAACTACTGATATTGTACAGCAAGTGCTAGTGATCTTTAAAGCTAATGAGGAAAGAAAATGACATTTAGTTTAAAGAATAATGTTATATTATTTTGTTCTTTTGCAGCATTACAGAGGAGACTGCAGATAAAATTGGGATCATCTCTATCTTCAGCATTTGAAAGGTTTGGAATAAGAGAATTATGAAATGTTTTGTTCAAAGCTATGACATTTTTGTAATTCAATATATTATAATATATTATTATAATGATATTATTATTCAGATCATTCACATAAGCATGTAAATAAAATGAAATATATTTTAACCACTAATTTAATTACAGAGGATTTTGTATGCAATTTAAAACCGTGAAATGCACTCAGACATTGTTATTGAATCACAAATCACAAATTCGAGGTAATTATGTGTCCTCTCCATTATGTTTAGATTACACCTATTATTTTTATCATGATTTAACAAGTTTCTATTCTAACCTTTCAGATCTACAGACCTAGATGTTTTAGACAGTGTGTACAGAAATAGTCACTACATGCTTGCTGTCAATACAACAACAAGTAAGTTTGCGTAAACCTTTGACAAGTTTCATAAATCTTTCAAAGTGTTTTGAATTGGATTGAAGCAAAATTTATATATATTCCTTTGTTGAAAATAACATGTTTTTAGTCAAATAGTTACTGCTTACTCCTTAGAATATTAAACTTTAATTTCTTGAAATTGAAACACTCATAAAATATATCATTACCAAGAGGGAGTCAGCTCAGAGCATATCTCTCCACTTACACATGATAGCTTCATGAAACTTGATACACATGTTAACCATGCTCTCTAGATGGATGTGCCTTGTGTGGGTTAGATCTATCCAAGATTTTTTTTCTCCTATGAAACCCCCCTCGGGGAAACTCTGATCTAATCACATTGACTCAACTACACTACAGTCTGATTGAAATTTTTTCCGAGGAATAAAATATGCAAAATAGTGCATCTACCGGGATACAAACTCATATCGTTCGGAGGTTTCCTCGCCAAACCGTCATAGGCTCGCATGTACTGATGTTGTTCATGTAGCCAATCACAGAATGTCCCACAAAAGCTTTCCATGGGAGAAGCAAGGGGCAAGTAACTCCCAACAGCGACACTTTCCTTGGTTTCCGTAAAATGAGGAACGTGTAAGCGAATGATTTCAAAACGGCGGCCGTGATCTGATTTTGGGGCTTTGACTGGGTTTTTGTATGCAATAAACTTTCCTCGGAAAAAGGTCGATTTTCAGATTGCTCAACTATTTTGGAACTTTTTATAACATTTGTGTATGATTTGTTGCAGATAGCATACATATAATTCTACATGAAGACAGTAACACACAAGACCAGCTGCAGAGCTTGTTTCAGGCTGAGTTAATAGAGTACGTCCTCAGGAATCTAAATAACAAACAGGTATGTATATACAAACGCTTTAATCAGGGGGGGAGGGGGGGGGTAGGGAGCGCAGTGGTTAGCGCGTTCAGCTTCGGATCAAGAGGTCTGGGATTCGAATCCCGCCAGGGGCACGGCAACTGCATTTGAGAACTGTTCTACACGCAGTAAGGTTTGGGTGCAATGCTATACTGAATTTCAGCGTAGTACCACCCATGGTTCGCTAGTTCCAGCCAATGCTGACAGGTTTCACCGCAATGCATAGCCACATGGTGTTGCGGGCTTTCTCCCTGCCATAATACTAGCAGACTCAATATAAGTGAAATACTCTTGAAAGCAGCTCCAACTCACCTCACCTAAACCCGGGGGACATGATATTCAACTTCGTTTGTCTGTCCCCTATCTTGTTAGGGCAATTCCTCATGAACCGCAGCACTTTGAGTGTATGAAGACACCAGATGGTTTGGGTGACCTTAACCTCATTTTCAAGGTCACTACGAGAATATTACCAGTTTTTAAAGATGTTTGTGCGATATTTCATGATGTGCTGCATCGTGAGTCTTCAAGTTTGGTATCAGATCAGTACGAAACTTTGACCCGATTTTAAATGTTCTTAGCCAGATATAATAACAATTGAATCAAACATGAAAATCTCATAATACTGTAGAAATTATGTGTCCATCCTTTTAGTTCATTTCTTGGAATCAAGTTGCAGTTTGTCATTATCTTGATTTGAAATCAAGTAATATGTTTATTTCCTGCAATGGATCAACTGAGAAATTCCTTAGATGAAAATGTTTGAGATTAATCATTTATCGCTCAAGTATTTTGCTGATGTTTTTCATTACTGTAGTCATTTATCGCTCAAATATTTTTCTGATGTTTTTCATTACTGTAGTCATTTATCGCTCAAATATTTTTCTGATGTTTTTCATTACTGTAGTCATTTATCGCTCAAGTATTTTTCTGATGTTTTACATTACTGTAGTCATTTATCGCTCAAGTATTTTTCTGATGTTTTACATTACTGTAGTAACACATATGATGATGTTTGCACATTGAATTTGAGTGCCAAAATGATACAATCACTTTAATTAGGTCAGAATCCTATCAGAATGTACCAGTTCAATTTGTTTGTATCCTTCTTCAACACTGCGTATGGGAAATGATGGGTTCTGAATTGAACAACTATCAACATAACTATTATTAGTTAAAAATAACAGTTTGCCACGTCTGGAGTAAAATCCAAACATTTATAAAGGATGAAGGTTTTTAACATTGTTTTCTATTTTTTTGCAGGTGTTAAATGTAGAAATGCAGGATATAGCGTCTGGATTATCAGAAGGTGAGTGTCTCATTTGCACATTATTCATCATTAAACTGAAGTCAGCAAGACAAGAGTTACTTCCCCTATTTGATGGCCCAACTGTAACAGAGGATATGAGTAAAGTAACCTCTTTGGTTAGAACATGAAACTTCATGAACTCACGATTCACGAAGGTCATCAGAAAATGATATATATATATACATATATGTGTTCACGAGATCCCTCTATGGTACTAAATACCCAGCATACTATTTTGGGGAGGATCAGGACAGTATTAGCAACCATAGAGAAAAATTTATTCTCATTATGAGCTTCTGATACCTCTCCAGCTTGCCTCTGCAAGGCATAACTTGTGCCAGTCTCCATCACTGGCTATTTTAAGCTTTGGTGCATTTCCTTAACTTTCCTGTGCTAGCAGAGTAGCATCGGATAATATGAGGGGGGGGGGGGGGGGGGGGATATCTACTATACTTCCTTACATAGAGCTTATTGTTCAAATCCTTCCTTGGATATTTTTTCAGTAAAACTTAAAGAGAATTTTCAGCTTCAGATGGTTTCTTGTTGTAGATTTTGGAGATATTATGGTTTATTCATGCTTCAAATATTTTGATTTCAGATAATATTCACAAGATTCTGCAGACGTCCTACAAACTGTCGGCCATGTTGTTTGCACAATTCTCCCAGCAGGTGACACTACAAGGCTGGGACACCCAGACAACACTTTTTGGGGCAGACGAATGGAAAGCAAAGTGGGACTTTACTCATGGGCTCGGGGGCAAGAAGGATTATTAAGATGATTTTTTTGGTCTGGGGTGACACTTTCCTCTGTGACTGTATTCACTTGCAGAATGTGGCTTCCGGGTTCACTAAAAGATGCCAGATGGCAATGGACGACACAACTCGGGCATTCGTCTCTCTCTTCATCAGTCCAAAATCTAACAAAATAAACTCAAACAACTTTGCCAGAGGTGTCGTCTTTTGGATTGTACCCCCCTCACCATCAATATTATTTTTGGTCCAAAAGGAATATAAATTTACATTCTGAGTTGTGTTTTTAGATTTAAAAATTTAATCAAATAATGGTGTAATGTCTTTCACTTGGTTGAAGATATCATTGATTTTGTGCTATTCTAACACTTGTTGTTCTTCAGTGTTATTTACAGGGGATGCTTGGCATTGTCTACTTTGCATCATTTCCTAATGAATATTCCTGCATTCAAGTCACTTTAATGTGCCGTTGGCAATACTTCCAATCTTATCAAAATATGGATAATATATATATATATGCCGATTTCAAAGGAATCAAACGTTCCTGTTACATATATCATTTCTAACAATACTGATGGAAATATTTTGCGCTAAGTAAAACCATTTAAGTGTAGCCATTCATAGGCGCCGAGGAGTGTGGGAAAACATTGATACAGCACAAGATGTTAACTGCAATGACATATTATTTGCTACTTTGTGTATATTTTATCAATAGAATTTCTCTATTATGTTTTATTATAAAAAAAAGTTGTAATATAGCATGTTATGTAATGTACAAAAAGAAAATATTAGATACTCCCTTTAATGTGCGGAGACATTTGAAATATACTCCCTTTAATGTGCGGAGACATTTGAAATATTCAATAATGGCAGCTTCGTTGTCATGAACACCAAATGTTTTTATACTAATGTCTATTAAAACATGTCTTTTATTTCAAAATATTGTTGTTCTTATTCATTGTTATCCCACCGGTATGTAATAGGTAATGGATAACACCTGAATACGAGGGCGTTCTAGCAAAGACAGGCCTTTGCCCGAGGGTCTTCCCGTAGGCAAAGGCCTCTCTTTGCTTGAACGCCCGAGGATGAGGGTGTTAGCTACTTTATGTACCAAAGAAAACAAACAAACTGACGTGAGTGCAGTTGTCTACACCACTAAGTACATACTGCAGGTGGTTCAAGTAAAATAAAGCGCTCATAAAATATCATGGAAGTTCTCCGATGTCAGAATTCTGTCGAACAATCAACCCAGTCACCAATCCTTTGTGGTCTAGTGGGCAATTTTGTGGATTGATTACCTTACTAATTGGGACTTAGAATGTCTTGGGTGCAAAGAATTGTATTGGAGGGCCTTATACTGGATAATACCCTGTTGGAAGGTTATTATTCTGTCCAAGGCCCTCCCAGTAGGGTATTATCCAGTGTAAGGCCCTAGTTCCCTTTGTAGGGAAGTTCTCCTGGAAAAACAACTGCATTCAAAGAGTGTTAAATGGATCTTGAGGTATATAATGTGGGATAAAGTCGTCGCCCTGTCCATCTGTAACCATTACATTTCCAAACTAGAACTCGAAAACCGTTCTGAAACTTGCATATGTATTGCCCACTAAGTGAAGTGGTTGGTTGGATTGGTCTAGTAGTTTTATAGATCTGCTCTGGAAACAAACCCTACCCTTCAAATAGACAAAGTACAAATTGTTACCATCGAATCAAAAAAATAAAATTTTAAAAAAGTTGAAAGCCCCAAAAGGCACATTGGGAGGCAGTATACCAAATTTGGTGAAGATTGGAAAAGTAGTTTTCGAGTACTGCTCTTGAAACGATGTGATCACAGACAGACAGATACAAAGATGGAGCCAACGTCTATATCCCCCCACATTATATGCCAGGGGATAAGCTTTGTATTGTGTAGCCCCTGTGACCCTCATGAGGGGTCATAGTCACCAAAACTTATTGTCCCATTTGCAAAATAGTCTGTACAAATGATTTCGGCTTTCTAAGGCTGGTGGTTTGGAGAATTCGAAAATGTCAAAAGGTTATTGACGGATCCCATACCAGAAGTAACTTCCCTCCACAAGTTAGCCAGTGAAGGAGACTGTGCCTTGTGGAGGGAGCTGCCTACCCTCCTTTCGGGTTTTGTGTAAACATCTTGCAGTTTTCAAATATTTTGTAATTCTTAGGTGTGCAAAAATGATTAAGTTAGTATGATACTATTAGCTCTATTAATTCTAAGATATCAAGCTCTGGTTTGGCAACAAAATCTTTGTCTGACTTTTTTTTACTGAGGTTTACTCAGGAACTAAGTTATACCGGTACTTAAACAGTTAAGTTCTCTATTACTCCACACAGAAATTTATGAATGTACAATCCGTAACATTGGTCTACAATCATATTTTAGAACTGTAATGTGTACAGAATACTACATTGTGCAAGAAGGAAGCCCTACATAAGCCAATAGGCCTTTCACTCTGATGATTTAAATAGTGAGCTCTGATTCGTTAGCACATGAAAGTTAAGAAAATGCAGCAAGGCTTAAATTAGCAAAGTGTTGGAGACTGGCACAAGTTATGTCTTGCAGAAGCCACACGCCATAAGGGTTTTTCAGCTTTTGAGTTAAAAGTATTGACAAGAATGAAAAAAAAGCCCCGATATTTCATTTGTTTATTTACATTATGTACAAGGCAGCTCTGGTTCAGACTACTTGGCTTCATTCACCAGCAGGTCTCGTGCAACCTGGAAAGCTGCGATCATAGAACTGAGCTGAATCTTCTCACTCGTCCCGACAGAAAGACGGTACCTTTGGAATAGAAAATAGACCATTTGAAAAGTTGTTTTTGTCACAACATAATCATGACTGAAATAGCAATTTATATCAGTAGAACTTGAGTGAATCTCAGCTAACGGTCTGATTTGTCTAGAACCAAGAAACGACCGATCTTAAGCTGAATCTAGAAAAATTATAGTTGAAGTCTTAACTAATTATTACCCAGTTACAAATAAATCATATATATATAAAAATTACATACTATTTCCTTTATTCCTTAGTCAGTTTAGTAACGAGAGAATACTGTATATTATAACAAGCACATGATCTGTCATTCCCTCTGCATACATTACACATTACTCAAGTAATTTTCTCCCATTTAACCTCTGCTACATATTAACCACTTTCTTGACTAGAAATATACAACTGTGAGTTGTTGCAATCAAAGTTAGTTGTGCAATCAGCAATGTTTTAATTTAGAGAATTGGTCTGTTCCTGTAACCGTGGAGAATGAGATCAAGCAATATCTCCTAGGAGATATCGTTTTGACTGTAGATTTCGAACAATGCCCTGTTGGCGTCATGACATTACAATGATTTGGCATCATCAAGTAATGACATCACAATGTTATGACACCACAGCACTGGAAGCCAATTGGCAGTTTTTTTGTTCAGATATGTTCATTTTTCATTAAAAACTAATGAAGAATGATTTTGGATGATAAATAGAATCTCACCCTCGTGTCATCATACATCAAATATATCAACAGCAAGCCTCAGATATTTGTAACTTTTATCAACACATGTTGATATATTTGATATCAGAAGACACTTGGCCCGTTGGTTGAGATTCTCTATATATCCAACTTGTAACAGAGGTTACATGGGAAGACAACTTGAGGGAGAGAATGATGCGCTGTATACACTCGCTCAAACATATTGAACATTATTCTAAATTAGGGGTATCTTTTTAAAAACCCAAATTGACTAGCTTTTAGCTTATGAACCTAGGTGCTTGTTAAATCACTGATATAAGAAGAAAGTCATCTGAAGAGTTTCATTGCCATTTCAGTGTGTTTTCATAGTTTCACTCAAACAAATCTTTTATACAGTACAATAATTATTTAGACAGTGTTTGGAAATATTCAAGATGCTCAATAGAGAAGTATTTTTTTAATAGGACAACTCACTCAACATCTGCCAATTTCTCCAAAAGATGTATCCGCACATGAATGGGCAAGTCAACTGAAAGAAAGAGAATTAAAGATTTAATTGTATTTTATTCTTAAATTCATTTCAATAGTTCAAGTCAAAAGTGTTGTTTCAGTGCTTGTGTACTCTTGTGTGTCATGTAAATTTTAAATTAACTAGAAACTTGAGTCCGAGGACACTGATGTCCACTAGCCCATCCTCCTGCGTTTATCCTTAAATGTATCAACAGAATTCTATGAAGAACATTCACAAAAGTACTTCTGCTGAAAAATTTAATTTCAATGCACTGAAAGGACTAAAGGGAAGTAACTCCCAATAACCAAAAGTTACCGACAGCCGCTTATGAAAAACACCCCAAAAAATTTAAATTACTTCTCAACAACAGTCAACTATCAATAGAAGCAGTGTTGAATTACGAGACTGGTTCTGGAGTGAATTTGGCCTACATTTGTAAACTGGGCTGAGCAACAGTAACTATCCAAAAGACCATTGTCTGAATTGCTGTCAATCATCCCGTCCACAGATCAGGCATACTCAGTCCTGAGTTACCTTTTGCATATAACCTGGCCATATATGGAAAACACAATTATCTTTTCTTCATGCTTTCTCTCAAATAAAACCAACTTACTCATGTGAACGTATTGATGGACCTCTGTGAGAATGTCCTGTAGTGCCAACCCCTTGGCTATCTTCAGCTGAGAAATACCTCAATGGGTTAAGGGAGATAACTCTTTGTAAATAACAAAGGCAAATCCAGAGACTTTGAGTTTCCCTGCACCATCAATAAAGCCTTAAAAGGCCAATCTCATTTCAAATCAGATGGAACGAAAACATAAGAGTATAACATTCAATCTGATTTAGATGAGATTAAAAAATAGAACCATGGGCTCTGTAGCTCATTAGAATTTCATTGATTTTTTATCTAAGGTTGAATATCTATGTTATCTCAAGTAATACGTTGTTAACAAGCAAAAAATAGGTTTTTAGATCATGACCACTGTGACCCGTATTTGGAGTCGCAGGGTAACCAATCCTACAATTAAGAATCACCTTTGACCAAAGAGTCTCTACACAACATTTCACCTTTCTAGAGCTTTACATACTTGAGATAAAGATGAAAATAGGTTTTTGGGTCATGACCTGTGACCTAAATTGGGGTCACAGGGTCACGAGATCTACAATTTAGAATCCCTATTGGCCAAGGAGTCTGCACACAACTTTTCAGCTCTCTAGACCTTTTGGAACTGGAGAAGAAGATGAAAATAGGTTTTTAAGGATGTGACCCCTGTGACCCCATTTGGGGTCACGGGGTCACGAAATCTATAATATAAAACTCCATTTGCCAAGGAGTCTGCACATAAAATTTCTGCTCTGTGGAGTCATTGGTTCTGAGGAAGAAGTCGAAAAAGCAAAATTTTATGGACGGATGGACGGCCGGACGCCGGACACCATGCCATGCCATGCCATAAGCCCAGCAGGCCTTTCAGGCCTGATGAGCTAATAAAAGTTGAATAGTTTTTTTTAATAGATTAAACTTGAACCATTACAAAATGACTGACAGTTTCCTAAAATCCAAAACTGCACGTATAAGGATACTGTTGTAAGCGACAGTGAAGTTTTCATTGAGGACCCAGTTGACAATGTTCTCAATGTCTCTACGCAGCGGGTGACCGACGCACGTGTAGACGTTGTCCTCATTGACTTCATCATACGCCATCGAGGTACTCTGTAACACGCGGATGAACAATGATTAGGGCAACCAATGAAAAAGATTGATTGGACAAATATTATCAATGACCAAAGTGTTTCTCAAAACAACACAACAGTTTGTGTGCACTTGAAATCTAAAATCAAGGCTAGTAGTTTTGTTATATTCATGTGTTAAAGTGAAAGTTTGACAGTAACTGAATCAATGGTTTTGCTGAAAATATAACTTGTTTTGGCAAAATGTGAATGATCTAAGGAAATGGGTGGAGATAAAGGATATGATTAATATTTTCTCACTTATTGCTGGTGAATCGAGATGTATAGTCAAAAAGTGTATTTTTCATAAAAAATAATTATTTGACTCTGATACATGCGAAAAACTATATGTGCTGATTTAATTTCAAATCATTTCACATGGGAGTTAACTCAATATAAACGCATACCACAGTTCAAAACACATTTATTCAGTGACTATACCTGCAGGATATTAAGCGACTTTCTCATGTCCCCGGTAGCCAGCGTAACTAATGCCTTCATTCCGTCTTCTGTTACCTTGACCCTGGAGAAAAATAACTTTACATAAAACAGAATCCTACACAAACCTGGTCCTCGTGTTGAACCTTCATCCTATAACATCTCTCATTGTAAAGAGAAATTGACTTCTTTAGTTCTAAATACTTGATTCTTTTCCTATAATGATGGGATGTTGAAAAGGTTTTCAACTTCCTTTATGCTAGCATACTTAATGTTCAGTGAAATTATGGTTGAAGTGGTTTAAAGCTACATAAGTTGAAACGGGTTATTTTGCTTGAATTAAACTGGTTTATACAGCACACCTTACTTTCAGTTTAATTTCCCTTTTATTGTAACAGATGATATAATATTCATCTTTCCTTGACATATATCATTGAGTGAAATACAAACTGTTCTACCTCACGAGATAAGATCAAGATTATTATTTTTCTACATTATTATATCTGTGTTTTATGTTGAAATCAGGAGATGAAAACAGTAAATTTAAAGCCCTCACAAGTTGACAGTGTACATTGTTCTAATGACATCACACAAGTGGCGATAAAGGTTAATGCTTATGTAGCTTGATGGACAGTTGACTTCACTGATAAAACAGAGCATCTCTTCAAATTATACAATTTATTTCATAAATAATATTATTTCAAGTTTTTTTTTGTATATTCATAAAAAATTTATCATCAAGAGAGAAAGAAGATAGTCGCACATACAATATGCAACCAATCTTGTGACTTTGTTAGTCATCAATGATTAAATAATTCACACTTAACAAACATATGGAAAACCAATTTTAGAGCTATAAATTAATTCCATAGCTAGTTTAAACCATACAGTACAAGAAACAAGAAAGCATCTTACGCCTCTGTTGCTATGACGTGCTCTAATCGAGGGACCATCTGGTCGGTGGAGAGCGGTCCGAAGCGGAATCGAGTACATCGAGACTGGAGGGCGGGAATGATCTTGGAGAGATAGTTGCAGATGATACAGAACCTTGTGTTCTCTGTGAACTTCTCTATCACTGAAACAGGACAATAAGTTGTAAAGACAACACAATTACAAAGTTGGGACATCAGTTAATGTGATTAAAATCAGATCAAATGTATCACTCGTACCGCTGCGTTCTTGATCAGAGAAGTGAGGCCAGGTGGGGTTTAATGCCGCTTTCAAGAGCATTTGACTTGTATCATGGCTGCTAGTATTATTGCAGGGAGAAAGCCTGCAAACTACTAAGAGTTTTCAGAGATATAAATTACATTGTTACCTCTTCTGAGGGCATTCTGAGCGTCCCTTGTCATTGCATCAGCTTCATCCAGAATCACTATCTTAAACCCGGATCTATAACAAACAAAAGAAAAATAATACATGACAATCACTCCACATATTTTCTTGTGTTCACCGACAAATTAAAATAAAAATAGAGCCATGGCCTCTGTAGCTCATCAGGAGATAATAAGTGGGGTATGTTATGGAGTGGACTTTATAGCAATGGTCAGATAATGGAATGTAGTAATAAGAATATAGGTAGTGAAACGATTAAAGCAGTTTAAAAATATTTTGTTACCATAACTTTGCCAATCTGCTATATATATGTGTTGAAAGAGCAACGCAAAGCTTGGAAATAAATTGCTGGTATCAAACATATAATAATGTGGTGGAGAGATTATACTATTTTCTAAGATCGTACACACATTATATAATAATGAATACCCCGGGTACAATTCTTTGCATACAATTCACCACTGTCAGCTATTGCAATAATGGCCTGGGGCTGTAGATGAAAATGAAAAAAACCTTTTTAGGTCATGACCCCTGCTAACTATTATCAAAATTGGTTACACATAAATCAACATTCGTTATGAATATCATACACCTTTGTATTATATTGTTTTAATTCTTAATTGCATTATGGCAATACCAACATTTATTACATAATGAATAGGAGCCTCAGTTTTTGAAAATCCCATTTCTCATAGGCTCCATTTCAATACTTCATAAATTGGTGAATTTATTTTTAGTAAATTCTTTTTCACCATTTCTTATAGGCTCCCTTTCAATATTTGATAAAATGGTGATATTCTATGAATAAATTCTTTTTTAGAGTCAGTGGAAGACTAAAGCAGTCTCACGCACAGTCTATGATAACACAGTGCTGCACAGTAGTTTGAAGTAACCTGAAACCTCTGTGTAACTATCAGTTTTCATCCTTCTGCCAGGAAGAGGTCAACACAATGCAATTACCGGTACATAACATGCAGACACTGGACTCACAGCCAGTAAAATTTATATGTTAGATGCAGTTTTTCCTACAATTAATTATTTTTCTGTACTGGAGAAGATGATGAAAATAGGTGTGATGTCACAATCTCATATAGCTACTTCTTTTATAGTCCTATGTTATCACCAGTCATCACTAGTCATATTCAGTTCACATATCTCATGTAAAATAAAAAAAATTAATTCCTCTTCAAGTTATTCCTTCAAGGGTATTCATTATTCAATAGTTCTCATTTCAAATAGATTCACATTAAACATGTCCATGATGTAGACATCTATCTCATTTCTTGTTCCTATTGAATAAAATTAACTGCAAAGTTAATAGAAAACTAAATCAGTTATAAAATATAAAATATGATATAAATAAGGTATACCAAATTGACTCGTACTGGAAATTCTCATTAATTAATTAATTAATTCTCCAAATAATTACACAATATCATGAGATATTAAAAAACTCCATTATTTACTCTTAAATTACAAAGAACATTATATTAGATTTAATAAAAGATTCTGTATTAAGTCTTTAGAATACTTTTAGACTTGTGTACCTTTATCAGCAAATTCACTTGCAAAATACAAATAATTACTCATATGTGAAATGTAAGACAAAGATAAAATATGACTTATAATTTTTGTTAGACCTCCAATTCTAAGTTTTTAATTCTCAATATCTCTTTTTCATCAGACATATTATATTCTCAAAGCACATGTTAGAACTCTCACATCAGAAAGATGAAATGCCTTTAACTCAGCTGTTTTCTTTAAAATTACCTCCCTTACCTACTTTACTGATTGAAGTGCACATATAATCTCAGAAAGATGCTGTAAACTGAAATAGGCTTTTAGGTTATGATCCCTGTGACCCATATTTGGGGTCACAGACTCACCAAATTTACAATTTAGAATCCCTTACAGCCAAGGAGTCTGTACATAAAATTTCAGCTCGCTAGAGCCATTGGGACTGGAGATGAAGATGAAAATAGCATTTTAGGTCATTGCCTCTGTGACCCAATATTTGGGGTCTCACTGTCACCAAATTTACAATTTAGAATCCCCTTCAGTCAAGGAGTATGTACATAAAATTTCAGCTCTCTACGTTCATTGGGACTGGAGAAGAAGATGAAAATAGTTTTTTTTAGGTAATGACCCCTGTGAGCCACACTTGGGGTCACAGGGTCACCAAATCTACAATTTAGAATCCCTTTCAGCCAAGGAGTCTGTACATAAAATTTCAGCTCTCTGGAGTCATTGGTTCTGGAGAAGAAGATGAAAATAGCTTTTAAGGTTAAGACCCCTGTGACCCACATTTGGGGTCAAAGGGTCACCAAATTTACAATTTAGTATCCCCTTCAGCCAAGGAGTCTGTACATTAAATTTCAGCTCTCTGGGGTCATTGGTTCTGGAGAAGAAGTCGAAAAAGCGAAAAGTTTACGGACGGACGGACGGACGGACGGACGGACGGACGGACGCCATCCCATGCCATAAGCCCATCGGGCCTTTCAGGCCAGATGAGCTAAAAATTTAAACAAGTGTTTCCCACTAACATGGCAATGTCCCCCGCCAGTGACATTGAGTTAGTAAGACACATCATTGGAGCTAATCTATATATTGCATTACTGGTAAAAAGTGCCACGATGATCAGCAAATTTTAAGACTTTGGGTGCTTGGGTTCATGATATATCGTGTTAATAAGAGTTCTAAAAGTGGTCAGAGGGTTGTGGTGACCTTGAAAACAAGGTCAAAGTCACCAAAATGTACTGGTGTGTGTGTGTCATCCCCAAATGTAGGCTGACACCAAATTTGAAGACTTTGGATGCAACACCTCATGAGATATCACGTTAACAAGAGTTCAAAAACTGGTCAAAGTGTAGAGGTGACCTTGAAAATAAGGTCAAGGTCACCAAATCGACTGGTGTCTGCGTCATCCTCCAATGTAGACTGACACCAAATTTGATAACATTTGGTCCAACCGGTCATGATATATATCCCGTAAGCAAGAGTTTGAAAAGTGGTCAAAGTGTTTCGGTGACCTTAAAAAAAGGTCAAGGTCACCAAAATTGACTGGTGTCTGCGTCTTCGCCCAATGTAGACTGACACCTATTTTGAAAATTTTGGGTCCAACCGGTAATAATAAATGGTGATAACAAGAGGTCCAACAAGTCATAATAAATGGTGATAACAAGAGGTCCAACAAGTCATAATAAATGGTGATAACAAGAGGTCCAACAAGTCATAATAAATGTTGATAACAAGAGGTAGAAAAGTGGTCAAAGTGTTGTAGTGACTGTGAAAATAAGGTCAAGGTCACCAAAATCTGCTGGTGTCTGTGTCACCCCCCAGTGTAGACTGACACCAAGTTTGAAGACTTTGAGTCCAACTGGTAAAGATATATATCGCGTTAACAAGAGTTAGAAAAGTGGTCAAAGTGTCGCGGTGACCTTAAAATAAGGGCAAGGTCACCAAAATCAACTGATGTCTGTGTCTTTCCCCAATGTAGGTTGACAACTTATTTGAAGACTTTGGATGCAATGTTTCATGAGAAATCGCGTTAACAAGAGTTCAAAGAGTGGTCAAAGTGTCGCGGTGACCTTAAAATAAGGTCAAGGTCACCAAAATCAACTGGTGTCTGTGTCTTTCCCCAATGTAGGCTGACAACTTATTTGAAGACTTTGAATGCAATGTTTCATGAGATATCGCGTTAACAAGAGTTCAAAGAGTGGTCAAAGTGTCGTGGTGACCTTGAAAATAAGGCCAAGGTCACCAAAATTGACTGGTGTCAGCGTCTTCCCACAATGTATGCAGACATCAAATTTGAAGACTTTGGATGCAACGCTTCATAAGATATCGCGTACACAAGAAATGTGACGTACGGACGCCGCTGAATTCATAGTCCCCAGTTCCGCGTTGCGGCGGGGGACAAAAAACATCACAACTTACTTGAAAATGGTTCTTGTACTTGCAAAACTTAAAATCTGATTCCTCACAATTCCAATTCCTCGGTCGTCAGATGCATTCAACTGAAAAAAATAATATATTTCATGTAGTATAAAAATTAAATATGAGCAATTTAATTCATTTCACAAATGCTTTATAATCAACTACACAAATACCTATTAACTTTAGCTGCCTTTTTAAATTGATTATTTTCCTTGTCTAAACATTACTGACAGTCAACCAACTGTAATTTCATAAAGAATTCATTAGCCAAAACACATCAAGTTCTCTGTATGTGTGTTTATAAAGTTCAGTATTTTTGTTAATGAAAGGTATACAAAGACTGAACACGAGAAGCAAAACCATTAAATTTGAGCCAAGATTGAACAAACAAATGAAACTATCCTCTTATGTTGACTTTCCATAAATGTCAAGACAAATGAATTAGATGAAGGATTTTCCATCATTAATTAAAAACTATATCCTTTTGCATCTTATATTTCCATGTAGACATAATCCTGGCTGTGATATCAAGATAGATTTCTACTTCTGTGTATCATTGTAGCTTTAATACTTCAGCAATCTATCTTCACCAACCTCTAGCACCATCGAGTTGAACTCTTTGGGAGAGTAAATCTGTTTAGCCACAGCTAGAATGGTGCTAGTCTTTCCTGTACCTGGGGGTCCATAAAATAGAAGATGTGGCAGCCTCTCTTCGTCTACAAACCGTTTGACTGTGGACAGATGGGATGTTCAGTCTTAGATGTGTCTTGAATTATTCATTACAATCATATATCAAGTCTTTGAAAGACATTTAGAAGTGAAGAAAGCAAGATCTGAGAACCAAAATATTGAATATGTATTTCATATCATAGTTTGATATGTTTCAATAAAGTTGACACATTTTTACTCACATTCAGGAAATGAACTATGTATCTATCCACCATGAATGGATTAATTTCAAATGAAACGGAAATACTGGGAAAAGTGGGAAAACATTTTTGGTTTTCAAATACAGTGAGTCAGACCCAAAAATTGACCTGTGGCTAAACCTTTAGATAAAAATAAAATCACATCCATCCGCTTAAGCCAATATTTTTTAAAAATGTGATGAAACAAGATTATGTTTTTATGTGCCCTTATCAGTCAGTCATACAAAGAATTTATTAGACTTTAATATTTTTCTTCTTTTTTGGAACAAATGACTGACAACCACAGCGTTGACCAATTACTGATAATTATTGAGAACTTACTATTTGCCAAGTTACTTACTTGTGTTGATGATGTCAACATGTGAAATCAAATCCTCAAGTTTTTTGGGACGGTATTTTTCTACCCTGAAATAGTTATAATATACAAGCGTAAGAATTACATATTCAAAGTAGAATTACCAATACAGAAAGTTACAAATATTTACTTCATGGAGGGATTGTGGGAAAAAATAGATAACACCAAAAAAAAGACATTGCAAGGACAATCAATTTGATTTTGTATTATGATCATGAAGTTTATAGATTTTCAGGTTTTGGTAATATTGGCATCAAATCTTAAGAGAGAAACTGTGAAATAGATATTGTGTCCAATGCATCGTAATTAAATAGGTGCGCTGGAAAATATAGACATTAAACGACATATCAAATAAACACCAATACAACATCATCATCATTTAAAACCTAAGAAGCGATCGAAAACCGGACAAATTCAGACAGCAGATAATCAGCTAACAAAATTGAAAATAACTATTGATCAAAATCGTTGAATGATACAGGACGACATAAAGCTAATTCGTGTCGTTACCATGGTAGGTTTGGACTTTTAGTATCGCTTTTTTCTGACATCTTTTTCCACAATATTTATCCCTGTCTGGAAATAGAATTTCGCGGCAAATGAAATGACGTCTCGGCGAATGTCACGTGACAAAGACGAGAGTTAATCGTCAATATGGCCGCTGTTTTCCTTGGTCGGAGGCTGTCAAATTGTGCCATAACTATTCAACCAAAATGGTTCCACATACGCACTGATAACATTTTGGATTAATATTTGAGGAGAAAACATGTTTGAGGAATTACCTGCATCATAGTCGTGGTCAAAATGTCGTGTGATTTCGATAAGCAAGACCCTGTACAGCAGGCAATTGGTGCATGCAAGATGGTCCAGTTCATGATAGACTTCACTGCCAAACAGCTCATTGCTTTGAGGACACAGTGCTCTACAACCGAGGAAATAACACAAAAAGAAATACGCGATGCTGAGGTGATATAATCTCTACGTGATCTTTAACCCAAGTTGAAATCACAGCGTTTCTTATCTGTCTCTCTTTCACTTCCCTGTTTTGTGACGACAGTGACTTTGACATTTGTGGTTAGAATTGATAGTGAATTTATCCAAACAGATAGATTAATCTTAAGTGTGTCGTGTTTTTCGATATAAGTTATCATGAAAGAGCACTGTATTATGCCAGGCTTCTTTATAATTATCAACTGCATTATCAACCCTAGTATTAAATGGTAGACAGCTAACGCTATTGAATCCAATCTATTAAAAAAAACTGTCAAGGAATATAGAGCCTAAGCAAAGATAGAACTACAGATGTCCAACCGTGTCGGGTAAAGATACGCACTTGCAAAAATACACTATAAGTAAATGAAGAGAGTGTATTGACTTCATTTATCGCTTCTTTTGGAAATATTAGAAGATATTACATTGTTTGTAGCAAGTGAAAGTTTTTAGAATGATGTTTATCGACCATAATAGTGACAATTTACTGAAAATTGACAAACAAAAATTGTAACAAACAAGACATCATAAAACATTTTGCTCTCTCACATAGCAAATGTCAAAGTGAACCAAACTACGTCTACTACCATCTACTCAGCTTCTGGGAATACTTTCAACATTTTATAATCATCGTAATATTGGAAATGGTGTAATCAAACTCTGATTGCTTTTCTTTAGCCTACACTTGTTGACCTATGAAAATACTTTCAGCGTCAATACATTAAGCATTTCTAATTCAAACTTCTACATTAAAGGGAAATTTCTGTCACCGATATATCGGTAGCATCCGCCATATTGGATTTTTGACATTTTGTGAAATGAAAACATGCTATATTAAACCCATTTTTAATTTTTTGGTGAAAATAAAACCTATACACTGATAAAAATGTCACACAGTAACACATAACATATCATAAAACTAATAAACAATATGCTTTAGGCCATAGCAATATTTTCCCCACTCGCAGCGCCGATGAATGGCTTCAATTCTTATTGTTTTTATTTTTCAACAAATGTACGCTTGTCTTTATCAAGTTGTAAATTGTAATGTCATCAAAGTATTAACTTCATTACCGGTAACATCTTTCAATTTGACTGTGTTTTAATCATACATTTATAGCTTACATGTGTAAACGGGAACATCCTCTTGAATTTCGTTTCCACAAAGGAACCCTCCTTTTAATGTTAATACTTAAAGCCTACACTTTAATTTTGAGATAGAGTTTTAACATGAGAAATATTTAACTGGTATAAATGGTCTGCTATCGCTTAGGTACATAGCTACAAACAGAGCTAGATGCGTAGCTACAAACAGCAGCACTGTCCCAGATGTGAAATAAGCAGATTAACAACTTCAAGGTTGAAAAGATAGAATGAAAATTTGAAATTGATAGATAGATATGTATGTCTGGTTAAATACAGTCAAGCCTAAGATGGGAAAAGTTCTTGTAAGATCTAATACATTGCTGATTTTAGTAATAAACGCAAAAATTGTTATCTAAATCTGTGAAAACATTTCCGAGTAGGAATAATCTGGTTCAGGAAATGTATTCGTACGTCCAATATATATCTTGATCAGTCTGTATTAACAGATTATTTTCATGGATTTATAGTGATTGGGAAAGACACCTTTGACAGTGGGCCATTTTAGGGCTTTTAGTTATTTTCGAAATTTTAAATTGGCCATTCCTCTCTGTAGCAACAGTCTAATGTGCAAAATGGCCCATGGCCTCTACTTTTCCCAATCCCTGGATTTATGTGTAAGGACAGTCAGACAGTTATTGAAAACAAGAGACCTATGTTCAATAGTGAGTTTATACTCTTTTAATAGCAGAAAAAGATATGAGTTTGCAGTTCAATCAGTTTGTTAAATCACTAATATATTTTACATAAGTATTCTTGAAAATCCGAGTGTTATCTAGTTCACAAAAAAATTAAAATATTCTGCAATAAATTCGAGCAACTTCTGATGAACATGATATAAATTTTGATATGGAGAATATGTTGTTTTAGACAAAGTGGACAACTAGATGTTCTTTATCATGTTTATATGTACAATTTGACACATAAAGTTAATGTTTTTGAAATGATAGGAAACATGTCCGGATATATATTCTTGATTGGGATTTATTCAAAACATAATTTCTGTGCAGATCAGGATAATGTGATAATTGCAAGCACTTACTGAATTTTGTAACACATTTCACATAGTTGCAAATATCACATCTGTCACAGTGCATACGTATTCTTTCCAAATGGCCCTTAAATAAAATGATATCACATTACAGCGCATGTCATACTATGTTAATGATAAGGTTTAACGTGTTAATGACACAAGTGGCTTAAAATTAGTATTTCTTTAGCAAGAATAATGGACTTGTCGATATGAATGTATCTTAAACATAGTATAGCATTAGAGGGATAATTTATGTTTTTTATACAAATCGTTTCCAATATGAGCTGTCCATCATATTAAATAGAGGATAACTGTCTTTTCTTGACTAATATACAATGTTTATCTCATCGAGTGAGGTAGAAAGGTTATATTTTCACGAGTGGCGCAGCCATGGGTGTAAATATATAACTTTTCTACCTCACAAGAGCGGCCGCTAGGAACAGCCCGTCGCCACAGTAACACTGTGACATCATAAGCCAATTCGCCGCTTCAGACCATTGTTTTATGACGTCAAATTATATCAGTCACTGGTCGCAGTGAAAATATAAGTTATTTTCACTGTAGCTTGATAGACAGTTTATTATCCCCTGCCGCACGTTTAGCGCGAAGCGGAGGATATAGTATTTGGCTGCGTCCGTCCGTACATCCGTCCGTACGAAATTAAATAACTCAAATACTGTTCACTGGATTCTTTTGATATTTTGCATATACCTGTAGGTTCATCATGGGAAGAGTAATGTTCCTACAGAGCTTTGTGACCTTGACCTTAATTTCAAGATCACAACGAGACTTTGTCATTTTACCCTTGTCAGCGGGATATCTCAAGAACCATTAACTGGATTCTCTTCATATCTTACATACAGCTTCTCCAAGGGAAGACAAAGGGCTGATTAGATTCTGGTGACCTTGACATTATTCTCAAGGTCACTGCGGAACTTTGAATTTTTCGACATGTTAATGTACATGTAAAGCTTGTCAGTGGGATATATATATCAAGAACCATTCTCCAGAATTTCCTTATATCTTACACAAAACACTTTCTAGGGAAGACAAAGGGCAGTTTAGATTTTGGTGACCTTGACATGAATCTCAAGGTCACAGCTGAAGTTTGAATTGTTCAACATGTTAAGCTTATCAGTGGCATCAATATCACAAGAACTGTTCATTGGATTCTCAGCTATATCTTACACCAGTGGTTCTTTTAGGGAAAATTCAGGGCCTAGTCAATTTTGCTGATCTTGACATTATTTTTCAATTTTGAAGTATTAATTTGCGGCGGGGGATCATGTCACCTTAGTGACAACTACTTGTTTTATCCCTGAAGTTTTGGCAAATTTGCAGACTGTCCGTAGGTGTCTGTGCAAAAAGCAGATGTAAGACCATGACTTATTGACTTTGCTACAATTTTGTAACCCTTAAAGATTGGGCAAATTTTGCGGGGTGCCTGGTGATCTATATTAATGAAGTTCATTCTTCTATTCAGAGCAAACTAGTGAAGCATTTCAGTGACCAGCTGGTGGCCAAGGCACGTCTAGCGACGGACGAGGTACCAGAACAACTCAACGAGTACCCCAGAACTGACCAATGGTTGAAGGTGGTAGGCGTGTCTGCAGAGGCTATAGAGGTGAGTAAACCACAATCATTTCGGGACATCTAATTTTGAAGACATTTAAATTGCAGCATTATATTGAAGAAGGCCCATTATGAAATTATTGCTTTTATTTATTTATATATGATGAAAGGAACAGACTGATAAGTTCAGTATTATATCTTAGTAATCAGCTGCAACGGTAAAAATATCCTACTTAAAATTTTAAGCAAAAACTTCCCCAGTACTTCCTTCTTGGAACAACAGTGCATGTTGAAATATATGATATCACATTGATTATCATTTCTTATGAAGGAGTTTTTATATGCTCAGTATTAATGAATTAACCCTTCTCCTGACTTGTTTATGGTTTTGGCTTCATTCCAATATTATGACTCCAGGGCATCATGGAAAGGGGGATAACTCTGGACACTCTTCTGGAGATGTATGAGCGAGATGTGGAAGGGTTGCTGTCTCGTTTCCAGTGCGCGAACACTGACGAGAGTCGCCGGTTGAACCTTGCACTCAAGAATCTCAAGAACTGCACAGGTGGGAAGAACGTTATTTTTCGTGATAAACCTCAGACAAATTTGGCCAATTTCTTTAACCTTTAGCCTGCTGGATATTCTGAAGCTAACTCGCCTTGTCATCAGGATTAATGTCAGCCATAAACTCAGCAGTGTTACGAAAATTTAAATAATTTAATTTTGCTTAATAATATCCAATAACTTTTCCTAAAAGTCCCTTTGTGAAGGACAAAATTATCTCCCATTAACAATTTTCTCCAATGTGATCACCAAGTTAACTATAAGTGCTCTCAAACAGTGTTGCTTCCATGGATATTTAGTATGTCATCATTGGTTGCCATGGCAATACATGTGCCTCCTGTTGACAGAGCTGCAGCTGCAAGGACAGGAGGGTCGAGAAGGACAAGAGGACTGGCACTTCACAGACCTCCACGGACTCACATCCAGCAAATCTGCCTCAAATAGTCCCTGCAACGGAAGCTCTCCTAAATTCCATCAACGGCCTTCCACAACCTCCCTACCCTCCGAGGGCCTCACCAGCTCCCCCCAACCTGAGATCCCAACCCCCCCACAGAGCACCCCCTCATCCCCTCTCCCTACCCTGCATAAGGAGAAGTACACGCCCCCACCAAGCCCTCCTCCAGGGGGGAGACAGGGGAGATCTAAGATCCCATCAAGAGGGACGCCCCCACCACTGCGAAGTGTCAAGTTGTTCCCAGATGCAGTTCCCATCACCAAGAGCAAGTCACACGAATCGCAGCTTGCCAATAGAATCATAGAGATTGATCCAATTAAGTGAGTAATTTCATATTGGTAAGAGTGTTTTTCTTCAAATGTCAATATTATGGAAGAAGATATCCTAGTGATTGAAATTGATACTGATGGCACCCAAACTGAAAGTCTTCGGGTCACAATCGAGTCACTCATACTCTCTTATCTCTTTCCTCACGTGTGAAATATGAAATTCTTTTTAGAAGTACTTGTACATTGATTAACTACAATCGACATGACCACAAAATTAATCATTATGATATAGGCTCTTCCTTCTTCAGATTCTATAAGCAGAAGTTTACTTATATTTTGCCTTTAGTATCTCTTCCTTGTCAAACAAATCACAATATTGTACACTATTTGATACAAATGTGACCTTTTTTCTCTAGAACCAATATATGGACGTCACTTTTGAGAAGTACCTACTGATGTGTCTTTCTATTAAGGGAGAAGGGAGCTGATTTTCTCACAAATTGAACAAGCAGAAGACTGAGAGCTTATCTGGTGTAATCATGAGTACCTCTATGTATCATTGTAACATTACATTGCAGATCCAAGAAGCAGAAGCCCAAGAGCTCACTGGGGGAAGTCATGAGTATCTGTACCTCTATGTATCATTGTAGAATTACATTGCATTGACGTATCTCTCCCCAGATCCAAGAAGCAGAAGCCCCAAAGCTAGCTGGGGGAAGTCATGAGTATCTGTACCTCTATGTATCATTGTAGCATTACATTGCAGATCACTTTTCTCCTAGATCCAAGAAGCGGAAGCCCCAGAGCTCTCTATGTATCATTATAACGTTACATTGCATTGACGTATTCCTTTCCCAGATCCAACAAGCGGAAACCCCAGAGCTCGCTAGGAGGAAGCCATGAGTATCTGTACAGACGACGTCTCTCGACGGAAGGCGGATCTGACACAGGTGCCACCAGTCGCGGACAATCGGGTCACACGTCCCCCGTTGTCTCCTCTCCTATCCGCTCGCCTCCCTACAAGCATGAGCAGATACTTCCTGATGATTATGCTAATAAATATTCGAGTAAGGAGTCTGTCTGCTTGCTGTGCGTCACACAAAAACCCGCCGTACAAATTTTGTTGAAGTTAAATTGCTTAATTTTGATAGAGTTGCAATTTTTTAATGCAGTTTTGATAGATCTGTTTTATTTTTTTCATTTTAATTGATTTCATAAATATTGAATTTAATTGAATTGGAATTGAGTTGACTTTAATTTTTTTCTAATTTCTGTTTTGTTTGATGTTTTCATAAAAGTGAATGTTTATTTTTATTTTGATAGATTGAAATAGTAGATTTTAAGAAAAATCTTTTTTTAAGTTTATATGAAATGCAGATGTATTTCAAAATATTTCATCAATTTAATTTTGATCGACTAGTTTCACATGAATGAATTTAATAGAAATGCAGATATATTTTGTTCATTTGATTTTGCTATTTTAATATATTTTTTACATTTTATTTATTTCAGTAGACTTTGTTCAGTAAAGTTGATTGAGGTTGAATTCATACAAGGCACCATTTAATTTGTTTAAAATGTTCATAAGAGTTTAAATTTCTTTAATATTTATTAAAGTTTATTTGTCAACTCTGTGTAAGATTTTATAAATACATTAATATTGTAGGTATATATGTTGTTTTTAGAAATAAAGACTTATGTAGCAACTTTCAAAAGATGAGGATATTCATATACTTTTTAAAAAAGTCAACTATGATATATATCTATACAATTGTACAGAAAACGATATTGAACTCTTTTCGCTTGTTCGAGTTTATTCAACTTCATGTTTATTTTATATATCATCTATGAGGATTATCCGGATATAAATGTCAATACTTACTAATTTAGTTCATATTCTTCATGATGATACAGCCACAAAAAAATTATGTTGTCAATGTTTCATTTCATTACACTACAGTATATCCCATCTGTGATCCTTAGATATGAGTTTATTTAATTTTGTTTCAATTAATATTTTGCTTATTTTAATGTAATATCAATTGCAGGATAAACTCATCACATTAATACGGGCACATTTTAATGCTTGAATTCGTCTATATTGCCTTTTGCTTTTCACCCTTATTTGGTTCGCTGAATTAATTCACAATTTTTTCTCTGATTTTAAAGTTGAAGGGATACCATGATTGTTTTTGTTTGAATCAGTTTTCTTTTTTAAATGTACACCGGGTTTTTGTGGTTACCATCTCACCTCCAGAAGAAAGAGAATAATTTCAATTTTCGCATTTTACTAACTATATTTTATCATTGTTATCAAAATTATCAGATAACCCACATTTTGTTTTCCACTGCACATCACAGCAGGAAGAGTTAAGACAATTTCCAGTCAAAAGGTCCGAGGTTCAAATCCAATCAGAAGCTTGATCATTTGTCTATTTTCCAAAACTGTAAGCTCAGTATCATCTATATTTTGGATAGTGCTATGGTTATCACGTTTGACTTGGATACATAGGGTTTGAATACTGCCATGCCATGTAGCGAACGGTTAAATAATAATAATATGTCATCTTGTAAAGCGCTCTTATCAAACTACTCAAGGCGCTGACGGAATTGTATTTTCGGAGCAGCCATAAGCGCTTCACGAAACCACCCATTAATTCAGGTACCCAATTGTACAGCTGGGTGGACTGAGTGCAATGTGGATTAAGTGACTTGCCCAAGGACACAACACAGAGAGAGACCCAGGTTACAAATTGTAGGTGCCTCCACCAGGATTCGAACCCCGGTCATTGGCGTGAGAGGCCAGCATGCTAGCCACGAAATTCAAGAGGATATCCCCGTTTACACAAATATGCTACTAATAAATGATTAAAACACAGTCAAGTTAAAAGATATTAATAAAGGTAATATTTTGATGAATTTATATTTCACAACTTGATAAAGACAAGCGCACATTTGTTGAAAAAAATATAACAATGAGAACTGAAGCCATTCATCGGCGCTGCGAGTGGGGAAAAGTTTGCTAAGGCATAACAGCAAATTATTTATTAGTTTTATGACACGATATGTGTTACTATGTGAACCTTCTGTCAGTGTATATCTTTTATCACTAGAATGTTGTAAAATTAGGTAAAATATAGTGTGTTTTCATTTCACATAATAAACAAAATCCAAGATGGCAGATTTTGCCGACAGAAAGGCCCCTTTAAGGCTTCTTGGTCTGATTGCAGTCATGTCATAGATAGTTGAATTGCTCAATAATTATATCCCCGTCCATGGTATCAAATAGTCTAACCAACTATATTAATTGAACTGAGGCTTGTTGTCAGTTAGAAAAGGACTGTTTTCGTCTTCTGTTGAAGGTGGAGAAACCTGTGGATTGTCAAATATGAGAGAAATATTTGTGGAACACATAATATTGCAAAAATTATTTTGGAAATGTTATTTCAATCTGAGAGGCATTGTTGTCTATTGCAATCTTTCTGCCTGGAGGGGAGAGGTATTCTGATACTTGTGATGCTATTTTGCTCGTAACTAACATGTTAATTACATCTAGTGGTGGCGAGGTCCTCAACTCTAGTAAGTACAAAATGTATATTATCATGGCTTTCATCTTAACTACTCTAGTACTGGTGACTTTAACTATAACTTTTAGTTAACATTTAACCAATAGTGTATCTAGCGTGACTACCGTATATCATAAACTGTGAAATGTCTGTTTATGCACAAACAAAATGATCTGAAAATTCTATACTTTGTTGATAGAATTGTTTAAAATTGTTTGGGGGGATAAATGAATTTGAAATTGTTACTCTGATAGGAATGAAAAAATATTTTTGAATAATTTTAAATTAGTTTGAAAGTGAATCTAAATTTGCAATATTCTATGCAAGCTATTTGAGTATCTTTCTTCAGAAACTTTTGTGTTTGTACCTAAGGATTTATCACACAGATCAATCTTACTTCAGGCCCATTAATGACTTCTTGATTGATCTAACTGCCCGACAAACTCAAGACAATTTGAAATGATAACTATTCTGATTCAGGGCCTCCTCATAAACATAGAGGCCCTGTAACCAAGATATTGTCATTTTAGGTTTTTCTTAAGTTTGTTGGGCAGTAGTATAGATATTGAACTTGTTGACTGTCACAAGCCAAATATGCCATATGCGATTGACAAAAATTTCTATATTGACTTTCTGTATGTCAGTGTCACTGTGTCAGTGTGAGGCTTAGGTAACTTGTGATATTTGCATGTTTTTTTTGCATCGGAAAATCTTGCATGGGTTTTGTGTTGCAATATTTTGTGAACAAATATACATTTGACATGTTCTCTAAAAGCTCTCTCTAGTCGTAACATCGCTCTAACAAAGCTCTCTTTGTGGTGTAAAGGCTCTAAAGCACGGTATCTGTACGTGACATGCTTCTTATACGTATGATAACTCTTTCGATGTGTTCAACCATATCTATTCATTATCGTTTTATCCTTTTCAATGGAAAATTTAAAATTATTATGATAAACATTTGAAAACTATTATTTAAAATTTTGTGCTTTTGGTAAATTAACAAAGACTTTAATTGAAATATGTGTTATAATTTTGTAAATTTTGAAACTCTGTTCAGATTTTTTTATGGGATATATATATGGTCTTGTGAAACATCAAACGGGTTGTTGTATTATCAACAGTTTAATAGTTACGCAAACATCTTCATTATCTCACTGAAAAACTGGAGCTGAATTTGAATGCCCATCTTAACAAAATGTTTTGAAAAAAGCATGAATGAGTTCACAGAAAAAGTTTCAAAATGCACATTAATATATTCAACCTGGAGTGTTCTTTTCCTTAAATATATTATATTGATTAATTTGCAATCTTTCAGTTTTGCTTTTTCTCACTGATGTCATGCATTCTAGGAAACACATTGTGTGGTTCATTTCCTCATTTGTCTTTTCAATTTGTAAAACCAAGAATTACTTTCCTGACCTCCCAAAGCACTTAATTGTTTTCCATTCTGCATTTCCTCGCCCTCAGTATATTTGCACCTATTTTGATACTGTTTTTTGGCAGATAACCAGAATTGCGATATTACACGAGATATGAAATAGATTTATATTTGAAATATTTCCTTCGGTGCAGAATAGACAAATATCAAGGTTTATGTATACACAAGATGCCAGTAATCATACTGTGGTCCATATTGTAGTCGAAAGTTCATCTTTCAGACACTCTGACGGTTCCCAAGTCCCCGAAGACGCCGCTCAATCTTGGACCCAAGATGAAGCACCAGATTAGCCATAGGTATGTTTTTACTTACTCAGCGGAAAGTGATAACAAGGCGATATACTTGTTAGTCCACTTGAGGGGTTTGTGGTTTGTGGTTTGTGGTTGGAAATAACTAGCCGTTATCACAAGACCCTTTAGACACAAGGTGATATAAGATCTATCCAGACTTACTGGCCACTTTTGGAACTTGACCAATCAGAAATTAACAAACAATTGGCTTGTAGGCCATCAGCGCTTTTGAAAACTGCCTACAATCACTTCATTTGTATATTCGATGAGAACATTCCATTCTATTCAGAATCTAAGAAGAACATGGCAATTTAAGGTACCGTAGATTCACATGATTTAGTACTGATGGTTCTTGACCATCGTTCTCTCTAGAATTTGTTGATAGGTCGTGACATTATCAGTAAAATAGATTCTGTTCACTATTTGATTTTACCTGTATATTACCATTGTAATGGAAGTATATTGTATTGATTCATGTATTTTCATATGTTATGTGAAAAACATTGAGGTTCTTGTTTGAATGTTTCTTAATTCTGATGCTACATGCATATGAAACAAGGTAGAGCTAAGGGGGCGATATAGTAGTTTCCGCGTTAACTTCGGTCCAAAAGGTCTGTGGTTCGAATCCTGCCAGGGGCACGGCAACTTTGTCAGCAGTAGAGAACTGTTCTACACGCAGTAAAGTTTGGGTGCAATGCTACACCAAATTTCAGCGTAGTACCACCCATGGTTCGCTAGTTCCAGTCATTGCTTGCAGGTTTCACCACAATGCATAGCCACATGGTGTTGCAGGCTTTCTCCCTGCAATAATACTAGCAGCCGTTATATAAGTGAAGTACTCTTGAAAGCGGCGTTAAACCCCAACTCACCTGACCTCACCTGAAACAAGGCATTCAAACTTGAACTTTGATTGTTATCTAATGATGAAGATTGTTTTCAGGTACTTCTTCCTTCACATTCTCAATATCACCATGTTCCTCTGTGCTGCACCACAACCCTGCAAAATGGTGGAAGGAAATTTGCTTGTTCTCTGCCCATCTCAAAATCCATTGGTTCATCCAAACCATGTTTGTATCGTCTACACTTTACAGCCCATGGACTAGGACATTTCTGCTCCTCTGATTATATGAATTGTGCATATAGAAAATCCATTGATTCAAGTAAAACCATCCCGTCACCCATGGTGTGATAACTGTTTGTCTTCTCTACACTGTCCTGGGACAGGGTTATATCTTGTCACCCAGTGTTTGATGTTTGTATCAGAACGCAGCCCTGGAACTGCAGGACACGCAATGGCTAACGTAAATTATCTCTTTTCTCTACTTGTCATGAAAATGCCAACCAATGGTAAGGGATGATTGAAGTATTTGCATTTGCACAAGACCTAAACATTGATGAAGTTTAGCCGTTTCGATGTGAAAGGTTTGAAAACCCTATGCAGGTGCTTGGTTTACACAAGAATTTAAGATGAATGAAAATTAAAGGTTGTAAGATGCCTTTTAAGAGGCTTGTTGGACCATTAACCCTTTAGCTTTGGAGTTGTTCTAAACCATTCTGGATTGGCAATTTACAGGAATTGTCACTTATGGATCAAAGAAAGTAATCCAGATTGGCCATTGGTTAAAAATAGGCCTAACTGAAAAAGTCAGGTGCCCCGATGTAAAGAGGAATCCTTTGTTAACCGGGG
Source organism: Gibbula magus (assembly GCA_936450465.1). Lineage (NCBI taxonomy): Eukaryota > Metazoa > Mollusca > Gastropoda > Trochida > Trochidae > Gibbula > Gibbula magus. The sequence goes on along the minus strand of OW388295.1, from coordinate 25,415,054 downwards.
ATAATACAAAACATGGATGGGTGAATGGAAAACAAGAAATTTCCTTCCAACTATTTCACAGGTGGTGTGCAGTGGAATATAAGAATGTAGGGTGATCCACTTGTGGCGTTCAACACTAACTCCTCACGTCTTATCCTTTTCATGATGTAGATCTTGTTGAAATCTTTTGTTTTGTTATCCAATGCGTATTTAGGTGAACCAAGCAGGTTTTTCAAGAGTTTCATCTAGGACATGTCACAATGGCGTGCTGGATACAATTGTGTAAATCATTTGTGAATATTTATGTGTGAAATTGATAAGAAGTTTTACTTTTCTGAGTTTATATGACATTAACGAAGATAATATTCAGGAAAATAAAATTTGAAACGCCTATTTCATTTCTATAAATTCAATTTGCAAAATTACACAAAATTTGACATGTTACAATGGTATGCTGAATACAATTGTGTAAATCATTTGTGAATATTTATTAGTGAAACAAAATATCACAAAATGTTTTCCATATTTTGTATATTCAGTCACAAAAACATCTTGACTTTACTCGTTATAGAAATATATTGCCCTACTTGTTTTGCCAAAACCAGTTTTTATATGATTTGTTTAAACCCAAACTGCTCAATTGCCAAAATGATAACCATCCCGACTGACTGTGTTTAACCATGTGACTGCCGTGCTTGAGTAATGAACTCAGGAAGCAAACAGCTACTGTATTAAATAATCTTAACATTGACACAACATACCAAAGCAAAAAGTTTTTCTTGATTTTGAGACAGCACCCCATTAAACCAAAAGTTAACTTTAAAAGGTTTTGCACAAAACATGTAGGGCCTTTGGCTAGAGACCATAACATTTTTAGTGGTATGCAGAGTGATGAAATTAAAGTCATCTCCCCTTGTTTCTCCCAAGGTTTACTAACACCTTTAAGATCACAACTTGTGACGTATGTCATAAACAGATGTTTCTGGGGTATAAATGCAAAGATTGCAAGTAAGACCGTTATTACCGCCATATTTAAGTATACAGTATTGTATAGCTTACTCACAACCTGTGTAGCTGCCCAAGATAACATGGAATACGTAGTTCGGAATGTGTTGTTGAAATAATGATACCAAAATATGTTTAAACTTTTAAAATTCTCAAAATCAATTTCAGATGTCAAATTCATTTTTGGCACTTACTTTATAATTTTTGTTTGTGAATGAAGTTTATTGATAGTTTTCAGTGTTTTTCATTTCCGTGTTGAGATGTGTATTTCTCAACAATCGTTACTATGTAATCTATGTTATCAAGGGTAAGGACTCAATCTGTACAGTTGTAAACATATATATATATATATACATATCTTTGGCTGGCTCTCTTTCTCTACATAAACAAAAGAGTTGTTATGAAACAAGACAAAATTCAATTAGATGGCAAATGGTTTTTTTTTTATGTATTTTAAAACTGCTTCATATCCATGAAAGTAACCAATCATAATTTATGACATTCATTATTTTGAAAAAAAAACTGGTTTTTCGTTAAATTATTTAAGCTGGACAAACTTTTTGAGCAAAGAAATATTCTATTGATGGTTACATAAACTAACTGAAAGTTATGTATAGAAAGATTTTCCCAGCCTCTGCCCTATCATACAGCTTCCTTTAGTCTAGTCCAACTCAACAATATTCACCAGCTACGAACGAAAAAACAAATCGAGTTAAATCATAAAATAAATCTAAAAAATTCTTTGTCTTTGCAGTTTCAAAAGCTCAGAAACCTAAGAACAACACCATTTTAATGTTTTGTTCAAAATGTAAATTTTCATATTTAAAAAAAATATATTTGTTGCCAGAAGCGTTGGTCTGGTAAATATTGGATCTGGTCACTACAATCTAACAAGATCATATGGACCTGATTCAAATTAGGAAGCATTTTGACCTGGAACGTTACTGGCGATGTTAAAATCATGAGAATTTGGTATGACCATTGATCAGTCAACCACGGGATGCTTTAGTACGAGTATGGTGCGGTGTCATTGAATTTTCTTTCAGGTGGAAACCCTAGAACTATCTTTGAATCCATTCTGTTTCATTAGCTACGCTATTTGAAGTAAGATAGGCAAAATTTCTTGAAATAAAAATCTTTATTCTGAACATTCACAGTATTTTGAGGGATATGATCACTCTTTCATCAGGAAAATCCATGTCTGTATATTTATGTATACTTTTAATGTATATATATATGAATATATATATAGTGTGACCCCGTTTATCCGCATAATTTGGGTACAGTTAAAAATTGACCGGAAAGCAAGTTGTCCGGATAAGCAAATCATCATTTGCATAGAAATACACCGAGAAAAATCTGAAACACTACATTGGTGTGGATGGACTGATTTCTAGATATACAGGGTCCAGGGAATTTCCTGGAAACGATGTCTCAATCACAGAAAGTAAAATACGTAAAATTAATAATCTTACACATTGAGGATTTGCAATATACGAAAATTACGAAATTAAGGGCTAAATATTTTATATACGACACATCTCGGCAGTTATTCAGACGTAAGGGCTTCGTTCAAATCTTGCTGTGACATTTATTAAAAGACACTGCTCCATTCTTACACTGAGGCATTTATGCATTGGTAGCTCAAAGCTAATTCCAAGACAAATGGGAAAATTTACTTTGGCATCGTCAGCAAGATAACGGGTCAAAAGTTGACCTAATTTCAATCCAATTGACCTTGACCTTTCATCTCTGTCCTTCATCTCCCTTGTGCTTGGTTCTGTCCAACGCTTGACGCGTCCTGTCTCTCTCCACTAACAAACAATAGGTGGTCCACGACTTCCATCTCAGGAACATTGCGTTCTGTTTAGCTGCCTTACTCAGTATTTGATTGGCTCCCCTAATCATTATCTGATTGGCCACAACCTACTCTGTTTCTGATTGGCTGCCCACTTACCCAATCAGTTTTGTCGTGACTCGATGTTGTCAAGACATCCGTCTGTCAATGTCTGTGTACACTGAAGAGCGTGTCCACGTCCTTGTTCACCAGAAAGAGTTGATATGCTTTCGTTAGAGTACAGTTAACGTTTTGTCTGTAGCCAGTAAGGTGTGGCCTTTGTTTCTCTCTTTAGATTTAACTCCAGTTTTGTCTTTGCACCCTGTGATATTTGCTCTACAATAATCCTAAGAGGAAAAGTTTGTAAATATTGCAAGTAAGTATGTATGCAAGTTGACTTGTTGACTGTTGTTTTTGCTTACTAAATTTTTAAAATTTCTCTCTAGATTGTAACTCGGTTAGTTTACAGTTGCTAGGAAACAGGGTTAAAGTTTTATTAATAACTTGTTATTTTTTTTATGCTTTTTTCAAATATTTTGGTTTGTCCTTAGATTAGAGTTTGATTGGTCTTAATGAATCCGTTGCTAATGACCCTTTGCTTTTGGTTTCTGAACTAACTATTAACACATGATCTTTGATCTAAGTGCATGCATTTCTTTCTTCTTTTTTTCTGGCCTGGGAAAGCTGCTTATATATCTGCTTTAATTCTTTAAATTCAAATATTTTTCTACTAACGAACTGTAAAATTTAGATCATTTTTTATTTTATTTAAAAATATTTGTATTATGACACTTGATAATTTTTTTCTATTTTGCAATTTGATTCTATTGATTTCCTTCATTTGAAATTTTGATTGTTTATTTTTTTAATTGAAAACTTAATTGATATTCTCAGAACTTAAGTATCACTGAGTGTGTGTGTGTGTTAAATGTGTGCAGTGTTGTGTGCTGCAAATGCTGTGCTCCTTCACCCATATTTTGACTTCATCCTTGATACCCTCTTTTGATGTGATTTGTAAAATGTACAAAATAAATCTAACCTGGCTTTTGCAGAGCAGTAGTTGAAATTAAAAGTCTATGTGAATACCTAGATTAGTCGTAAACTAATGTTCCTGAATGATACTTACGACCATTTTAACATTAAATCAAGAAAAAGTTTGTGTGAAGAAGAAAGACAATGCTATGATGAGGGATGAAATAAAAAAACAAGGTAGTATATATGATGGATGAAGTCATATAACGAGTCAGTGTTATGATGAGGGATGAAGTGATATAATGAGGTAGTGTTATGATGAGGGATAAAGTCATATAACGAGTCAGTGTTATGATGAGGGATGAAGTCATATAATGAGGTAGTGTTATGATGAGGGATGAAGTCATATAACGAGTCAGTGTTATGATGAGGGATGAAGTCATATAACGAGTCAGTGTTATGATGAGGGATAAAGTCATATAACGAGTCAGTGTTATGATGAGGGATGAAGTGATATAATGAGGTAGTGTTATGATGAGGGATGAAGTGATATAACAAGGTAGTGTTATGAGGGATGAAGTGATATAGCGAAGTAGTGTTATGATGAGGGATATAGTCATATAACAAGTTAGTTGAGTGTTATAGCGAAGGATGCAATGTTGTTGAGGGGGAGTGTTACAACGAAGGATGCAGTGCTATGGAGGGGGAGCGTTATAGCGAAGGTTGCAATGTTGTGGAGGGGGAGCATTTTAGTGAAGGATGCAGTGTTGTTGAGGGGGAGCGTTATAGTGAAGGATGCAGCGCTATGGAAGGGGAAGTGTTTTATTGAAGGATGCAGTGCTATGGATGGGGAGTGTTACAGCGAAGGATGCAATGTTGTGGTGGGGGAGTGTTATAGAGGGAGAGTGTTATAGTGAAGGATGCAGTGTTGTGGTGGGGGAGCGTTATGGCGAAGGATTCAGTGTTGTTGAGGGGGAGCATTATAGCGAAGGATGCAATGTTGTGGAAGGGGAGCGTTATAGCAAAGGATGCAGTGTTGTGGAGAGGGAGCGTTATAGCGGAGGATACAGTGTTGTTGAGGGGGAGCATTATAGCGAAGGACGCAGTGTTGTTGATGGGGAGCGTTATAGCGAAGGATGCAGTGTTGTTGAGGGGGAGCGTTATAGTGAAGGATGCAGTGCTATGGAGGGGGGAATGTTTTATTGTGGGATGCAGTGTTGCGGAGGGGAAGTGTTATAGCAAAGGATGCACTGTTATGGAGGGGGATGTTTTGTTGAAGAGTTACAGCGAAGGATGCAATGTGAAGTGGAGGGGGGTGTTATTGTGAAAAGGATGCAGTGCAATGGCGGGGGTGTTTTATTGAAGGATGCAGTGCTATGGAGAGGGAGTGTTTTATTGAAGGATGCAGTGCTATGGAAGAGGAGTGTTTTATTGAAGGATGCAGTGCTATGGATGGGGAGTGTTTTATTGAAGGATGCAGTGTTATGGAGGGGAAGCGTTATAGCGAAGGATGCAGTGTTATGGAGGGGAAGCGTTATAGCGAAGGATGCAGTGTTGTCGAGGGTAGTGTTATAACGAGGACGGTAGCAGCATGATGGTTGCGTGTTAACAAGCATACACATTCACTCTTTTAGAATTTGTGTTTCAATTTATGTTGCATTTTCATTATGAAAGCATAGATTTAAAGTTGTATTATTCTCTTCAAATATATGATAAATAATTCATCTTTCAAATGATTTTTTAATATTGTACTTTATTAAATGAAACTGTTTATTAAATGCCTTGAATTAGGATTTCATTTAAGTGCCAACCATGTGAAATTTGTGTGACATTGTATATAGATAACATGCAACCTTTATTTGTGTGTGTAACATCTGAATTTTTTGTGCAGGAAAAAATTCCATAGAGATTGTGCGAGCAAAGCTCGTCCTACGTGTGGTCTCAGTGATGACTATCTCGACAGAATCATTTCTGGATTCCAAGGTAAATCGGCATTTAAAACTTATAACACTCACATCAAACACGATATTTATAGATAAGTTGTCTCATGCCCACAGTATTCTCAGATATGTGCAATTTATGTATGTTAAGCTCGAACAATTTCCATTGTTTTTCATAATTTCTTCATCGAGGAAGATTATCTTTTTAATGGCACTTGACATCAGATGTTCATTCTTCAATTTCTGTTTTTGAAATTCATCTTACTAGCTTAAAAGAGTTGAAATCTTGTAAACAAATGTGAGTTAAATAAATTTCTTTTTGAGAAGATGGAACAAGAATCTCTCGTAACTTTTTACTCTCAGAATAAAGAAGATGTCATCCATATACTTGTCCTGGTTTAAAAATCTGTTGCTGTTCGGTTTCTTTCACATGTCACCTAGAAACTCGTTTTTTTAACAATCAATGATTCTATTTTTCTGGAAATAGGAAACTGATGAAAAGTTTACATGGTAGTAAGAAATATCAATGACCTGACAATGTTCAATATGTCACCTCTCACCAATGTGCTCCACAAAATTATAGAGTTAATATCACCAATAGAAATTCCTTTCAACATTGGTTACAATCGACTGTAACGCTAAAGTTGTGTTTTGTTAAACAACACCATGGTCTTACATTGGTCGTCGGAAAATGTCATAGGAGATTATGTCTTGAAATAAAATAACCTTCCAAACAATGCATTTCTTTATGAGGCATTTTAGAAGGAAAACCAACATATATAAATAGAAAACGTCTTTATTGTAATGAGTGCGGAATTCCATTTAAATACTACCACCGTTATCAAGCAAGATGCTGGTGCTTGATAACAGTGTTAGTATCTACACGTAACAATAAAACTATGCATTCATAAATAAAGATGTTGATATCCATATATCTTGGTTACCTTCCACCAACAGATGGAATCCATGCCAGGTGTTTGATTGATCTTCCAGCATGTTTAATCCCATGTATTCTGTGTTGCAGGTCAAGAGCACCTGCCTGACTCCAGCTCCACATCGTCATGCAACTCCTCCACCCCCTCCTCCCCCGCCTTCCCCTCCTCCGGGACGGTCACCTCCCCCTCCCCGGCCCCCTCCCCACACCTCTCCTCACAGTTCCAGTTCCCAGGTGAGTCTTCTCTACCTGAACCTCTCCTCGTTGTAAGCTTTAACTTAAAGGGAAAGTTCTATCCCCGATTTATCAATAGCTTCCGCCATCTTGCTTTCTTGGCATCTCGTGAAATGAAAACATGCTATATTTAACCCAATTTAAAAAAAATTGTAATAAAAGAACATATTCACTTACCCGGTATAGGATATTCACATAGTAACACATAATTTATCACAAAACTAATAAACAATGTGGTATTAGGCAGTAAAATTAGGTAAAATATAGTGTGTTTTCATTTCACGTAAGAAACAAAATCCAATGGTGGATTTTGCCGACAGAATGGCCCCTTTAAAGGGACAGTTCTATCAATGATCTATCGGCAGCCTCCGCCATCTTGGATCCTTGACATTTCGTGAAATGAAAACACGCCATATTTAACCAAATTGTATTTTTTTGTTGTAATAAAACATATTCACTTATAGAATGTTCACATAGTAACACTCAATGTATCATAAAAGTAATAAACAATATGCTGTTAGGCCATACCAAAGTTTTTCCCACTCGCAGCGCCGATGAATGGCTTCAATTTTCATTGTTTTTATTTTCACCAACTCTGCGCTTATCTTTATCAAGTTGTGAAATGTAAAGTCATCGAAGTATTGACTTAATTAATATCTTTCAATTTGACCGTATATGAATCATGTGTTAATAGCATATATATGTGTAAACGGGAATATTCTTTTGAATTTTGTTTCCACAAAAATACCCCGATAGAACCCTCATTTTAAAGGTGCATCCATTGTGTTTCATAAAACATTATTAGGCTTAAATACATTACGACTCACCATATGTGCTGTTTACAGTGCAAATAAATTTTCTCTCAGCTTGCATATTCATCCCCAATCACTAAATGTATCATAATTACTAGTTTCCAATTAAAATAGAGTAACATCATTATGGAAATTTTCGGCAACCGTCAGTTCTTCCCGATAACATAACACAATCTATAACGTTTAGCGTATGTGACCCCAAACAACACAATGGATTTACCTTTAATAAATATTGCTATTGCTCAAATGCAAGTTCTTTCATTGGCTGGTTATTTATAGCTATGCTGTATGGCAATTATTGGGCCCAGGGTATTGTAGTAGGTATGCAGATACAAATACGCTGATGGAACAAGATGTTTGTCCCCCTTGTGCTAAAGATATGTGACAGAGTTTTCAAGTTATGGCCATGTTTTTCAACTAACAAATCAAATGTTTGATTACATGGATATTGCACCAATTAAACAATAAATGAAGATCACTCTTATTGTCTTTGTAAATTCGAATATCTGATGATGATCTTGTCCTCAAATATATTCACTTCATTCACAGATGTTGAAATGGACGACAGTACCACAGCAAGTCTACCTATCGACTTCATGCACAATGATAGAATCTGTCATAATGAGTAAGTTACTTTTGTCGAATTCGGTTGACAGTCTTATAATCAACCCTGAGGGATAGGGTCTGTCATAATGAGTACATTTCTTAAGTCGACTTCAGTTGACAGTCTTATAATACTAGCATAATACTAGCAGCCACAATATAAGAATAATACCCATGAAAGCGGTGTTAAACCCCAACTCACCTCACCTCACCTATTTTACTTGCCATTAAAGACAGGATATTGTATTCAATGTAATAAGTCCCGATGTGAACCGTGACGGTTTGTGACAGCATATTTTTCTCCCCAAATGTTTCAATCTCTCATTGAATAAATCAAAATAAACTTTCCAAATCAGCCAGAGTTTGCTTCAAATTGCTTGTTTTTATTTGTAAATGTTGCAACCATATTTCACTTAAATTTATTTTGAAAGAAATACAACACAAATCATTTGGTTAAAGGTGAACTTAAGTTCAAGAGATGGGCTCTGTCCAAGATGTTATTATTTTCATGGAGCATGGTATAAACATTTCTCAATCCCGATCCAGTTTTATCAACTTCTCAAATTTGACAAGATATGTTTTTGAAGTTTATGTTTGTCATGTGAATACTGCCCAACTGATAGACATCATTCTTTCGATATTTTGTTGACAATTTATATTTCCTGAATGCAATATTTTTCTATCTCTTTTTTTTTCAGTGATATTTCCAGCACAAATACTTCCAATGATAGTGATAAAACCTTAGTTGATGTGAGTACATTTAATTCTTACATTATATATGTGACTAATATTTTGTTCAGAACATCAATTTCAACCATTATCTTTATTATATCAGCATTCAGATTTAAGATTTATTTCATTTCAATATTTAGGTAGTCATTGGAAAATATGTTAAGTAAGATCATATGTATAATAAAACAAAGTTACAGTTTAGATCCTTATCAGCCTAAGTCATTTCAAAGTGTGTAAATCATTTATTGTACACATGATTAAACCACATGGATTTCTTGAACTGGTTTCAAATAATTATTTACAGTTGAAGCATTATCAGTATATCAAATATAGGTTTCAAGAATTTTACCCCAAGAAAAATTACCCTCTTTGTCAGCCTCCAACAACTGTGGACCATGAAGTCAGGTTGCAGGATGCTGCTTTGCTAGAACAGTTAATGACTTGCAAAAGGCTGAAATTATCCAGAGACTAGCAAGACTTATGACTTGTCGGGGTCAGCCTCCTAAAAAAAGTGCAGCCTTGATTACTGTATATCTGAATATCTCATGCTGATATATTACATATTATTACTCAACCATGGTGAGATCACTCATTAGATAACAATGAGTTGGTTACACACATGTGTGATACCACCGCGTGCTAACGTTACGTCATAATCGGCGCGTGACTTCTCAGTCGTTTTTGGTTGACGTCACAATGTTAGATGCGCGACTGCAATAGTGGGTGACCTAGTTGCATGTGAGCGTCACTAACAACGATTTTCTTGCAAATCAGCGCTATTTACATCATTGAGTAATAAATATAATACAAATCTTGGTCCCTTTTGATAACATGTTTATGAAACTCGTGAATTGCATCGGTATTTAACTCTCTTTCGCTCGTTAAAATACCAAACCATTCACTCGTTTAATAAACATGTTATCAAACGTGACATCGTTTAGTATTATATATTTATATATTACAGAGTGGCGGTAATCCGATAGACCGATTCTTGCTGGATAGAGTTGACTCTGTAGACAGCCAGGATGACCCCCTCGGACATAGCTGGAATAGGCAAAATAGTGTAAGTAGTTTATAATTATCCTACATTATTGTGCCTGTGGATATGTTCGTGCTTCTACCATTTTGTTATCTTTCACTAATTTGTTTATTTCTGTAGAGGGATAGAATAGGATAACACGCTATTATAGTTGACACGTTTTCCAATATTTGAGGGTTATATTGTCTCACCATTTTACCCTTTATTTGCAACCTCACATTTATTTATGGACAATATCTTTAAAAAATTCAAACATTTAAATGAAACTTTAGTCATGCATTAAAGGCGCTGTAGCACGTTTTTTGCAAAATTTATTTTTTCAAATTTCCCATTTATAATGATAGTTTATGTCATTTAAATTAACCCTTAACATGCGGGCGACGGAATTATCCGGGCGGGCTATAAGCGATTCCTAGGTGTCTGTATACGGATCCCGGATACAAGACTTAGAATAATTCACGGCTGTCTAAGTATACTCTATCACCCATACCGGGTCACGAGTCGATTGTGTCCGCGACCCGACCCATGAGAATGGCTGTATTTACGCATCGCGACCCGACATGAGAATAAAGCTTTGTTCAGTGTGTGGTCGGAATATCAAGCAAAATTCACACCAATTTGCGTGTGCATTGTTGACCCGTAACGCATCGATAATTAGCTTTACAAAAGGCCAATTATGTCGGGCTTAGCCCCCGAAGCATTAATTCGCTTGAGGCTATTTTCACCCACGTGTTTGTATTGCCTCGGGTTTGCCTCGCCCGAGACTGCTATCTGCCTCGCATCTCGCGAGACGGGGGAAAAAATCGCTAACTCGCCTTACTCCCGCACTTCATATCATGTGAGCGAATTGTTTGTTTTCAAAAAAAAATACGGCAAAATAAAGGGGAAACAATGGACTACATTCCCATATAAAATTAGAAAATCTCAAAAAAATAATAAAGACACAGCAAGCGCCGTGAAAAAGGTCATGTTTACACTTCATAAATTTTGAAACAATCGGCGATTTTCACAACTTCTAAAACATTTATCAAGGCTAAAATACTGAATGCATTTTCATAATTTTTATATCACAATAAACCGAAAAGAATAATCTTTTATTCTATATAAAATGCGCAGATTTATTCACAGAAATAAAGATACAATTTTACCTTTCTGAGAGGCATGTGAAACCAAACGGCATACAAACTAATCAACATATTTTCATCAGTTATGGTTCGAGGTTAGCGTTTATTTGAAAAGTCAAACAACATAACCATATTTGGGTTGACATGTGCTTATTTGTCAACTGGTTCGAGATTATGATTTCTTGGAAAAGTGCGATGAACGACCGTTTGCAATGCCGCATACATGTTGTAAGTATTGACGATTTTATAGGTGGGAATAAAGACAAACTTTACATAGCTATAGAATTATAACCAAAGGTCGCATTCTAATAATTTTTATATCATTGTGAAGCTAGACATCTTGTCTTCAATTCCGTATATAAATGGAATTTTTTTCGTTTCGTATTTATGATGTTACGAGGCCCGAATAAAAGACAATCTTTCGAAAGTAATAGAATAAAAACGAAAAAACATAGAAAATTCATTCAAAGTTTCGAGTGTGAATTAGCCATTTGTGTACGGGTTTCGCTACTTGAATTTGTATTGAACGCCCGTATATAGTCCTTATTCGCCATGTAGATGCGGTATATTTTGTAAAAACGATACCGGAATCGCCGCCTGGAAATTCCGCCAGCAGAGCTAGTTAGTGCCAAAGCCCAAACTACTGCTGCGAGCTGCGAGCCTGTAAATTCCGCCACAGGGGCTAAAAATGGTAAAATATATATACGCAACGTAAGGGTTAACTTTAGAGGGTAAAACGTCTTATTACACAAACAAATTATCTGTAGTGGTAAAAAATATGTTGCGTATAAAGCAAAAATTGCATGGCGGCCATTTTATTGTGAACACAATTTATTATTTTGTATTACAAAACCGATTCCCATGGCTTAACCAAAACATGTACACTCGTTTTAAACTTTATTTTCCGAGGAGAAAAGGATGTTTTACTATTGGTGAAATTATTTTTCAAATACATTTCATCAACTTATTTGAGCGAAAAAACGTGCTACAGCGCCTTTAACCCTAAGTGATGTCTGTTGCTTTTTGTAAAATTTAGGTACTTGATTTATCTATTTAAAACACTTTTTGAAAACAATTCCATAGCTTAAAATTAAAATTTTACAAATGTTTCGTCTAAACCTGGATATTTTACAATTATGAAAATTAATCCTGAAGATATTCCAATTGCATAAATGACATATTTATCTAAAAAAGTTAATGGAAATTATTTTCTTATTTTCCCTCCAGTTATCAGTTGCAATGAAGGAGTGGGATATTCCTTACGAGGAGTTACACATCATCGAGTCCATAGGCAACGGAAGACTTGGAACTGTGTATAGGTGAGTCAAGAGATTATTTGTCTCTCATTTGAAGAAAGTGTCATAATTTAGATAAAGGGGAAAACTTTCCTGGAAATGTCTGCTTTTGCGGACGACAGTGATTCTATTTCAATGCTGGAGATTAGAATGCCTTGTAATGTAAAGGTGACAGAGTTATGTCCCTTCATTTTGAGATTTTAAGGGTGCTTCTTTATGCAGTGAGATCTATGATATAAAGTTTGGGCACATTGATATTGTTTTGATTACCTACCATTCACCGTCAGAGGTCGGAGTTTGAATCTCAAAATAACACAGCAACTTAAGCTGCTGTAGACAATCATTCTACAAGCAGTTAGATTTATTATTAAGTACTGATAGCACTCAACATAAGTAATGTTCTTTGTGTACAAAGAGAAACTGTAGCAATCTTCTTTTATACTGATTGAATATACATGTTTTATCTCAACAGGGGTCAGTGGCACGGGGACGTGGCCATCAAGATGTTAGATATGGGCGATTCAGACAATCAGTCATTAATAGCAGCCTTTCGGTTAGAGGTATGAGATCTGATTTATTTTTCAATTCTAAAAATTTCATTTTGAAGGCTAAGAAAAATCAATTTGTAAGATTTAAAATTTTGTTAGATTGGCAATTTAATAAGATGCTATTTTGGAAGCTTGTCAATTTTAGTGTTGAAAACTTAATTTCAATTATAATTGTAAGTTTAGATAATCCACAACTTTGTCTTCAACTTTTTCCAAATCCTTCACCAATTTCTTGTTTTCTGAAGACCTTCTTTTGATGACTTTAGTCCTGATGCAATCGATAGGCATCTATTTTGCAATTAAACAATTAATCGGATCTGAAGGGGGTCTAACCCCGAAACATGTAACTTTACAGAATACTGCTCCTTCTGCTAATAACTCCAAGTGTTGGTGGCGAATTCATCCTCCTGTTAATGTAATTAAATTGTTTGATCTTTTTCAGATTGCATTATTACGAAAAACACGACATGAAAATTTAGTTTTATTTATGGGAGCTTGTATGAAACCTCCAAGATTAGCCGTAATAACAAGGTGAGTGAAAGTATCGGTAACTGAAGTGTTTGAACAAATAAAATACCATTGAATATCAGTGAAACAGTTCGCTTGAGTGTCAGTTCAGTGCGTATTGCGGAACAGAACCCACAGATCGGAAGATTTTCTGTTTGGTCCAGAACCAAATTTAACAAATCCATTGAAGGGATAGTTTAAAATAGTCTAACCATGAACAAACCCTGAAAATATTTTGAAAATCTGTAATTAATAACTAGTTTCAGCTGAGCTTTAGAAATGATAGAGCAATAGCCCTTAAGTTAATTATTATAGAACATTGGTAAACCATTTTGAGAGAGCAATTTACAAGAATTATGACCCATTAAAGAATTAGTAATCCACGATTGCACACGGCTAATGAAAGTCTAATCCATAATATTCTGGGACCCATAAAGGTAAAGGAAAAAAAAAAAAAAAAATAAGCAGAAGGACATTGATAAACTATATTGATAGACCAATTTACAAGAATTACAACCCATTAAAAAATTGATAATCCACGATTGCACACTGGCTTAAAGAAAGTTTAATCCATAATATTCTGGGACCCATAAAGGTAAAGGAATAATTAAAAAAAATAACCAGAAGGACTTGAGTGCCATAGTTTATTGTGGCCTTGTCCAACATTGACCAGGTGTGATAGATACTGAAATTGTGAAAGGGGGTTTCACCTTGAGGTCTATCACATTTACAATTCAAGGGGGGATTCTGGACTGGGGAGAGAGATTGTTACCTCTGGTTCTGCCACTACAATTATTTCTATCACTGTATTGGTTCTATACCTTTTTCAAAATTGCTGTCCATGTGTATGAGTAGCAAGTTGATTAAAGATCTTGTTCCCTGTACATGTGTATGATCTCCCAACTTGATGTATTCTTTATGTGTTTCAGTTTCTGTAAAGGCGAGACTCTGTACAGTATTATCCACGTGAAGAAGGATGTGTTTAAACTCAACAAGGCCATGATAGTCGCTTCTCAAGTTGCACAGGTCCGTTCCTCTTACAGAGTACATCCTGAAGTCTAACACTTACACTCTGAACAAAATTTAAATTGAGCCTCTCTGTATACCCATTTCTTACATTCGTTTTCAATATTTAATAAAACGATGATATTTTCAGAAACATGGGTCCAAATTAACTTTTTCAATGCAGTAGCTATTCGGACTAGTGCATTTCTAAAAGTACTAGTCCAGACTTATTCCAGCAAGCCAAATACATCTCCATTATCATTTCACCTCAAATTTTAACTAGTCTTGCGGACTTCCAGTTTTTACACCCTACTAGCCCAGCTTCTTTTTCACTAGCCATGGGCTATAGGACTAGTGCTAATTTCGAACCCTGCGGAATAAATACTTTTTTCAGAGATCGAGTGTAAGACTATCAATCCTGCTTCATCAGGTTATTTTACTACTACAAATACTCTGATAGTCTGACCTGCTTTTGACTTGTAATGCTCAACGGCTGGTTATTCATTGCTATTTATAGTATTATTTTATCAGCCAGTTAAATGTAATTGGAAAGTTGACAATCTTTGTTCTCATCCAAGAACTGCCGATAGTGATAAATTTTAAGCCTTGAACATTGATTTCACTTAGTAGTAGTAGTAAGCAATATTTTTATCGCGCACTCTTCCATGCATTGAATGCTTGCTCAAGGCGCTACACATATTATTACCCTGAAGGAAATTGTACTTTCGGTGCTGTTACTAAACTCTCTGCGCGACCATATAGGTCCGTATTTCCTGTGTCCAGGTACCAATTTAAACAGCTGGGTGGACTGAGTGCAATGTCGATGAAGTGTCTTTCACAGGGACACAACACAGCATGAGACCCAGGTCACAAATGTTGGTGCCTCCACCAGGATTCGAACCCGAGTCTCTGGCGTGAGAAGCCAACACGCTAACCACTGCACCACTGTGCTCCACTTGCTCTGTGATGAATGCTTGTCTGTAAGAATCCCTAGCTAAACATATAGATTAGGTAGAGGACTACTTGAGGTCTTTACCAAAACATGGATATCTTCTTGAACATAAAGAAGCTAACAGTACTGTAATAGTAATGATTTGAAAAATAGGTAATACTCATTTGATTTAGAAAATGCTAATGATATGATACATGGTTTGTTTCAGGGCATGGGCTACCTACATGCAAAAGGAATAGTCCACAAAGATCTAAGATCCAAAAATATTTTCTTGGACAGTGGTAAAGTAGTCATCACTGACTTCGGATTATTTAATGTGTCGAAAATTTGTAGGGGAAACAGGTGAGTACTTTATTTTCCTTCTTTCGGTTTCTCAGTTTTTCTACAACTATTTCAGGTGAAATTGATATAAACACAAACATGCTCTTTCTGATACAGTAGCTTAAACTCTGAAAATACCTGAACAAAATGTCAGTAGAATTTTACCTTGTGGTATGCGTAATTCTAATGTCCTATTATCACTGCATTATCTCCCTTGTTCTGGAAGTGGATGTACAGCCATCTTGTCCAGCTTTTGAAAGAAACAAAGAAGAATAAGTTTTTCAACAAGATCACTCTGATTCCAAATTTTGCTTTAGTTAGTTTCTAGGGGACTAAAGTGTCAGCTTGTTATCTGTATTACATTGTCAGTTACTCATGTTTATCTGCAGATATTGAATTCTTTATAATAAAGCCAAAATGAAAAACCTAAATGAACATAGTTATTATTTTTAAAAATAACTGTTATCAAAACTGGTTTGTGTAAAATTTATTCAAGTCAATTTGATTTCTTTTTAAGGTTATAGCAACAAAAGAGATAAAATAATATTCAAACCAAATTAATAACTACTATCAGAAAAAAGCAAAAAAAGGTCATTGAAAAGAGAAGAGAACATCTTAAAATTTAACTCTCGGAAATATTTGGTATAAAGATTATATTTATGGAAATTTAATTACTAATAAAATGAGTCCCAACACAAAGTATTGTCAGATGACATTGTTTGCTGTCAATTCCAGGAAGGAGAACTGGTTAAGTGTACCTCCCGGCTGGTTGTGTTATCTGGCTCCAGAAATAATCCGAGCTTTGCACGCTCGACAGACGCCCAACACTGAGCTGCCCTTCACAGTGAAGTCTGACATTTATGCATTCGGGACAGTGTGGTATGAACTCCTGTGTTTTGAGTGGCCATTCAGGAACCACCCCGCCGAGACAATTATCTGGCAGGTCGGGATGGGCATGAAACAGTCGCTTAGCAACGTAAACGCTCCAAGAGAAGTCAAGGTGAGGTTTGATTAACCATAGGTTAGAAAATCAAAATGTTATCTCGCAAAATAAATGGTAGCTTCATGAGAGTAGATAGAATGTCAACCATAATCCCTAGATGTTCTTTTATAGGTTTGAGTTTCTGAATTATTCTTTTGCGGTTTTGATTGAAATGGAGTTAGTTAAATATTCCGTTTCAGAAGAGCTGTGCTCTCTTATGCTCTTAAATGTAAGATGTGAAACATTCTAAATACAGGGAGTATCCCTTCATTTTGTTTCCACAAAAAATACTTCAGTCTACTGTTCCTTTTAACAAAGCAACTGACTTTATCATGATGTTTAAACATACCTAGCAGGGAAGTGCATATCACCTATGCAATCCGAAACAGGATTGGAAAAAGTCGCCGCTAACCTGGTCATGTGTGTCGACTTGTTGGCCACACATCTCAATACATTCAATGACGGATACATCACAATCAGGTTGTCCAATCCTGTGTCGATGCCATAGGTAGTATGCACTTTCTTGAAATATTTTCAAATATTTAAAGTGCTTATCTCTTAATAATTTTGTTTTCAGGATATCTTAATGTCATGTTGGCAATTCCGACACCCTGAGAGACCTGACTTTAGTCAAGTTGCAAAAGCTCTTGACAGAATACCAAAGACGCGGCTCATACGAAGCCCTTCACATCCCATTCAGTTATCTCGGAGCACAGACGGAATCTTCAACGCTTGAGACGACAATGTAGAACAAATAGGAGACTATGCATGGCAACAAAGAAGCTTGAGTGCTTCAAATGAGATGTGTTCTTTCAAAGCATGTTATGTGAAGTGTGGCTTCTTCCAGGAAAGCCAGGAGGAGAATGAGCGGAAGGAACAAATTGGATACCATCAGCTTGACCCTGTCATGGCAAAGAAGTGCTTCAAAGGAGGGGTTTCTTCGATTGCCAAGATGGATTCTGCTTCAAAATTATTGGAACGTCCAAATTGATCAAATTGGATACAAAGAGAGAGAGCATATTTGGTAAAGGAGGAGTTTTAAACTGTTTTCAATATTCGCAAGAGAAAGCTTACAAAATTCAATGAAGTACAAAAAAAGATCAAATTGCTAAACCATATCAGGAGATATCTTTCAAAAGTTAAAATGAACCATGTGTCAATTGATTAATAATGATGTATGATCAAATTCTGTCGAAAGTGTTGCCAAGAAACTGGGCGAGTACAAGACGAGACAACTCTCAAGACAGGCTTTACGAGTCAGCGGAGATCAAAGAAAAATTCAGAGTGCATCGGGAATATTCCAATCAGAAGAAAGATCATCTGGATATGTCATCCAATCAGAAGAAAGGTCATCTGGATGTGTCATCCAATCAGAAGAAAGGTCATCTGGATGTGTCGACCTATCAGATGAAATGTCATCTGGATGTCTCGTCCAATCAGATGAAAGGTCATATGGATGTGTCGTCCAATCAGATGAAAGGTCATATGGATGTGTCGTCCAATCAGAAGAAAGGTCATATGGTGTGTCGTCCAATCAGAAGAAAGGTCATCTGGATGTATTGTCCAATCAGAAGAAAGGTCATCTGGATGTGTCGTCTGCTCAGAGTTCATATACAATTCATGAATGGTGTTATATCATTTGACAAACAGTTACTGGTGCTCTTTTCTAATGCAGTCAGTCTATGCCAGGGTGAAGGTCATTGGTTGCCATGACAATGTGAAATGACCTTGACCTTCAGTGAGAACAAAAACCTGGTGGGAACCACTGTGATTGTTTTCGTCTTTATCAATTTTGTCATCATCCGCGGTTGTTTTTTGTCTTCAGCGCTGCTTTTGTTTAGTGTGCAAAATGTCTTATGGATCTATATTACGCATTTTCAATGTTACTTGACAGGGAGTTGGCTTAAGTCTGTCAGAAGAGGAAACCTTACCAAAAACACTAGGTATACATATGTTATGAACAAACTTGTTACTCAACATAGTGGCTATCTCCTCTGAACTAAAATTTGGTAAAAAATAATTGTGTGATTTATGAAAATCAAGTTTCCTACATTGCAAAATCCATTTTAACAAAAATGAACTGAGAATGAATATTTCAGCTGAAAGATCTCATTATTAATGGAATCATCCTCTTGTCAAGTAATATGAAAGAAATGAAATATTGAAGCTAAGTTATTTTGCCTGCTAAACTAGTTGTGCTGTGCATGAGCTAAATGTCTGATTAACAAGCAACTCATCTGGAATTGTCAACTATGGAGAAACTTGGTACAGTTGTCAATGTTTCCATGATGTGATATGTTTTTTTTTACTATTTTGAGCAGTGAGAGAACTTCTCACATGTACTCTGTACTGAACTAGACTGCAGAAATTATCTAGAGATATTACAAAGAAATTATCTCTAACTCCTCAAGGACAATGTTCCAATGCATTGATAAATATCAACTATTTAATTAATTCAAATGAACTCGTTGCAACTTGTTGAGAGTTATATTGCAGCTCTTTGAAAATGAAATCTTCGAGAATTATCTTGAACAAATTTAGTATGTTTATATTCATTGAGAATTTTCTTGTTGAGAATTATATTGCAACTCATCAAAAATGAAATTTACGAGAATTATCTTGCAAATTTTTAAGATGATTTTATTCATTGAGAATTATCTTGCAACTCCAATGAGACAATATAACGTAATAAGTAAAAAGTACATAGCACTGACGACTATTGTAACATTGAAGGAAATCATTACTATTGAAGATTTATCATGATGACGTCATCTGTATTATAAGTGTGTAGTATATCAATATTCTCACTGACAAATGCAAAGTGTGATATCCATCATAGTGATAGCGATATGTACGAGTTACCATCGTAATGATATCATGAAGACTTTGATAATACACGTCTTTCAGGAATGAGTGCACGAGAAGCTGTGAAATGTCCCGATATGTATGATGTTTCTGATGAATCATAACTTCAGTTATTACTTGCATACCCGCCATCATCATACATTAAATATGCTGACCATTTCATCATCATTGAGGGTGTCATCACTCAAGTCATCCCCAAGATCCTCGTCATCATAGGTTGAATTAAGGACTATTTTGTCATCATTGATGATGTCATCACTCAAGTCATCCAAGATCTTCGTCATCATCATAGGTTGATTTAAGGAATATTTGTCATCATTGAGGATGCCATAACGTAAGACATCACCTAGATTCTTATCACCACCTAACCGAATGTGATAACTTACCATTGTCAATGTCTTGATCATTTCATAAATTTCATGTATGGAAAAATGTCAACATTACCGGTAATAGGGTCCCAAAATGTCCGAGACAGAAGTTGTTTGTAAGTAATCAACAGTGAAATAATAATCCCCTGATAGCAACATTCTCTAACAATATGGATGTCAAGACAAAATTTCTAAATGTACCCTTCCTCAAAATGTAAATGCAATGACGCTGTCGATAAATTTGATTGTATGTATAATGTACCAGAATGACTTCCCATTGATTGATGAAGTCTTTATCAGTAAGTAAGAGTGGTAATTTAAATAATTTAAATAATTTGTTGTCTGTACATTTGAAGACTGTTTTAGATAATTAAAATGTGATGATTGCTATGTCAAGTCGCCATGATATTGGATTTCAATTTATAAATACCTTTCACACATTTAAGTTGTTGTCATACCATAATTGGTGAATAGAATTGTGATGACGTAAAGATCATTTATAAAAACACGATGACACTGTTTTTGGTTAGAGGATGACAAGTGAATCAATCAATGACTTCTCCCTTCATTATAATGTCTCTCTGTATTCCTTTGTTATCCTAGTTGTTTTTAATTGTTTAAGTCATATCATTGTTGTCGCCACTCTTTACTTCGTTTTAATTCATTTCACTCATCATGACACTGAACAAAGCCATTGTCTCGATTTTGATTTTTACGTGATACTTCTTTTTTTGCTGAACAAACTTACCCTATTTCAAGTTTTTAAAAATTTATGTTTAATTAATGTTTTTAGTTTTCGATTTTTATATGGCAAAGAACATAGATTCAAACTTTTTTTAGGTTTATAATGTTCAAGCAGTGATACTCTATTGATCAGGACTTATTTACAAGTTTTTGACTATTACTTTTTTCTGTTGACAAATGTCTCAATGTGTTTTAATATAAAGTCCAAAAATTCAGCAGCAAGGTATCAGCAAAAATGGCAATTTACACAAATTTCATTGGTTTCGAGCTAGGGTTGAATTTTCTTATAAAGAACTCAACCTCATCCTTCAAAATTCATACCTTCCTAATTATTCAGAATTTTGAAAAAGATTCCGGAATTAAACCTGAAAATTGAGATTGCTAAAATATACTTCTGACCAGGCCAAATTAATTACTTGGTTTACATATTTTGGGGGGGGGGAAATGTCTAAAGGAAAAGGAAAAAAAAACACAACTCTGTTCTAGTGTAAATTTAAAAGTGAAACACACAGAGAGTAAGAAAAACATAATTTTTCACTCGTTTTTGAATCGGGAGGGGAAATGTTTGGGACAGCATTTTTATTTGAGAGGAATTCTGAGTAACATTTCCCCCCAAATTTGTAAATTTTATGATGAATATCTGTAAAGCAACTAAATAAATTGTTTTCGCCTTATTAAATATTATTATTTCGTCCTAAAGTGATTGTGTCATTTTGGTGAGAAACACGTTGATTCATGGTAGCAAATTTACACCACTCTCTCCCCTCTTTATTTCAACAATTCCCTTACTTATGTCTGTTGTTTATCCCTCAAAATTAGGACTTTTTATTGTGCAACAAAATGCGGTGTTTTTCAAAAGACGAGAAGTAAAGCACGTGGAATTTCTCAAGGTAATTCAAAATTTGAATTTGAAACAGCAATTGACCAGTCGTGCAGACTTAAACAGAAAGAGAAAGTAGATTTAAAAAAAGGGGCAGTTACTGTCAGACTTTTTTTTCACGAACAAACACATTCAAATTTTAAAACCTTTCTATTGAAATGATTCGCTTAACCACCTGATTCTCTTTTCAGATGATTTTTAATATCACTCTGTCGCGATTTTCATAACAGTCTGTTCTATGTTTAGCAACAGATTGACTGGAAAACTCCTTAGATATTAATCTTGTAAAACTGGCAACATGTTGCTCAAATATTTTTTAGATATTTTACCGGTATATTATTTCAGTAACACATATGATGTTTTGCAATTTTCAAAATTACACAATTTGCCAAATAACAAAATCACTTTAAATGTGTATTATTAAAACTGTCAATCAGATTGGTGTAAAAATATTAAAGTTTGATTAACTTGATATTGTTCAATTGATGAGCTTCATTGATGAAAGAAGTGAGAAGTTTTTCCATTCAAAATGGATTCCATTGTATGTAAAAACAATCTTATCATTATGTGTTCGTATTTGTGGCTGAAAGTCAGAATAGATGTTTTTGGATATATATCGATGTCTGTGCTGATTAAGATGTGGATATGAGAAGTAATTGGTGGGTTTGGATGTGTGTAGCTTTGTGGATGTGTGTGTGAATATGTTGATGTGAGTAGCTTTGTGGATGGATGTGTGTGTGTGTGTGTGTGAATATGTTACATGCAGCTTTGTTGATGTGTGTGTGTGTGTGAATATGTTGTTTGAAGCTTTGTGGATGTGTGTGTGTGTGAATATGTTGATGTGTGTAGCTTTGTGGATGTGTGTGTGACTTTGTTGATGTGTGTAGCTTTGAGGATGTGTGGATGTGTGTGCGTGAATATGTTGATGTGTGCAATGCATTAAATTGGTTATGTCTGCATCAATTCTTCTATTATCCAATTGTCAAGTATTTATTTCAATCTGAGGTGTATGACATTTTGAATGGTTTAATTGTTTAATCCATCATCTCATAGATGTTTTCCTCCGATAGATCATAGACTTATACCATATTGTCACTAAATACAATCTTGGACATGAATATTATCAATATTTCATATATAATGATAATAATGGTTATTATTGCACCTCTAAGTAGCCCAGCTGCAGCTGTATTGCAGATGCTAATTATGTAAGTTAATAAATACAATCATTCTGGAGTATTTCGCAGGCGTCACTGAATACTCCATTCTTTTATTCTCCTGTGGTTTTAATTGAAAATCATATGAATTGTACAGAAAATCCCATTTGTAAAACTCCCCCTTGAAAGCAACATAAAAATTCTTTCAAAGTAATGAACTCTTTTGTTTTTTATTGTCAGTCGTTGAGACAAACCTTAATTTCATTTCAATATGTATTACTTATGCTTTTATTTTATAATGTGGATTGAGATGCAAGCTACAGTGGCAACAACCTTTATCATCATTCCTCTGGGTAGTGGCAACATTTAAATGGCGGGCTTTCTCCCTGCCATAATACTAGCAGCCGCGATATAAGTGAAATACTCTTGAAAGCGGCGTTAAACCCCAACTCACCTCACCTCACCTCACATTTCAATGCTACTTGCCTGATGAAGGCTGTAAGTTTACCGTTAAAATCACTCTCATTTCAACAAAAGAGATAATGGTATAAAAATGGAATATCTGTTTCTCCTTGGCAAATACCATGATTATCTCCTCAAGTGAGGTAGAAAAGTGTATTCACCCGTGAAATGTCAACTTTTCTACCTCATTCGATGGAATGAGGACAGACAGGTATCCTTTAAATATCATTATCATTCAATTTATCTTATGCCTGGTCAGGCTACATGATCAAATATTCTTGTTTCTGTATAATACCCCCATTTCACTGAGCTACGAGTCGTTGCCGACTGAAAATAGTCAGTAAAAGTCGTCAGTGACTCGTAATGAGGCGTGTCCGAGTCCCCTTAAGTTGGCTTGAAGCGTATCTTTCTCTCCAAGAGTCTTTAAGAGTCGGGACGTCAAATTTAGTCAGGAGTGGGTTTTTGAACATGTTCAAAAACTCACTCCCAACTTTCAGTCGGTCGATGCTTGTACTTTTCAAACAGAAATTCAAGAAATTCAAGTTGTATTCAGTCATGATCGTATCTGATTCTAATTGGGTCGTATTAAGTCGTCTTGTCAGTCGTATTTACTTGTATCCAGTCATATTGAGTCATGGTGGTCGTGTGTGAGTCGGGAAAAGGTTTTCCCCTAAAATACTTCGGACTCACTCCCGACTAATGCCAACTCACATACGACTAACCAATACTCGAAGACGACCAGTGACGACCCGTTCCAGACTAAACAAGACAATAAGGCCAAATAACTAGTATGTGATTCATATGTGACTCATAAGAGGGTTGTATCTGGGTAGTGATGAATCGCCATTGTCTTGAACAAGTCGTTATTATACCCCCCGCTACGACGTAGTTGGGGATATATAGTGCTCCGTGTGTCCGACAGTACGTTCGTGCATGCGTGTGAATGTCCGTCCGTCCGAAATCATTTCCGGAGCATATCTCAAAAATCTTCAAATTTGGTATGAAAGTATGGCTGTTATGCCTTTTAGGGGTCTCAACTCTAAGGTCAAAGTACCTTTTTGAAATTTGGACCCAAAACGGTCTAAAATGGTCTAGAGAGCTGAAAAGTTGGATTCTTAATTGTAGATTTCATGACCCCGTGACCTCAAATGGTGACCTCAGATTGTGTGACCCCATGACCCCAAATGGGGTCACAGGGGTCACATTGTTAAAAACCTATTATCATCTTCTTCTCCAGTTCCAAAAGGTCTAGAGAGCTGAAAAGTTGCGTGCAGACTCCTTGACCAATGGGGATTCTAAATTGTAGATTTCGTGACCCTGTGACCCCAAATGGGGTCACAGGGGTCACATCCTTAAAATCCTATTTTCAAGTTCTTCTCCAGCTCAAACTCGCCGCTAATGGCTGCAATACTGCCGAAGCGGCGTTGAACAATAACTCCCTCACTCTCCAGCTCAAAAAAGTCTAGAAAGCTGAAAAGTTGTGTGCAGACTCCTTGGCCCATGGGGATTCTAAATTGTAGATTTCGTGACCCTGTGACCCCAAATGGGGTCACAGGGGTCACATCCTTAAAAACCTATTTTCAAGTTCTTCTCCAGCTCAAACTCGCCGCTAATGGCTGCAATACTGCCGAAGCGGCGTTGAACAATAACTCACTCACTCTCCAGCTCAAAAAAGTCTAGAGAGCTGAAAAGTTGTGTGCAGACTCCTTGGCCCATGGGGATTCTAAATTGTAGATTCTGTGACCCTGTGACCCCAATCAAGGTCACGGGTCATGACCCAAAAACATATTTCCATCTTTATCTCAAGTATGTAAAGCTCTAGAAAGGTGAAATGTTGTGTAGAGACTCTTTGGTCAAAGGTGATTCATAATTGTAGGATTGGTGACCCTGTGACTCCAAATACAGGTCACAGGGGTCATGATATAAAAACCTATTTTTTGCTTGTTAACAATGTATTACTTGAGATAACTTAGATATTCAACCTTAGATAATAAATCAATGAAATCCTGATGAGCTACAGAGCCCATGGCTCTATTTTTAAACAATACAAATCATACTGAGATACAGAGCCCATAGTTCTATTTTTGCTTTTTCGACTTCTTCTCCATAACCAATGACTCTAGAGAGCTGAAATCTAATTGTACAGACTCCTTTGTTAAAGCAATCTTGATAAAACTAGCTGTAATGTTATAGTCCCCTAATTAAGTGCGTCATTATTGACTTAGGGAACGTAACTATAGATTGTGGTTGAAGATGATTCTATATATTTGGGCAGTTGAGAAAGGGGGTCGACTTATACGCGGAGTCGACTTATACTCAGTAATATACGGTAGTAGATTTGGTGATCCTGTGACCCCAAATGTGGGTGATAGGGGTCATGACCTAAACAGCTATTTTCATCCTCTTCTCCAGAACAAATGACTCTAGACAGCTGAAAATTTATTGTATGACACCTTAGCTGAAGCGGATTCTAAATTGTAAATTTGGTTCAGAGGTTCAGAGCATATGGCTCTATTTTCAAATGATGAAAAAAACATTCCCATAATAACAATAAATATACTTTGCAAGATATTGACAATAGCTTTGTTTTATTTGGGTAATCTCAACGATATGACTTAAGATCACATCTGTATATGTACATACATAGTTAGCTTCCAGTTGATAATGCTTGCAGTAATGTCTCTTATTTGTATTAACGTTTTAAGCCCACCAGGCCTGAAAGGCCTATGGCATGGGGTGTCATTCGTAAGCTTTTCACAGCTTTTCTCCTCCAGAACCGCTAAACTCCCAAAGCTAAAACTTTGACGAAGGAACCTTAAACCTGGGGGATCAAAGTTTGTTCATTTGGTCCACACACCCTCAAATATGGGCGTGGCAGGCATTATTAGTGAAACCTTTAAACGACTTCTCCGAAACCAGTTGACATTGGAAGTTGAAATTGTCAGAATAACATCTTTGTCACTTGTAGACTTAAGTTTGCTCATTTGGCATAGGGGGAGTAGGTCCAACCTAAAATCTTTAACTTCTACCCAAGAACCAACAAGATTATTTCCCGTATCAAACTTATTTTCAGATGTTTTTAATCTTTAAAGCTCTTTAAGAATGAATTTTCACAAGATTTGAGAGAGGAAATTTATGAGAGTAATTGGCTAAATTTAGTGAGACCACTACCTAAAAGCTATTTTCTTATTTCCTCTAATGACCGTTGAGCAGTTAAATTGTATGTTTGGCAACGATTGATTTGAATTTATGTTACCAACCTATATTTCTCATGTAAAGGTCTTGATTATAAATCACCCAATGACTGCAGAGCCTACGACTCGATATCACTTTTAACATTACCGAAATGCTCAAAAGCTTATTTTGAACTTTGCTTGTCGATTCAGTATAGTGACGATATATATGGGAAATGAGTGATTTCTGCGTCAATTACTCAAGCGTAATTTTGGATATTTTAAAAAACTTATTTAAAACAGACCCATTTTTTGGGTTATCTTTAATAGGTCATAAATTTATAATGTAATGTAATGTAATGTAAATGCGACATGTCAGAAACACATCATATAATATATTTTTGGTTATAAGTATTTTTGCAACCATCATGAGTTTTTGATTTGGTAATTATTACCGGCTATTGATAACTGATAACTGTTCTTTTTCTGCATCAGTACAAAGAAGTGAGTGAACATGCCCTATTAAATCTACACAACTGTTGAACGAGTCTTCAACTGTACACGTGCCTTTAGTTGGATTTAAAACATATCAGTCATATCAGTCGTGTCTTCAGAGGAAAGTCATATGGATTTCCGTGGATCTGCTAGTCAAAGGACAGTGAGTTGAAAATAGTTTTTCACCAACGCTGCCATTTGAACTGAACTCCAAAATTTCGACTTTGCTTGTTTGGCTCAATGTGTAGCTCAGGTAACCGGGAACACAACTCAAATGTTTTATCTTGTGAACAGAACGTATTTCTTTTGGTTCTCCGAATCGCCCCCCTGCACCAATTTTCAACACTCTGATGTGACACATTGTCTTGTAATCATTGTCAACAAATATAAGCATTTGAAAGTTAGCTACCTTTAGAAGAGCTAATTCCAAAAGATCACCATACTTTTTCCTTGTGCGTGGTAAAGTGAAGACTTTCTTCCTTGAAGACGTCTCCATGCAGTTGATTGAATCCTGTTTACTCTTTGTAACATAACATGCAATATCATCATCAACTACAAGATAAAATATGATTGCATTAACTGTCAAAATTCGGGTTTCCTTGCTATCATTTTTTGCTAGCGAGTGAGTGTAAATGTAACCGGTTCCTTTTCTGTTCCTACTATAGAACAGTGTTTCATTGTATATATTCAAAAAATCAGCATAAACCTGCCGAGCAATTCGTTTCTTTTTCGAGTTCAAATTCAGTCCTTGTTTGAATATTTCGTTTTTCTCAGACCAGTACAACGTATTTGACATTCGGTCGTAAACGATGGACATCACTCTTCCTGTCGTAGTGATTCCAGTCGCCTCTGTTATGTTTGATTTCATTGACACTTTATAAAAGTCCCTTGCTTGGGTCTTTGATCCATATCTTGTGACCATTACGAAAGACTTATTTGGTCCCGGACTAGGATAAGCATCAACCTTTTTCTCTGATTCAACATAGTTTGTTACAAGTTGTGTCATAAGTGAATGAGAATCAGTCCTCGTGTACAAGTTCCCAGAATCAACATCTGCAAGGACACAGCCAGGGGTAGACGCACATCTTACAGCGCACTGTACAGCTGTTTTACAGGTAGCAGTAGTCAGATAAAGGAGGTTTGAGAGTTTGATATGTTCACCTTTCCTGTGTTTGAAGTTGGATATAATTGTGAACACCACTGTTATGGACAAGAACAGAAGGAAGACAATGTTCCTAAGCATGACTAACTGTTGACCCATTCTTAAAGGAAGTCGATCAAGACTGTCAATGTAAGGGAGGTGTTTTCTGCAAAGTATTTCATCTCGAACTATTGATTGCCTGGCACATTGAAAACATTGGTTGTGAGTTGATACTTGATGGATTGATTGAAGTGTTCATAATTATTCATAACCGCATGGTTAATGAAGAATGTACGCGGATATGGTTTCTTTGCTATTGCCTTAAATACATTATGATCGTATATAATTTCATAGTTAGTCTATGGTTTCTAGCTAATGACCTTTGAATAAATAACGAACAAGTAGGCGTTTAATACTTCTTTATGATAGGTTACCTAACCTGTCGATATGCCAAAGTTAAAACAGTAGTGAACTGTATTTCTCCAACCCCACATTCCACTCTTACAGACAACAAAACACATTGTCACATATAACATAGGGCACGCTGGTGCACTACACGGCCGATTTATTTCAATTCATCATCATCATCATCATCATTGCCACAATCAGATTTGCATATTTACACTTTATACAATATACAAACAGTAAGGATTCAACTCGCACAATGCTGAAGCCCGACACGTAAAACCAGAGATAAACTTTTTAAAGAAAAACTCTGGAACCGTGTTCCCTCAACGATGCAGCAGCATAAACTGGAGGGTTTACAGCTTTCAAACATACAAAACTCCCAATGCATTAAATCAAACACAAATGCAGAACATGTTGTTGAACAGTAAGAAATGTACAACGATTTAAAAATACTGGTTACACAGATACGCAATATTTAGCAACAAGTATTATAAAAGGCTCTTCAGCCTACAAACAAGCCATACGCTCAGGCATAGTATTATAACGGCTCTTCAGCCTACAGACAAGCCATTCATTCAAGGCGTAGTATTATAACGGCTCTTCAGCCTACAGACAAGCCATTCATTCAAGGCGTAGTATTATAACGGCTCTTCAGCCTACAGACAAGCCATTCACTCAAGGCGTAGTATTATAACGGCTCCTCAGCCCTGAATACACGTGAGGTTCATCCAGCCTCAACACAGCATCAAGCTCAGCCTGCGATATACGTGAAAGTCATTCTCTGAAATAACGTTGCATTCGTTATCAACACTGTATTATAATGGCTCTTCAGCCAAATTATACAACTTACCATGAAGTCCAATTAGCCATAACAGCTATATAATTCTATTTACATGCAGTATTTTAACGGCTCTTCAGCACGATAACACACCATGATAGGTGACCAGTATTCTCATGGCTCTTCAGCCGTCACACAGGCAACACACCTGAAACATAAAAAATATAGTCAGTCATACTTATAAAATGTGTTTGTAGACATTCATAAACGTTAATTATGTAACGAACTGGCCGTAGCTGCACGTGAAGCGAGAATGACCTAATACAACTCACACCACCCTTAAATACCATCTATCCACGCCACCTATGAGCGTGGACGACTACCTGTCAAGAGTTACATACCCTGGAGAAAGCAATTTCCTTCTAATTCATCCTTCAACCGAAGGAAATATCATTTCTCCAACCCCACATTCCACTCTTACAGACAACAAAACACATTGTCACATATAACATAGGGCACGCTGGTGCACTACACGGCCGAGAGATACAAATAAAGTCAGAGCCCGAGCGAGAGCGACACTTTCCATCTGCTATCTAAACTGTCTTTAATATATCCATCCTTAGCTTTCTCACTTCGCAAACGACCATGCCTCTTGAACATCCGATCCGGGATTCCGTTGTTAGCGGCAGCAGTTGCACCGCCACTTCGCAGACTGTGTAGACCATATTTCTTGATGTCATCAACAAAAGGACTGAATGTTTCTATAAATATTTCCCTTAGTCTATTGTAAGACATAGGCACATTAGCTTTTCTCAGTTTGTAGCCATTGGCACATTTAGACATATTTCTGAAGACAAAACAGTCAGATATAGGATCAATTTCAGCAAGAAGCAAATATCGTACTAAACAGGTTACAGGACACACTTTTGTATTTGTACGACCAATGACAAGCCAGGCACCATCCCTACAGATATCTGTCTTAGATTTTTCGATAAACATCATCATATGAGACTGGCAAAACACAATATCAGCTCTAGTGATATTCAATAATTCAGCAGATCTAAGAAATCCTGCATAACCAATCAAAGACATTGCTACTATTCTCAAATCCATTAAAGAACCAGTTTCACCTTTTGCATCATATAACTGCTCTAAAACAGAAACGGTACAATAAGTAAATTGCACAATGTCAAGGTGACACAGACAAAACATCTGATATACTTTTACTCTTCGCCCACCTTTTCCAAGTTGCATAACCCGTGCCCGTGACTGGGATAACAAACCAGGCAGCTCATATGCGAGATCCCGAACATGGGAGGGGAGACAATCAATTTCGTCTCGATACACGTCATGAAACACACCTGTAACATGAACAAAATCATTAATGAAAATCAAGCAACAGTGCTAACATGTTGAAATTCAAATCGTGTTCACCAAACAGACCCCCCCTTCATCCTACTAGCAACATATGCCTCCTTTGATGTGGGTAGATACATACAGTCCTTCACTTGTGGTATAAACTGAGACTGTGGACACAGCAATGGCCAAAAAGCAGACGACTTCCACTGTGGAACAATAAGTGTACCTACTGCTTGACATTCGGACATATATCTGATAACTCGTGGTATCAAACACACAGGGGGAACAACCCAGTTCATGACTCCTTTCCAGTTCACAGTTAAACAGTCCACAGCTGCACATCCTGGGTTGATTAACACCATGTTTACTGCTTGGAGCTCACGCCATGTGGAACTATTTCTACGCTCTTCCTCAGACCACTGACACAACCTTGTTCACATCCACACAATAACCACCATACCCAGTGTGACTTGCATCTGAATACAACAGCTTCATTGCACCTGCTGACTGAATCAAACTTCTTGAAACATAGCAACCAATATTGTCTAACCAGAATTGTAACTGCAGTCTACTACTGTCAGAAAGTGTTACTTTACTGCTCCAAGATCTAGCCGAGACAATATCCACACTCAATGATCTCGTCATTAACTGGGCCAGGCCACCCACAACCAACTTCATTGAAACAATCTGCCCTACAACTGAGGCTACACACTTTACTGGTAAAGGTTTTGAACTCAAACTCAGTACATGATGTATTGTTCTGATAAGTTTGTCAACTTTTCTGTTAGGTACACTCAATAACATCGTTGTTGTGTCTATATGTAAACCTAACCACTCCAGAGACTGTGACGGAGACCATAACGACTTCTCTACCTTTGGTACGAAACCATAAGAAATGATATCATCTTTCACTGCCGAACCTATAGTCAGAGTGCCCGAGTTCGAATCTCCTGCAAGAACACCATCATCTAGAAATGTTACGATTCTATAGCCTTCCGCCCTCCACTTCTTGACAAGCTGTCTTGTTACCTTAGTAAATACATAAGGTGCCGAAGTTAAACCAAAAGGCAAAACCAAAAACTTATAAAAGTGTAACTTTCCATGTCTATCTGGCCAAGAGAAACCAAGAAACTCCGTGTGTTGTGTGAACATATCAATGTGATGATAAGCTGAATGTATATCAAATTTCACAAGATAGTCATTCTGACGTATATACAGCAAGGCTGTCTTCCAGTCCTCATATTTCACACTTATTTTCGACACATAGTTATTCACTTTTTATAAATCAAGGATCAACCGTTTTTTGCCTGAGGACTGCACTGATACAGAGAGCGGATTAACAACATCAGGAGGCGAATCACATTCACTAATCAAGTTCTTCTTAATAAGTTCATCAACAGCTTTTGTCACAAAACTGGCGTGCTGCATTGCTGACTGGTTGTTTCTGAAAAACATATTGGGAGGTCTGGTTAAAAAAGGAATTTTATATCCATTTTTTACAATATCTACCACGAATTGGGAGGCACCAATAGCTTTCCAAAATGCTAAACACTTCTTAAGCCTACCCCTGACCAAAATCTCGGACATTCCCTGTTCATACTCAAAATAGCTATCAGTAAGCTTTTCAGTGTAAATATCATTTACAGTATATTGACTATTTTGAAAATCACACTTAACTGACAACTCTCTCTGATCACTGGCTCGACTGGCCTGCACTGCTTCCGACTGACACTCCCTGACTTCCGGCACTGGTGTAGGGACGTTCTCTCCGAAAGTGAGTGAACTCGCCACAGGAGAAACATGCTCCGGTACGCTGACCTCGGGGACGAAAAGGCTGGTTGAAAGACTGTACATGCTGGGGACCGTTAGAGCCGCTGCTCACCTGCTGCACGGGACGAGTAACAGTAGCACTCCTGCGTGTACCTCGACCTCCATACGGCGAGTACCTTCCACGCTTCTGACGTATCTTTCGCACTGCTCTCGTGTTAGCACGGAAAATCGCTCGGTCATCATCAAAGTTGTCAGCAAGTTCATTAGAAACGTATTGTCTCACTGTCTCCCATCCACCTTCGGACGAATCGGCGATCCGTATATGCTTGTTTCGCAATTTCAGTCTCTCGCACTCGGTTTCAATCATTGACTCTGCATCAGTATAAGTCTCGTTGCGAATCGAAGACACAACATGCTGCAGACATTGAATGGTCTCGGCGTTGAAATTGTACTGTATCTTGTTGCCTTCCTTAGACCATGTATATTCCTTATCTGCTTTCAGCTTCTGGATATCGTTAGTCGTTCGATTGAAATCCTCTCTGAGTGAAGATATCTTTGATTCCAAAGCAGACTGTATCTTATGTTGACTGGATTCGAGTTTTTCCAAGATGGAGTCGATTTTGGCTTCCATTGTTAACTATGTAACGAACTGGCCGTAGCTGCACGTGAAGCGAGAATGACCTAATACAACTCACACCACCCTTAAATACCATCTATCCACGCCACCTATGAGCGTGGACGACTACCTGTCAAGAGTTACATACCCTGGAGAAAGCAATTTCCTTCTAATTCATCCTTCAACCGAAGGAAATATCATAGCAAATATTAACACTGTGAACCCGTAGTTAGTTTCTAATAGTCGTTCTGCCTTTTATATCTGTACTTTGTATTAACTGATTTTAGCTCATCAGGCCCTGTGACCCCAAATTGGGAACCGCTAAACTCCCAAAGCTAAAACTTTGACGGAGGTACCTTAAACCCAGGGGATCACAATTTGTTCATTTGATCCACATCTAATTTTGAGAATTTTTGAAGGATGGAGAATTTGTCATTAGTCGCTCCATAAAATAAGGGCGTGGCATTGAAGCATTACATGATTGTTAACCACAATGAAAAGTGATCATTGGTTGGGTAAAGGTCACAGATATACTCTAAAATCACAAAGCAAATTCCTTATAAACATGGTAACTTGAAGAGTTTCTGCGCTATGAGGCTCTAATCGGTATATATATTATGACTATTACCAAGATCTGGAAAGATTTTGCACTTCTTGGTACGCTTAAGATATTCATGAAGCCAAGAACAAACGTTGTAAAAATGGATGTCTCTGGAGAAAGTCACAGTTGGAAGTTCATCGACAGTGCTACCAGAAAGCTAGAAATTCCGTAACTCTACAAATCAGGAAATCAAAATCTCACCGAGTGCAAGAACTCAAACGCACTATCTGACTTCATGTTTGTCTTAATTGGAAAAACAGAGGAGGATGTTCTTCCAGCAGGTGATTGCAGAGATGTTCTTGCTGAAAATTTTAACTCTTTCTTTATTTAAAAGATTTAGACCATCCAGCAAAAGTTACTTGATAAAATTCCACCCATGGAAATAGTTGTCTCATACAAAGAGTTTGTAGGCGACAATGTTGTTATTTTATGACCCTTCTCAAAGCAGAAGGTGCTGAAATTGATCAAAGACAGTAAACCAACTACTTGCTAGACCCTATCCAAAACCAAACTTTTTCTGGAATACAGACTGTAGTTCTTAGCAACTCGACCTCAAGCGAAACACTTCTCAAGTTTGGAGTCCCCCAAGGATCTGTCCTCGGATCTATCTTATTTGCATTATATACATCCGTCCCTGGAAACCTAATCTCTACTGCGAATGTTGGACACCGCAGTTATACTGATGATTCTCAGCTGATGAAATTGTTCTTTCCAAAGAAAATCCAGCCAGCTGTTGATCAGATGAAGATCTGCACAACTATGATTCAATGTTGGATGGATGCAAACATGTTGAAACTCAACGTTGACAAGACCGAACCCATGTTTGTTAGGACTCGCAAGAAGAGAAAAAACAGCAAATATGTCAAAGATAAGTGTAGGAGAGTCTCGCATCCAGGTTTCAGATTGTGTCAAGTACCTTGGAGTCCTTCTCGACATCGATCTCTCGATGGATCAGCATATTAGTATGCTCAGCAAAGCGTGCCATTTTCATTTAAGAAACACAGATAGCGTCAGACACCTTCTGTCATCTAATACTGCTCATATGGTGGTCAGAAGCCTGGTTTTATCAAGGCTGGACTACTGTTTTTTTATTGAAAACATATTTTATTCATTTAAAAAATGGATTGGGCACAAGTTATGAAACTCATAGAAGCCCTCTCCACGTAATCGACACATATTTGACAAGGCTAAAATACATAACACAATCCAGAAGAGAATAAGAAAAAAAATCTACAAGTGACGAAGTGGGTTAACATGTAGGCCTAATATATTATTCTTATGACAAAATGCACTTTGAATATGGTTAATCCATTCATTAGTATTTGTGTATTAATTAAACCGTTGACTCTTTCCAATGAATTTATGAACATGGTGAAACATGTTTTCATTATCTGTTTGTGGAAGATTTGGATTGCCATGCAGAATTGTATTAAGATCAAATTCTGCCTTTAAATTACAAAATCTTCGCTTTAATTCTAAACGGAAATTAGCATATCTTAGACATCTCAAGAAGAAATGAACCTCATCCGCAACTAAAGCACCACAAATGCAAGATTTACTTTCAGATAAATTGACACGATACAGATCAGCGTTTAGGGAACTACAAAAATTTATTAATTTATTATTTATTTATTAACTTACTGTGTATAATGTTCATCTTCCTATCACCGAATAGAAAGTATTTTGGTATTTTACACACTTTAACAGATTATTATGCTTTGAATGATGATAATGAACATCTTATTGTAGAGGAAAGATTATTTCATTGATAAGCACAGTCGTAGATAAAAAAAAGACTTGAATAACTGCAACTCGAAATTTTGGAATAGATAAATTTAATTTGTTACGCAAGTTGTAATGAGAACTAGTTTCAGTGACTAGTGGAAGTAAATTGATTAGATAATCTGGAGCTTGTATATTAATAATTTTGTAAAAAGTACAAAGTTTCTTATTTTCACGTCTTATTTTTAAAGGCAACCAACCAGTTTCTTTGTATAAGCTGTCTCTTGAAGCAAACTTTGGTAAGCCAGTTACAATTCTTGCAACTTCAAGTTGGACCGTTTCAAGTTTGTCACACAAAACATCCGAACAGTTATCCCAGACCTCGGAAGCATATTCTAAAATGGAGCGAATATACATTTCACACATACGTGATAAAATGCTTCTATTCAAAACATACTCTACGCACGTAGAGAAGAGAAGAGCTCCGAGTGATGCATCACCAGCAAACAATCTTGTGACGTTTTGCAAGTTTTGGTAAATCATTGATATACATAAGGAATAAACATGGGACAAGGACAGGTCCCCGAGGAATCCCTGCAGTAACATGTAGTTCTTTTGTTAATGTACCGTTTATACATACACGACGAGGTCGTCTATCGGATAGATAATCCGTTAACCAATCCAGAATACCATTGCGTATACCATAATGTTCCAATTTGTGCAATTAAGCTTCAGAAACATCACAAAATACCATGCAGTAAAATTGGTGGCTATTAAGAAATGAAAAAAAATATTGTGATAGATTCCAATGAGTTGGGATGCAGTAGAATGATTTGCAGTAAAACCTGATTGGAATTTGCTTAATATACTATGTTTATTAAAGAATGGTTATCCAGATGCTTTAACATTATTCTTTCTAGAATATTCTGAACAACTGTAATAGTCTTCTGATCAACACCACACAGTAACAGTTGTCGAGACTGTTATTAACAAGTGTTGGGCATTAGGATCGGCGTTAATGCACACTTCCTCCACAAGCTGTTACTGTTGAAACATGAGAAACACGTGAATCGACCCACCACCATCTGCTGCAGGAGATCCTGTTTGCATCAGGGTAGGTGTGAAGTATTCACGGAAGTTGGGTGAGGTGTGGCTCAAACGTATTGAGAGAGTGCTAGATTGTGTGCGAACCTTTAGCTCATCGAGGTAAAAACGTGTCCAACAACTAGATATTTTTTTCATCAGACCTGCTGCTCTCTGAAAGCTGATGCTTTATTTTTGTGAGGAAGTAGCTTGTTTTGTTTTTAACATATATATTCAATTGAAAGGATTGGGTACAAGTTATCTAACTTAGTGAAACCCCCTCCTTCATATAGTGCTGACATATAACATTGAAACAACAAATCATCGTGATATTTTCATCTTGTGATTTTGAGACCCGTCACCCGTATGCATCAGGGAATGTTTCGAAAATCAGCAAAATATGACCCGTATACATCAGAGGTTAGGAAGCAACAAAGGTTTTGATGGAAGTACTGAGTGGAATAACCCTTGTTTGGAAAGAATACACAAATCATTTAATTTCGAATTTGGATTACGTATCACACACACACCTATGTTTTACTCAACTGTTCCCTTAGTATCCCCCGCCACGAAGGGGAAGGGGGATATAGGTTTGGGCTCCGTCCGTCCGTCCGTCCGTGTTTCCGTCCGTCCGAGATAAAGGGGACAGCTTTTCTCAGAAACCGTTTAAGATAGGTTTACCAAATTTGATGAGTTGCTTGAGGGCATGAATACCTTGATGGAGTTCGAAAATGAGAAGCGTGCAATTATTTTTTCCGGAGTTATTGCCCTTGTTCCGTTTTTTTGGACTTTGTTCTTGGTATCTCCAAAGGGGACAGCTTTTCTCAGAAACCGTTTAAGATAGGGTTATCAAATTTGGTGTGTTGTTTGAAGGCATAAATACCTTGATGGAGTTCGAAAAATGAGAAGCGTGCAATTATTTTTTCCAGAGTTATTGCCCTTGTTCCGTATTTCTGGCGTTTTTTCATCGTATCTCCAAAGTCGACAGTTTTTCTCAGAAACTATTTAAGATAGGAGAACCAAAATTGATGTGTTGCTTGAGGGCACACATACCTTGATGGAATGAAAATGACTAATGCACAATTATTTCGAATTATTACCCTTTTTCCAATTTCTTGGCTCTGGCGGGGGATGTTGATGACTTACTTTCTTGTTTTAGAATTCACTTAAAAATTCTTTACAATGACAGGGTTGTCAAAAGTTATTACAGCTAAAACACATTGCATTGTTTCCAATGAACATACTCTCAGATCGGATGCGATTGTTTTCTACGAAAAATTAGCGAAACCGCAAATTATCCGATATTTGCACTTAGTGCAGGTGAACAAACTACTTGAATGCTGATATTTACATAACAATAAACGAATATACACATACGATTCGGTAAACTTTATCTGGCGTTAACAATCGAAGTGGCTGCCGTTGACATAAATCCTCGTTATGTCTACATTAGTTGAGTACTTTTGTGTAAAACTGCAATACATCTACTTAAACTCGATTGCTAGGGTGTAAAGTCAGCCTTATAAAAGAGGCGCATTTGATTCGACTCTTCACTTCAACGTGGCAGCCATGGCTCTTCGACTGACGTTTTGTCTTCTGGTAATGGGGTTGGCGCAGAGCTTTGAGAACATTGAAGAGCCTGAAGTCGGGCGACTGAAACGTAGACCCTTTGAAAAAAGGTATGATGTACCTCCTGTTAAATCAAGGTTTCAGCGCAGCTTTGTTGAACATGTCATTGAAATCTAATGTTTAGTTTTAAGAAACTCACAAATCAAATTTGCATGTTTCAATATTTTTTTCAAAACATAAAAACGTGTTTACAGAAGAAATATATATGTTGACAGGAAGTTCATATTCAGTTTGAAATACAGATTGATAACAATTAAAAAACCCAACCCGAACTGTTTTGAATATACCTTCTGTACAAGCCGAAGAAAGGAACCAGGAAACAAACAAAGAAGGAAGGACAAATAGAACACGGAGAAAAAAGGGGTACATTATGTGATCTTGTTTGTGTCTGACATAAAACATGTAACATGAACATATGGACATATGTCAGTTCATTAATCGGAGAAAACACCAATCCTAGCTCTTTGGTGTGTAATAGAAACCCTCAAGGTCGAGAAAGCCACTCAAGAAAATACCCTCGGTGTTGTTTCGTCCCTTTAGGTTTTTCTTGTACACACAAGACTTTGGAACCGTGTTTTTACCTTGAAATGTTTCAATCGTTCCATATTTCTTCATTCATGTATTTTTCATTCTACCTGCTTTTAGTTCCATTAAAATTTCGATTACTAATTTCTAATATATGAATCTCAGTTGACCGCATCTGGCTATAGTTTTTCAAGTGACGGGTTTTGGATATAACATAAATATCAAATACTCAGGAAATATCTCCATAAGCATTATTCATTTGGGGATGAGAAAATTAATCTACTAACGAAATGTGTTACACGTTCCCGCTTGAAAAATGGTAAAAGATGTATGCACATAGAAGGTGAAAGATGGCATGGTTTAGTTTCTGATCATCTGTACATGCTACCGATTATTGAAGAATAGTATGAGTAAACACTGACATTACTTTTGAATGAAATTTCAGAAAGGAAGGCACTAACGTTTTTCTCTCAGTAGCAAATCGAACTCGTGTTAGGTCTTCAAGACGTATGCTCGAAAGCTATTGTCACGATCGTGTTTTATTATTAGGTCTTCAAGACATAGTCTGAAAGACGTATTGGTATCATTTAGGTCTTCAAGACATAGTCTGGAAGACGTATTGTTATTATGCGAATCGTTATTATTATGATTTCCACAAATTTTGTTCGCCGATTCCTGAACTAACGGCTGAACCGATTTTGATGAAACTTTAAGGGATGGTAGAATTCAATGAGACTTAGAAATGTGTCAAAGGGATTTTTTTATTAGTTGATCCATTAAAGATCAAGTTCGATTCTAACTTTCGATTTTTAACATGGTAAAAACATGTACTTAAAAGACTTGCGAGCAGAAAGGTAAATCATGGAGAATTCGTAGGTCACGTGGTTTAGCCGCCATTTTTATTTTTGTCACTTTTTATATAATTGTCGAACCCCATATGTACCTTTAACAATCTTCTTCTCTGAAGATACTTGTACCATGAAGCTGAAACTTCTATCTATCTACAGCTGAGGCATAATAGAATAGAATTTGAATTTTCCATAAGGATAATCGTAATACTTTTTGACCAATGACTTTTCAAAGTTGGCCGCCAAAGTTAGGCGACGTGTTACATGGGACCTACTTCAAGGGAACATTACGCCATTTTCCCGATCTCACAATAGCATGAGATTTTCAGGAATACTAGACCAATATAATGTCTTTAGGAATCAATAATAACATTGCTCGCGTACAGTCATTTCCGGTCACGATAAAGGCTGAAAAATGACAGAATATCTAGATTTCGAATTTTAACATGGGGAACATTTTCAAAATTGACATAGAGACTTGAAATCTTTTTTTAAAACATGAACAAAAACAATGCAAGGAAAAGAGTCGATCATGACCAAGTCGTAGGTCACGTGGTTTTGGCGCCATATTTATTTATAATGAAATTTATGATTTTTTGAGGATTTCTTAGTACATAATGAGATGTTTGCCATGGAAGTTTTCACAGAATAATCTTTGTGACATTCTTCGATCAAACATAGAGCTGAAGGTCAAGAATAAGTCTTGAAGACCTATGTATTGACGCGTCAATCCTAGTTATTATTTTAATATTATTATTGCGCCGCTTATATGTACACGATTCAGAACTAACAGCTGGACCGTTTTGCATGAAATTTTCAGGGGTGATAGCTCGTGACGAGATCTTGGTCTCCACAAGCCATTTTTAGCTCATCAGGCCTGAAAGGCTAGATGTGCTTATGGCAGGGGCCGTCGACCGGCGTCCGTCCGTCGTCCGGCGTCCGGCGTCCGGCGTCCGTAAACTTTTCACTCTTTCGACTTCTCCTCCAAAAGCTGTAATTTGGTTGGTGGGTACCCGTCACCTAGGGGGCCAAAGTTTGTTCATTACGATTCCAACGCCCATAAATATGACCACCAGAGACGTTTAGAATGAAACCTTTTCATTACTTAGATTAATATTTTTATTGTGACAGGGGTTCATGTAAAGTTATATTTTTCATCTCCGAAACCAATGACCCTAGAACACTCTACTGTTGAGGATATCGTCTATGTTTAGTGAAAATCGAGAGTTCCAAATATCAAGTCTTTTTGATAAAACAGTAAGAAAGTTA
This sequence comes from Gibbula magus, assembly GCA_936450465.1. Taxonomy (NCBI): domain Eukaryota; kingdom Metazoa; phylum Mollusca; class Gastropoda; order Trochida; family Trochidae; genus Gibbula; species Gibbula magus. The sequence continues at coordinate 25,374,340 of OW388295.1, read as the reverse complement.
TAAATGAAAACATTTTAGTGGTTTACCATTCTGCAAACATTAAGACTAACATAAAATGTTAGCAATAATTATATTTGGATGGAAGCTGTTTTCGAGAAGTTTCTAACGCAACTTTCATTATATTTGTATCATAGAAATTAAGCAAGATATAACTTATTTTATTTTTTGCAATTTTACTCTATTTTCTGTGTATATGTCAGAGCAGATGCGTTTATGCGTCCATGGCTTAAGACTTTGTCTCAGCTATTTCAATTGTAACATGAAGACTTTTGTTTATGAATAAAGAATTATGCTTGACTAAATTGTAATGCTTCTCTACAGATGTAGGGGACATATGGTAAAAATATTTTACGGTTGCTCCACTGATTTTTAAAAATAAAGGTTATTAGGAAACCTGTATTGAAAGCAAAACCTGTTTAACTTTGTAAATATGTCCAAACCGAACATTTTATTTATATATTTGTAGTAGCTATAGTATCTATGGGCTGCAGAGCTCATGGCTCTATTTTTAAGAATTTCGACCTGGTTCTTCAGTTATTTCCCTTAGAAGTCAAAACTTCAAACCTCAATATCTCGAAAACGTATCAAGATTATTTTGCAAAATGTGGGCAACAATATTCCCCATTGATTAAGCCTATAGCGGTTTTCGGTCGTAATAATAGCTTTGTTTGCTATTTTGAACAAACTGAAAATTTTGTGAACTTCCGGGGTCTTCAAAAAGTTTCTAATTAACAGCAAAACATACAGATATGTTCATGTGAAAGCCAAAGAAATGTAGAAATATGTTATGTGAACAGAAATTTGAGTTTTGATCTGGAATTCTAGTAAACTGCCCTTAATTATGGTCCTTTTTCTGCTCCATGTTCAAAAGTACATAACTCTGATACGAATGAACATGTGTGAAAGTTACTTATTGCCATCTCTTTCTAAGAACTTGTTTAACAATTTCATAACCGATCATTATCATATAAAAGATATGAAAGTTACAGCACAATTTCGATATTTTAAAAAATAATTGAATTTTGTGATTTTGAGTAATTTCGATTATAAACCTCTGAATATACCAATAGCTCACTTAGAAGGAGAGATATCATGTATTAAGGACACTAACTTTAAATCATGTACGTATCTGTCATATGTTGCGTGTGACCGGTTATAGAACATTGTCATTTTTAAAAAATCGCCACTTTCATGAGTTTCATCAGAGTTGAAAAAAATCATTAGTAATCAAAGCTTTTACCCCCAAAATGGTCTTCATTTTGCTTTATCTCCATATGACATACATATCCTTTTTATGCTATTTTCTAGCCAAAACAAGATGCCTCCAGCTATGCCTTTTAAAAGGCTTTTCTTTTTTGTATTGGCTGAAATCAGCTGAACATAAGAACATTTTTTTTCAGGTGATGTGATTTTCTGCTCGGTGGAATGATGGGGGTATTACTATGAATGTCATCGAGTGACTGAACTGGCGATTCGTTGACATTGCCAATACTGAGTCTGAGAGCAGTCGGAAACTCACGTTGTGTCCTAACCGTCTGTGTCTCATGCAGTGTTCCAAGCGAGGAACACGTCTGGATCCGGCTCTGATTCCTGTAATGGTATATTTTAATTATTCAGTGTCAATGTCACTTTACGTGAAAGAACATTTCTTTTCATGATGTGGTCTTCTTCAAAGCATTCCTACCCCTGAAGATAGCGTATGTATTAAATAGCACGATCGTGTTTTCAGATGTCCAACACAACATGTGACAAGCTTACAACCCTGCCTCCCGTTATATATATATATATATATACTCGGAATATTAAATAATGGCAATCGTTAGGTTTTTTGTTTCACAGAATGAGCATGGACATGGGTCCTTCAAAGAATTCAGAACTGTATGTATGATTATTTGAACGTACACCATAACAGGCACATGGGAGGGTTTGAAAGGGGACGTATGCATTGTCTGGTCCTCACAACTAATACACTGTGATGGGATTCATCCATTAGGGTCTGGTGGAGGTTGGGAACTCTTTGAAGATTCCCACCCTTCCACCTCCGTACCCCTTCCCTCCCCTATCCCCCACCCTTCCACCTCCGCCTACGTTCCCCCTTGCCAGTCCCCATGACTTCCAGACCGGCTCCAGCCTGAAACGGACTCCCTATAAGTAACAACAGCGAGGTGAGGGCCGCGATTACGGGGGAACCCCTAGGAAATCTTTATCTGTGGCGCCTTGCGGATCTTCCATCACTGACTGTAGACACCTGGGATGGTCCCGTGCCCGCCGGACAAGCCTCCGTCCACGGAGTGGATGTTGCACCTGAGAGTGTTCGGAGTCTATGGCTTCAATTCGGCAGACCTCACATAGACCTCTTTGCTAAATCACCATCTGTCTCAAGTCTGATTTTTAGCTCATCAGGCCTGAAAGGCCCGATGGGCTTATGGCATGGGATGGCGTCCGTCCGTCCGTCCGTCCGTCCGTAAACTTTTCACTTTTTCGACTTCTTCTCCAGAACCAATAACTCTAGAGAGCTGAAATTGTATTTACAGACTCCTTGGCCAATGGGGATTCTAAATTGTAGATTTGGTGACCCTGTGACCCCAAATAAGGGCCCCAGGGGTCATAACCTTAAAAGCTATTTTCATCTTCTTCTCCAGAACCAATGACTCCAGAGAGCTGAAATTTTATGTACAGACTCCTTTGCCAATGGGGATTCTAAATTGTAGATTTGGTGACCATGTGACCCCAAATAAGGGCCACAGGGGCCATAAGCTATAAAGCTATTTTCATCTTCTTCTCCAGAACCAATGACTCCAGAGAGCTGAAATTGTATGTACAGACTCCTTGGCCAATGGGGATTCTAAATTGTAGATTTGGTGACCCTGTGACCCCAAATAAGGGTCTCACAGGCCATTACCTAAAATCCTGTTTTCATCTTTTTCTCCGGAACAAAAAGACCTAGAAGGCTGTAATATTGTATGCAAACTCTTTAGCCAATGGGGATTCTAACTTGTAAATTTGGTGACCCTGAGACCCCAAATATGGGCCACAGCCTAAAAAACCTGTCGAAATTGAATTTTGAACTGATATTTTATGTGCACTTCTTTCACTTTATTTGAAATGTATGTCGACTTGAAAGAACAATCTACATTGTGGACATGTTTGTCAAATTGATGTAATCAATGTGAAATGAGAACTGTTGAATAGCCTATGAAATGAAAATTGTGACAAGTCATAAAGGACTAAATTGAAGAGGAGTTAAGAATTCTTTTATTTTACATGAGATATGTGAACTGCATATGACTGGTGATGAAATGATAAGATAAGATTATTTTCATCTTTTTCTCCAGAACGGAAAGACCTAGAAGGTTGTCATGTTGTGTAAAGAGTCTTTAGCTAATGGAGATTCTAAATTGTAGATTTGGTGACCCTGTGACCCCAAATAAGGGCCTCACAGGCCATTACCTAAAATCTTGTTTTCATCTTTTTCTCCAACAAAAAGATCTAGAAGGCTGTAATATTGTATGCAAACTCTTTAGCCAATGGGGATTCAAACTTGTAAATTTGGTGACCCTGTGACCCCAAATATGGGCCACAGCCTAAAAAAACCCTTTGAAAATGAATTTTGAACTGATATTTTATGACACTTCAGCCACTTTATTTGAAATGTATGTCGACTTTAGATAACAATCTACATTGTGGACATGTTTGTCAAATTGATGTAATCAATGTGAAATGAGAACTATTGAATAGCCTATGAACTGAAAATTGTGACAAGGCATAAAGGACTAAATTGAAGAGGAGTTAAGAATTCTTTTATTTTACATGAGATATGTGAACTGCATATGACTGGTGATGAAATGATAAGATAAGATTATTTTCATCTTCCTATCCAGAACGAAAAGACCTAGAAGGTTGTCATGTTGTGTAATGAGTCGTTAGCAAATGAAGATTCTAAATTGTAGATTTGGTGACCCTGTGACCCCAAATAAGGGCCTCACAGGCCATTACCTAAAATCCTGTTTTCATCTTTTTCTCCGGAACAAAAAGATCTAGAAGGCTGTAATATTGTATGCAAACTCTTTAGCCAATGGGGATTCAAACTTGTAAATTTGGTGACCCTGTGACCCCAAATATGGGCCACAGCCTAAAAAAAACCTTTGAAAATGAATTTTGAACTGATATTTTATGACACTTCAATCACAATGATTTGAAATATATGTCTACTTTTGATAACAATCTACATTGTGGACATGTTTGTCAAATTGATGTAATCAATGTGAAATGAGAACTATTGAATAGCCTATGAACCGAAAATTGTGACAAGGCATAAAGGACTAAATTGAAGAGGAGTTAAGAATTCTTTTATTTTACATGAGATATGTGGACTGCATATGACTGGTGATGAAATGATAAGATAAGATTATTTTCATCTTCTTCTCCAGAACGAAAAGACCTAGAAGGTTGTCATGTTGTGTAAAGAGTCTTTAGCCAATGGAGATTCTAAATTGTAGATTTGGTGACCCAGTGGCCCCAAATAAGATCCCCGTAGGCCATTACCTAATATCCTGTTTTCATTCAGAACAAACTAGAAGGAATATTTTGTTCAGAATGTTTAGATGTTTTGATGACAAGGCTTAGAACCGAGATTGTTTAGCCAAGGTGATTCAAAATTGTACTATGTACCATGAGATTCATCACATTGCCTGTTCTCTTTAAGCCTTATACAGTTAGATCAGTGCTGCCAGTGTTTAGTGCAAGCAAGAGTCTATTACATAATTTGGCGGTAAAACACAAAACACACAGCTGGCTTGTAACCAGAGCCAAGGGGTCAGAATATTGCATAATCTCCTGTGTGTTGACCTTGCTGAGTGCTCTCTCTCAATTTCAAGACTAAGATTTGTCAGGGTTAGGGATTGTGCATTATATTGAGACAACATATTTCTGTCTTCATCATCAAACAAAATAAACTCTGATGAGCTACAGAGCCCATGGCTCTATTTTTAGCTCATCAGGCCTGAAAGGCCCGATGGGCTTATGGCATGGCATGGTGTCCGGCGTCCGTCCATCCGCCCGTCCGTCCATCCGTCCATCCGTCCGTAAACTTTTCGCTTTTTCGACTTCTTCTCCAGAACCAATGACTCCACAGAGCTGAAATTTTATGTGCAGACTCCTTGGCCAATGGGGATTCTAAATTGTAGATTTTGTGACCCAATGACCCCAAATGGGGTCACAGGGGTCACATCCTTAAAAACCTATTTTCATCTTCTTCTCCAGTTCCAATAGGTCTAGAGAGCTGAAAAGTTGTGTGCAGACTCCTTGGGTAATGTGGATGTTAAATTGTAGATTTCGTGACCCCGTGACCCCAAATGGGGTCACAGGGGTCACATCCTTAAAAACCTATTTTCATCTTCTTCTCAAGTTCCAAAAGGTCTAGAGAGCTGAAAAGTTGTGTAGAGACTCTTTGGTCAAAGGTGATTCTTAATTGTAGGATTGGTGACCCTGTGACTCCAAATACAGGTCACAGGGGTCATGATCTAAAAACCTATTTTTTGCTTGTTAACAATGTATTACTTGAGATAACTTAGATATTCAACCTTAGATAATAAATAAAATCCTGATGAGCTACAGAGCCCATGGCTCTATTTTTATGAGCTGTTGGCGAAGACGACCATTCTTCACCTCTCGGTGAAGACAGCGTTCCTGGTAGACATGGCTTCGGCTGCCAGGATTTCGAATTGTACCCTCTGCAGAAGGACTTGCTCCACTTTGAGGTGAGGGACGGGGGCGTGGCCAAGCTGGGCTAAGAGTCGGACTTCTTATGTAGGAACCAGGCTGCCATCGAGTGCGGCAGGACGTTCAAAATCCTGTCTATCTCCTCCACGATCACCCCCTCGGATGACGTGAATCACCTACTCTGTCCGGTGCGTGGTCTTCGCATCTATGTGGAGCGAATTCAAACCCTACGCCAGGAGAGGCCTGGTTCTTTTTACCTCATTCCCGAACGAGTGTTAAGGAGATAGACAAGATACATTTAGGGGTGCATCTCTGGTCGGCAGTCCTGTACGCCTACAAGGCGGCACAGCTCCCTCCTCCTGCTCGATCTATCCCTCACGAGATCAGAGCGTCTCGGCCACTATGGCTCTTCATAGTAACATAGGTGTGGCGGACATCATGGTGGGCTGTTATTGGAAGTCCGGCATGGTGTTTGCTAACCATTACTTATGCGACGTGTCTACCGAAGATCTGGAAACGGTGGCGAGATTGGGCCTCAGGTTTTTGCCCAACAACGGATCAAGCAAATCAAGGTGACAAAGTGTATATAATATTATGAAACAGTTGACATTCGTGAATTGTCGTCACTCTTTTGAGATAATGGGAAGAAAAGCGTTGTCAGACTCTCCAAAGAAGCGAAGTCTTTCGGAATCATATGGGAAACGAAATGCAAAAAAAAAATTCAGTTTAATAATCTAGCTGATCGTCGTGAGGAAAATCACAGGTCCTTAGCGAATTGTCAAAACTTACAACGTTATACTACACAAATTCATCACAATTATTAGCCAGATGCAGTATTTTATATAGACTTCAATACTTTTGTGTTGCAAAGAAACTTATTTGATAGGATTACTTAGATACTCCATGGGCTTAGCGGGAGCTATCCAAACACGTCAAGCCTCGACTATGCGCAAACGAAAGTTTTAAGACACTGCAGCGGCAGATAAAAAACTAAACAGATCAAATTTCTTTATTTCGTAGTTAGGTATTTGAAATCTGTGCAATAAATAAGACTTTGTTAGTTTTTCCTTGAGGCTTAAATATCTTTGTAAATGAACTGCCTCTTACATGGTTGATTGGTTAGATCACATTGTTGTTGATTAGAGCTATTGGTGTGTTGATGGATGAAGATACTTCTATTGTGTATTGGTCAATCTAGCATCTGATATGTACTTGTATAAGACAATCATTGCGACTCTTTATGTATTATTGATCAGATTTACGGTAATGATGTTATCGTATTTAGAGTAACTATTGGGAAGGATTATTACCTGAATAGGTATTAAGCTTCTATTGAAATATATTAGAAAGACCTTGCAAGCCCTGCTATTGAACGATAAGTCCTCCAGGTCAAGATATTATTAACCAATCAGAGCGCACGACAGCCCGGGTCTATAACGATTAGGCCCATCGATGGAGTCCCACTCTTAAACTCAAACCTTTAATTTCACTCCAGGAACTAAAAATACTTGGAAGCTGAAATTTTAAGAATATCGCCATTGTATGATGGGGGCAAAGATTAGTAAGTTTCATTCTTCTACTTCGAAAAACACAGATTTTAGAGCTATAATAAAATTCACATTTCTTCCCTTGCCCTAGCTGAGAGGCCCCTTCATGCCTTGTACCGGGAGACAACAGAGAGCATTCACAATGCTACATTCGCAACAGGGGTTAGAGTCTTGCTGGCACACACCCTCTCTCGCTCTCTCTTTCAGGGCTAGGGATTGCATGTGCACTATATTGAGAACACTTTATTTCAGTAAAAATATAAACCCAGATGAACTACTATTTTGTTCACGAATTGAATCTTTTTTGCCGTTCCTGATGTTTTATAACTAATAATTTTATAACTTTGGAACGGAAGCTGTGGCTTTTAAAAAAATGTGTGCACGCATCACTGGGTAGACATAACCGTGCAACACTATTGCTATTATTCCATGTTCCTAGCTCCGCCCTAGAACCGCCCAGCTGCTTCACGATTGTCCTATCATAATGTCTAAAATAAGTGTGGCCGATAAATGGATAGGCCTACTAACACACTTCTCTTGGTAGGCCGAGTTCATCATTGATCAAGATCAAATGATATGAAACCGCCCATTTACCTGTTTACACTCTAACTGGTTGCCGATTATAGGATCATGAAAACAAAGCATTGTTCCCATATTGGTTGAGTACCCTTGTATACTTGTATACTCGCCATGGCTCTTCGACTGACGACGTTTTGTCTCCTGGTAATCGGGTTGGCGCAGAGCTTTGGGAACGTTAAAAAGTCTGAAGTTGTGCGACTGAAACGTCGGACCTTTAAAAAAGGTATGATGTTCCTTTTTTTTATTGGATATAGTTAGATAATTGCGAATAATCTTTCTGCTTTTAATAGGCCTACATATATAGAGAATACTACACAAGGTCTCATTTATACAAATTATATGAAACGAGTGTCCTTCCGACAGTATCTGACCGAGCGAAAGCGAGACGAGATAAACATGGTATTTGTCATGGAATTGACAGATAGTCTATTTATTTTATGATGTTATCCTTGTAAGTATGCCAAAAAAGGTTCGCTTTCATGTTGAGCGTCTGCTAGGAACAACCCGTCATCACAGTCACAATGTGACGTCACAAGCGAATTATCTTGTATCTTGACCATTGTTTTATTACGTCAATTTCAATACAGCGACCGTTAAAACCATGATGTGATTGGTCAGCTATGTGTCCGTGTTTTGTCTTCGCTAAACTTGTAAAGAACACGCGCCTGCACATCAAGAAAGTATTCGTATCCCGGTAGATGCATCATTTGGAAAATTTTAACAAGTAACCTTTAGGTCACCTAATGCCTGAAGATAAACAAACTGAGATTTCATTGACGAGTGGTCAGTAGAAATGCCGACGGATGTGAACAGGATATAACATCTCAAGTACTCCTTCAGTTTGACCAGTCCCTGTAATAAGCAGGAAGTTCTCAAATGGACAAACAGTGATATCCTTAATTGTTGTGTGTTTAAATTACTGAATGAAACAAACAGTGCGTGGTAAGGGTAATTTTAGCGCCTAATTTGAGTAACTTTAAAACATGTTAATATTCTGTTAATCTATCGATTGTCTTATTCTTATTGAGAAAGCCAAATTAGCATGGGCTTTCTGTTCATGCATACACATCAACACGGGAGAGAGATTTCCTTCATTGATTCAATATTCAATCTGAAATAAAAGACTTGCACTCAGTCTGTGCTATTCTAGAAAAGAGGTTGTAGACTGGATACATATTGGGAACACATACTGACCACAATATGTAATAATGAATTAAATCAACATTGTCTTAAGAACTGAGAGTGACTTAGAAAATGTTTTAAAATGTGGAATAATGTAACTTTTTACTCCTATGATAGTGACATGAATGAAGGATAATATATATAAGACAAATCCATGTGCCATTTGTAGCTCTATTTGGAGAACACATTCATTCAAAATGAGTTTTGGGGAAAAAGGACACAAAGCTTGATATGATAATATAATAAAATGAAGGACAATAATCAAGTCTATCATTTGATAAACTGAATGAATTTAGCTGCTTACAAGCCCAATATATATATCCTTATATAGCTAGTTATTTATTTATTATTGAAATATGTTCACTTCATAAATTAGGTCCAGGTAATCTCAGTGAATATGAACTCAGTGTTCGATGTGTTCAATCAACCACCAACGTTGTAACCACATCGCTTAGGAGATTACCTGCGTCCTAGAACAACACCCAAACTCCTGAGATTTTAGTAAATTCAAAAGGTCGACTTCCTGAGGCGACACAAGGGCAACACTGATACACTGAATACTCAGTAGCCATTTCCTTAATTACATAATGCGTTCTAATGCCCAGATAAGAATGTGGCACAAGATTCATTTAAATGAGAATACTAATAATACCCTAGGCTTCACACAAGTTTGCTTAAAGTCTGAATACCATTTTCTGAAATGTCATTTACAAGTGATTAGCGATATGGTTTTTACATACATTTAGTTTGTTATAATAGATACTACGTTATTCTAAAACATTCAATTAACACATTCGCTCTAACATTTCTAGAAACAATGTCACTGTATGGGGTACGCAAATGATATGAGATAAAAATTATACTGATAAAATGAATGAGATATTGTTAGAGATTGTTATGGAGAAAAGGTATGTTATCTAAATATTGTTGGGATATTTTTCTGAAAAAAAAATCACAAAATCTTTAGTCAATACCGATTCTACATTGTAGATGTGGTGACGCTGTGGACCTCACACACCATTACCTATAAACCTGTTTTCATCTTCTGTCGTCTGCAGACTGTTTAGCCAATTGGGATTTTAGATTGTAGATTGTGTGACTATGTGGCTTCACATAAGGGCCTCATACTTTGACCTAAAACCTATTTTAAGCTTCTTCTCCGAAACGAAAAGAAGGCTGTAATGTTGTGTACAGACTCGTTAGCCAATGTGGATTCTAAATTGCAGATTAAATGACCGTTTGGTTCCAAATAAGGGCCTCACAGGCCATGAACTAAGAACCATTTGTCTGCTTCTTCTACGGAACGAAAAGACCTAGAAGAAGGCTGAAATGTTATGTGCAAGACCGGTCTTCTCATTCAAAGGTAAGACGTCTAATGACGTCATCGGGGATAAGTTACCACTCCTGTATAAACGCTTGTTGAAACTTTGGTATAGGTGGGTTCTCCTGAACATCAGCTGCGGCTAACTATTTGCCTCTTCGTGTGCACAATCTAACTTTACCGTCAACATTGAAAAGGTCGAATCGACTACCATCACTGAAATTGACTCATGACTCGTCACTGAATCTGGTTAACAGGACGAAAAAGTTAGTTCATGGTCCGCTTCGACGTCCCCACTTTCAACATTTTGATGACTCTCTTTCGCTCTGCTGCTGTTAGATGTGAGATTTTGTATATGATTGTTTCCATTATCCGATTACTGACTGCTCTTAACAAATGATTTTGTTTCACGTTTTTAGAAAATTTAAATTTTACCGAGTCTAACACGTTTCGATTACGTTTTAGCAACGTGATTCCGTTGGTTTCATACCTTACACTACGATGATAACTAAACTGCATCCTGCTTTGTCAAAATAGTTCAAAGAACGTGACCATTTTGGGGTGTGTACTTTCTTTCGAACTTCAGTTTATTATGACATAAAAACCTATTTTTATACCCCCGCCTTACAGGGTAAGCGGGGGTATATTCCGTTCACTATGTCCGCCCGTCTGTCTGTCCTTCCGTCACAAACTTCGTGCAGAGCATATTTCTCAAACTATACATGCTAGCTCCACCAAACTTGCTACACATGTTAGCCATGATCTCTAGTTGTGTCTTTTGAGGGTTGGGCGAAATTCTAACTTTTTTGGCGGTTTCCATGGAAACATCACCAAAACAGTGATGGGCGTGGCAGGCAGTTTCCCTAAAACCTTTAAACGACTTCTTCTCCGAAACTAGTTGGCATAGAGAGCTGTGATTTGCAGAATAACGTCTTTATAATATGAGGTTTCAAGTTTGTTCATTTCTACTCGACCTACTTCGACCTCCTATCAAATATGGGCGTGGCAGGGGGGTCCACCCTAAAATCTTTAAACGACTTCTCCTCAAGAACCAACAATGCTATGCAGTTCAAATTTTGGAAATATGATCTTTGATAGATGAAGACTCAGATTTGTAAATTTCATAAGCCAACTCTGGAAAAAAAGGCGTGGCAGGGATGCAATTTAAAGTTGTGTTTTTTACCTCAAGAACCAATAATGGTAGAGTTCTCAATTTTGTACAATATATTCATTGATAAATGGAGACTTAGATCTGTAAATTTCATTTAATTACTCCAAAAAGTAAGCGAATGGCAAAGTTTTTGGGTGAAAAGTAAGGAAGTTATAAGTGAAAATATTTTAATTGTTTACCATTTTGCTAAAATTAACTCGACCATAACATATTAGCAATGTTTATATCTGACTGACAGGTTTTTTTTTCGAGAGCTTCCTACCGCTACTGTCATTATATTTGTATCATAGAAAGGAAGCAAGATAAACATTTTTTCTTTTCAATTTAACTCTATTATCTGTATTTGTGTCAGGTGGGATCGGGTTTCCCTGAAGCCAAGTAACTGGTTGAGAGTGTATAGCTTTAGGTGGGAGAGCATGGACAGGGGTGGATCTAGTACCTCGTTAAGTCTTGCTCGCTCCCCCCCCCCCCCCCCCCCCCCCCCCCCCCCCCCCCCCTCCCTGTGTCCTGTGTTTGTTCTGACGATTTATAAATATAAAGCTGCATATACGAATTGATTTGGAAACCTCCAAACCTCCCTGTCCGTACTCTTCAATTACTCTTAGACCAACTTTTTCCCCCAGATGATGTGATCTTCTTCAAAGCATTCCTATCCGAGAAGACAGTGTATGGAGTGAGGAGCACGCTCGTGTTTTCAGATGTCCAACACAACAAGGGACAAGCTTACAACCCTGCTTCAGGCATCTTCACTGCTCCGGTCACTGGTAAGTATGGAGGGAGTCTAAAGTTAGAAAATCATATATATATATATGTACAAAAAGCTGGCTCTGTATTTCATATTTCAAAGCAACACCTGTGATCAGGTGTTGAATTCATAGTGAAGTAATTTTCGAAATATTCTGTCGTCTCGCCACGCCGTCGTGTTTGTTTACCGATACTTTATTAATAGTTCAGCCCAACAGACCAATCAGATCGTTCGAAGGTGTATCTACTGCGGGATACCGTTCACGGGAGAGGTTTTGTGTTCGATTTTCCAGTTTGAAGAGCTATTTAAGTAATAATAGGGGTGACATATGTTGGAAATCAGCCAGGTTTTGCGGATAAGTGAATAACGTGCGTTCATTTGTGAATGTTACCAATTCTCAACGTAACTTTTGACCTAATGTTGAATGGACCCTTAGATCGGCAATATGTCTGTCCTTGCTCCTTTACTCTATGTTATATAGGGGGTAGGTTTTGTTACCTACGTTTTACCTACGTTTTACCTACGTTATATTTACGATATCGATTCCTGTGGTTTGAGGTGGGGAGGACTCCGCCACTAACCTTTACGCTCAGCATCGTACACTTTACTTGCAGGTCTGTACGAATTCAACTGCCGTGTGGAACGTGAGGCTGGCGCAGTTGCATCATTTGCTTTGTTCAATCAAAACAGGGCGAGAATGAACATGGATGCTTTTACAAATTTTTTAAATTATGGAATGAACAGCATCATGAAGGTTAAGAAGGGTGACCATGTCTTTGTCAAGATCATTTATACTGATAACAACAGTCACATCACATTCCGGCCCGGTTACTGGACTCAGTTCTCAGGCTATCTGATTCGCCAACTGTAATTTCAAAAAATTTGTAAAGCTTTGGACCAATAAATTGAATATATAACCTAAAAGTGTTGTGTGGTTAAGCTAGCTTGTCATGATGACCTAGCACGAGATACGTGCAGCGTGCATTGTTAATGAAAGTATATTATACAAGGAATATAGTAGGTGTTATGTTGAAGAGAAAAACCAGATACCCATGGAAATCACTGAGAGTCGCACCCATTTTGAAATATGTGCTCAAAGAATGACAACCCCTGTTTCTTATAATAATGAAGTAAATGCTTTTCTTAGCTATTTCTTTGCCGTTTGCATTTTCATCAAGCGATCGTTGATAGTGATAGCCATTTACCTTTATGTTGAACATACAGCAAAAGTAACATATGTCGTGTGCGATATTTTAAAGTATATGTATATGGTGATAACAAGTCAAAAGCATCAACGCTAACGGAAATACCGTGTCCTTATATTTTAAGAAAATATTTACCAGCTCGCTTACTCACTGTTTTTCTTGAGTTACAGTGGACCTTTGATCCCCAGCTAATATATATATATAATAATAATAATAATAATAATAATAATAATATTCGAAATTTATATAGCGCCCTACCTGAAATAATAAAGTCACACTAAGGCGCTTCACAGTCACAACCAGTTCAGAGCTCAAATGCACACTTAAAGAGATATGTCTTGACACCTCTTTTGAAAGAGTCATATGTGTTGGTGTTTCGAAGCTCCTCAGGTTGACTATTCCACAATGTTGCAGAAAGTCTTGTGAAAGAACGATTGCCATATTTTACAGTTCTTGTTTTGGGCACAGTGAGGAGACGGGCTGATTCAGATCGGAAACTCCTGGTTGGCTGATATGGCAGAAGAAGGTCTTGCAGATAGGCTGGAGCTGTCCCGTGCAATGATTTGTAGGTGTACATGAGAATCTTATGTTGGCAGCGGTATTTTACCGGAAGCCAATGCAGTTCCATCAAAGAAGGTGAAATGTGGTCTCGCTTTCTTGTACGCGTGACAAGTCTTGCTGCTGAGTTTTGCACCAATCGTAAGCGAGATAGGAGATGTTGAGGAAGTCCATTCAGCAAAGCATTGCCATAATCAAGGCGCGATGTGACTAGTGAGTTCACAAGTGCTTTACAACAATCATCTGTTATGAACTGCCGGATAGCACCTATGTTCCCGATGTGGTAGTAGCAGGCTTTAGATATGTGGTTAACTTGCTTTTCCATTGATAATGACCTGTCGAAAAAATGCCAAGATTTTTCACAGAGTCTGTAGCATTGATTATGTTGTCACCAATCTTGATCTGAAACTGGTCGCGATGCATGCTAGCGCTACCGGCACTGAATATGATGAACTCTGTCTTCTCTTGATTGAGATTCAGCATGTCTGCGCTGGTCCAGGCGGTGATGTCGGATATGCACCGTAATAACGTTGTGACAACGTCCACATTACGTAGATCCTGACGTCGTCACAACGTCATTCTGTAGACTCCCAGAAAGGTTGCTACGACGTAATTCACACGTCGTGAGGACGTTATAATGACGTTTATTATAACGTTATTCTTACGAAGATTTCTCACTTTGTCACAACGTTATTCTGTAGACTCCCAAACACGTTGCTACATCGTGATTTTAAACCTAATTACCACGTTGTGAGGACGTTATCGCAACGCATATTCTTACGTTGCCATTTAGAAGATTCTTGACGCCACCACAACGTCATTTTGTAGTCACGTTGCTAGATCAGGAATTGTAAACACTATTCACACTTAAACATTTATTCAAACATGTAAAGTGTGTGTATACCATTTGAAACGTTATTCAATCAATATATGAAACGTAACGTTGATCTTTTTGGATTACCATTGCTGTAACATATATAGTGTCACGAATATTAAGTAGACATATTGCAAGACGTTTAATTTGTAAAGTGGTAAAATATGTATGCCCTTTGTGGTAATGTTCTTCTGGAAATGATCGGAAAAATTCACAAAGATAACAGACAGATAAACCTTTGATTAATAACTAATTTTACTCAATTTGAATAACGGAATATACATGTAGGGTTTTCGGGCACCTCGGACCTCGGACACCGTATTTTCTTTCTCCGCTTCTTCCGTCACAGAAGTGTTTCTCGTGCAGGCTTCTGCAGAATACACAAACATGGTTAAGTGTACGTAAAGGAATAAAACGTTGATTTTGAAACCCAGATATATTGCTTTAAATGATTAAAATTATTGTCTTCGCAAACATTTAATCTTTCATTTGATATATTATATCTGCAATATATATATATTAATGGTTAAATAACTACTCTGAGGAACAAAAAAGGAGAATCGAAAGATAAGGTTTTAGCACCCAAAAGGGGCAGTATCATGCGATATATATTCTAGATATCGAATTAATCAAAATTGCCATAATGTTGAAGTAACATAAGTTAAGATTGTGAAGTGATTTGTGGTGATATCACAATCACTTATGTGAAATTAATTGTTAATTTTTTTCACTGATAATTGTAGGAAAGTTGTTTTGGATGATGAATAAATAATTCCCATCTTGTCTTTTGATATCAAATTGATCAACACTTTAAAAAAAAGAAGTTAAAAGTGTGGATGAGAATATTATTGTTACTATAAATTCGTGTCGACATATTTGTCACCAAGAGATATTTGTGTGAGATTATCTATCACTCGTAGGTGTAAGAAAATCAGTTCACAATTTACTTACTAGCGATAAAATGATTTGAAAGAGTGCTTTAAAACGATTTCTTCCACTTCTCGCCTTTCAGGCTGTAAGCCCATTAGAGGCGATTGGTTCCCAGCTTCTTCATCAGGTTTCGAAGACAATCTCCTGTAGTGACGCTCCCAAACACGTTAAGGGTTATAAGAGAACACGGTTTGTAATTTGATTTGCAACAATATACACGACCATGAAATTACATTTATTATTTCACTTTCTCCGAAGGCTCATCACACCCTACCACAGTAGTTGCCACTTGTGTGTACCAACGTTGTTGGCAGCTGATGAATGAACTAAATGGTCAATATAAACACAAAAAATCAATACTGAAATGTAATATCTAGTGACCTCTGTAACAATTATGATGTGAAACAGGGTACGATAGACTATACCAAAGACTTAGAAGGCTGAAATGTTTGTATGGATGTATGTATGTAGTTATGTACAGACTCCTTGGCCAAGGGGTATTCTAAGTTGTAGATTTAGTGACCCTGGGGCCCCAAATAAGGGCTTCACGGGACATGACATAAAAACCTATTTCCTCTTCGTCTCAAGGAAGAAGAGATCAAAAAGGCTGAACTAATTTGTGCAGACTCTTTAGCCAATGGGGATTCTACATTGTAGATTTGGTGACCCTGTCACCCCACTTTTGCGCCTCACGGACCATGACCTAAAACTTATTTTCATCTTCTTCTCCAAGATGAAAAGACTTAGCCCAAATAAGGGCCTCACAGGCCATCACCTTAAACCTATTTTCATCTTCTTCTCCGGAACAAAAAGACCTAGAAGGCTATAATATTGTATGCAGAATCTTTAGCCATGGGGATTCTTCATTATAGATTTGGTGACCCTGTGGGCCCACTTTTGCGCCTCACAGACCATGACCTAAAAACCTATTTTCATCTTCTTCTCAAAGATGAAAAGGCGTAGAACATTTTAGCGAATGGAGATTCTAAATTGTATATTTGGTGACCTTGTGGTGCCAAATAAGGATTTCAGAGGCCATGACCTAAAAACATATTTTCATCTTTTTCTCTGGAATAAAAAGACCTAGAAGATTTTCCAGGAATCTCTATACTTGGACAGCCGAACCCCCCAAAATGTAGTTTCAAGTCATGTTTTATTTATGCATTGACACTAATCTAATTGTTGATCATGGAATTTTTCAAGGTCATATGAAGGGATTGTATTTATCTAGAGAGCAACCTGTTTCAGTCTTCAACAAGAAACAATATAAATCCTGATGAGCGACAGAGCCCATGGCTCTATTTTTTAAAGCTTAAATGCAAAACATTCTGGCCAAAAACATTAAGAAAAATAGATTTCAGACCCCAACTGAAGTTGACCAATCATAATGATAAAAGTATTATACTCTGGTGTATGAAATTGTGAAATGACAAGACAGATATACCCATCAACGACATTCAGGCAACAAAATAATTTTTTTGCGGCAACGTGTCTTTTGTCGCTTAGTTTATATGAACTATACGAAAATATAAAGTAAACTGAAACATAGATATCCTAAAAGGGGCAGTAGCACGTTTTTTGCTAAATTTATTTTTTCAAATTTCCTATTTATAATGATAGTTCATGCCATTTAAATGTACTATAGAGGGTAAAACATCCTATAACACAAACCAATTATCCGTAGTAGTGATGACGGTGTTGGGTATATAGCAAAACTTGCATGGCGGCCATTTTATTGTGAACACATTTTATTATTTCGAATGACAAAAACGATCCCCATGGCTTTACTGAGCCAGGGACACTCATTCTTAACTTGATTTTCTGAAGAGAGAAGGGTGTTTTACGATTGGTGAAATCATTTTTCAAATACATTTCATCGACTTATTTGAGCAAAAAAAAGTGCTACTGCCCCTTTAAGCCTCGGTCACAACTAACAGTGCGTTTTTTTGTCCGGTGCGTGGTGTAAGTGCGTGCATGTGCGAAAAACATTTCAGGCACTCGGGGGATGATAGTTTGCTATTTTTAATTTGAAATATCATACCTGTCGATAATAGGTAAGGTTCCATTTTGATTGGTCATTTATGATATCAAACTCGTTGATGAATCGATCTACGTCGAGGATGTAATGACGATTATACTGCCATCGTTGATGATGTGTATACTATTTTCTACTAGTTTCTACCGCAATTGATTAGGTCAACATTGTTTGTATATAACATATATTATAATATACATACACATATACCTTTTAAAAAAGAAACGCATAGGTGGGTATATTTTTAAAAAGAAGAAGCATTAAAAATCTATCGTAATTAATTATACTTTTTGTGGATAAAGTGATATTCGGGTATATATGAAAACCTAACAATACACCAAAACGTAGCGATACATTCATAATGTGAGCAAATACAGGTAATTTGCAGAAAATGCATGAAAAGGTCGCTCTAAGTTCCGAATTCGCGTAATGCACTTGCAAGTCGAGAAAAAACCTCTGCAATATCATGACTAAATAAGATACAATCCCTGTTCGTCATTTTATGGAAGCTAAGCCATTGTATAGAATAGAATTGAAAATGCTGAGATTGTCCGACGCTGACCGGAACAACGCCATCGGACGACTGGAAGCCAGCCAGTCACAGTCACATGTTGCTCGACACCTTGGGATTCATCAAACCACTATTTGCCGTCGTTTGGGCCGCTACACGCAACCTAATTCGACAAAAGGTCGTCCTAGAAGTGGTCGTCCTTGAGTGACCACTGGACGTCAGGACCTCTACATGCGACAAGTTCACATGCGGAATCGGCATCTGACGGCAAGTCTGCCCAGATTGAGGAGGCTGTCAGACCAGACGTCAGAAACCGACTGCGAGCAGCTGGTTTGCGGGCACGAAGACCTCTGGTTCGACCTATTCTGAGGCTACGTCATTAACATCAGGGGGTCAGATGGTGAAGAAATGTGAGTGTTTGGGACTTGGCTAATTGGCGAAGGGTTTGGTTCAGCGATGAATCACGATTCATGGGGACATGTGTTGTATGTCTGGAGTGGACATATGTTGTGTGTATGATGTGGCAAATGTGCTCCATGTATGGAGTGATGTGTGTGTTGCATATTTTGAGAAGCTTATATGTTATGTGTATGATGTGGCAAATGTGCTCCATGTATGGAGTGATGTGTGTGTTGCATATTTTGAGAAGCTTATATGTTATGTGTATGATGTGGCAAATGTGCTCCATGTATGGAGTGATGTGTGTGTTGCATATTTTGAGAAGCTTATATGTTATGTGTATGATGTGGCAAATGTGCTCCATGTATGTAGTGATGTGTGTGTTGCATATTTTGAGAAGCTTATATGTTGTGTGTATGATGTGGCAAATGTGCTCCATGTATGGAGTGATGTGTGTGTTGCATATTTTGAGAAGCTTATATGTTGTGTGTATGATGTGGCAAATGTGCTCCATGTATGGAGTGATGTGTGTGTTGCATATTTTGAGAAGCTTATATGTTATGTGTATGATGTGGCAAATGTGCTCCATGTATGGAGTGATGTGTGTGTTGCATATTTTGAGAAGCTTATATGTTATGTGTATGATGTGGCAAATGTGCTCCATGTATGGAGTGATGTGTGTGTTGCATATTTTGAGAAGCTTATATGTTATGTGTATAGAGGACGTTTATGTGCCGTAAACAAGTAAAACGTTATATAATCCCTTAAAACAACAGGTTTACCCAAGAAAAACGAGCACAAACTAGACTAAATATAATAGCCTTTATGTTTTCGCAGATTATTACAAACAGTTATTCGGTTTTACATTTACACAATTTCACAAATATACATCAAATACTATTTTCCATATTAAACATATAAACTTGAATATTGCACATCAAATTATGTATAGTATTTACAAATAAATATATCATTATTGTATATCAGGTCATATTTATTTGCTTAGTTTATTAACAGAATGTTTTCCATAGTTTTAATATCTAACATATACATGGTAATGTTTTATATTTACATAGTGTACGAATAATGAATTGAGCAAAAGAATGTAAGTGAGGGGTCGTCTTGTTGTTCTTATACTTGTAAATCTTATATCAGTATTCAATCATATTGTACCATATTATAGTGTATTTTGGTAGGCCTGAACTGACCAAGGGTATGTTAATGTAAAACATATATACATAAACAAAATTATTTTATTATTTTATTTATCATAATACCAACATGTCTCCAGTATATAACCCTCTGTTTTACCATGTTCCTATTTGCTTGATACGGTATGAGGGTCTATACCAAAACGTCACCATTGTTTAATAAATAAGTTTATCATTCATCGATAACTTTGTCGTCTCTATTTTTAAGAATTATTTATGTATTAATAATATCAAACAGACTCAAGAAAGCGAGGTACTGTTGTGACAATAACAACACGTGGACGACACTGTCTGGGTGTTGATACTCTACCCCTGTGGAATATACGGATGCAGCATCACATTACTCAAGTTTCGTCAATGTTGCAAATGTATGTTTGCATAACAGTTAAACCCCGTTTAACCGCACGATTTGGTTACTGTTGAAAATCGTCCGGATAGCAAGTCGTGCGGTTAAGTGAATCCCCATTTGCACAGAGAAGAATTGAAAAACTACCCTACGGGCGACCGGGTTTCCGGGTATACGGAGTCCGTACAGAGGAGGTCTTACTGTAAACGTTTATTATCTTAAAATTGGTCCTGACGTTTTATAATTATTTTTAAGCACACAAGGCCTGAAAAATTGGATGGGTTTATGGCATGGGACGTCGTCCGTCGTCCTTAAACTTTTCATATTTTCGATTTTTCCTCCAGAACCGTGTGGGCGTGGCAGGCAGTTTCCCGAAAACCTTTAAACGACTTCTTTTCCGAAACCAGTTTGGTTAAGGAGCTCACATTTCCTGAATAACATTTTTCTTACATGGAGAAGTTTTTTTTTATATTTGGACCTGACCCCTCAGGCGAAATGGTCGTGTGGTAAGCTGTTGGTACAGTCAATGCTGGCGATAGTTGCCTTACTCTGAGAGCGTGGGTTCGAATCCCGCATGGGACTCGGCCCGAAAAAAGTACAAGAATTTGTACTATTGAAGGTAGTGTTATCCCAAATATAACCATGTTATAAAGAACTAATAATGTTTGGAAGCTTCCATCCGTCCGTCTGTAATCTGTTCGCTGTTTTTTTTTTACTTTACAGTAACTCTTGAGCGCTGAAATTTTATATTCAGACCCATTGGCCAATGGGGATTCAAAATTATAGATTCATAATCTCGTGCCCCAAAAATGGGTAACACCTATTTTAATTTTCCTCTCCGGTATCAAAAGCCCTAGAAAGCTGAAATGTTGTGTACAGACTCCTTGGCCAATGGGAATTCGAAATTGTACGTTTGGTGACCCTGTGACCCAAACTATTGGTCACAAGGATCATGACCCAGATATGGGTTACAGGGGTCGTGACCAAACAATCTATATCCATCTTCATCTCCTGGGAAAAAAGGTCCCAGAAGCTGAAGTATTGTGTACAGACCCTATGTAGAATTGGCGACCCATTGATCCCTAAAATCATGTGCAGATGCCTTGGTCTGGCATATATGGATTATAATTTGTACATTTTCATCCTACATGTAATATGTATTATTCAGCTACAGAGCCCGTGGCTCTATTTTTTAAATTTTGTTCATGAAGTGCACAAAATCACGGTATTACCTTTTTAGCTCATCAGGCCTGAAATGCCCGATGGGTTTATGTCATGACATCCGGCGTCCGTCTGTCCGTCCGTCCGTCCGTCCGTCCATAAACTTTTCGCTTTTCCGACTTCTCCTCCAGAACCAATGACTTTAGAGAGCTGAAATTTTATGTGCAGACTATTTGGCTAATGGAGATTCTAATTTGTCGATTTTGTGATTCTGTGACCCCAAATGGGATCACAGGGGTTACAACCTTAAAAACCTATTTTCATCTTCCTCTTCAGTTCCAAAAGGTCTAGAGAGCTGAAATGTTGAGTGCAGACTCTTTGGCCAATGAGGATTCTAAATTGTAAATTTGGTGACCCCATTACCCCCATTGGGTTCACAGGGGCCATAACCTTAAAAACCTATTTTCATTTTCTTCATCAGTTCCAAAAGAGCTAGAGAGTTGAAATGTTAGTTTTCAGACTCTTTGGCCAATGGGAATTCTAAATTGTAGATTTGATGACCCCATGACCCCAATTGGAGTCACAGGGGTTACAACCTTAAAAACCTATTTTCATCTTCCTCTCCAGTTCCAAAAGGTCTAGAGAGCTGAAATGTTGAGTGCAGACTCTTTGACCAATGGGGATTCTAAATTGTAAATTTGATGACCCCATTACCCCCATTGGGTTCACAGGGGTCACAACCTTAAAAACCTATTTTCATCTTCTTCATCAGTTCCAAAAGAGCTAGAGAGTTGAAATGTTGTTTTCAGACTCTTTGGCCAATGGGGATTCTAAATTGTAGATTTGATGACCCCAATTGGAGTCACAGGGGTCACAGCCTTAAAAACCTATTTTCATCTTCTTCATCAGTTCCAAAAGAGCTAGAGAGTTGAAATGTTGTTTTCAGACTCTTTGGCCAATGGGGATTCTAAATTGTAGATTTGATGACCCCCATGACCCCAATTGGAGTCACAGGGGTTACAACCTTAAAAACCTATTTTCATGTTCTTATCCAGTTCCAAAAGGTCAAGAAAGCTGAAATGCTGTGTGCAGACTCCCTGGCCAATGGGGGTTCTAAATTGTAAATTTGCCGATCCCATTACCCCCATTTTGGCCACAGGGGTCACAACCTTAAAAACCTATTTTCATGTTCTTCATCGGTTCCAAAAGAGCTAGAGAGTTGAAATGTTGTTTTCAGACTCTTTGGCCAATGGGGATTCTAAATTGAAGATTTGATGACACCATGACCCCAATTGGAGTCACAGGGGTAACAACCTTAAAAACCTATTTTCATATTCTTATCCAGTTCCAAAAGGTCAAAAATGCTGAAATGCTGTGTGCAGACTCCTTGGCCAATGGGAATTCTTAATTGTAGATTTGGTAACCCCGTGTCCCAAATAGGGTCACAGGGGTCACTACCTTAAAACCCTATTTGCATATTCTTCTTCAGTGTCAAAAGGTCAAGAAAGCTGAAATGCTGTGTGCAGACTCCTTGGCCAATGGGAATTCTTAATTGTAGATTTGGTAACCCCGTGTCCCAAATAGGTTCACAGGGGTCACAACCTTATAAACATATTTTCTTCTTCTTATCAAGTTCCAAAAAGTCTAGAGAGCTGAAAAGTTGAGTGCAGACTCTTTGGCTAATTGAGATTCACAACCTTAAAAACTTTTTTTCTTGTTAATAATGCATTACTTAAGATAACTTAGAAAATAAATCAATGAAGTCCTGACGAGCCACAGAGCCCTTGTCTTTCCTGATGTTTTATAACCCTTTGGCTTTTTTAAATCTTTAACACATCACTGGGTGGACATAATCATGCAACAATAATGCTTTTATTCCAGGTCGCCGGCCAAGTGTTCAGAGCTCCGCCGTAGCACCGCCCTAGCACCGTCCTAGTACCACCCTGCTGCTTCACATCAGACCTGAAAAGGTAAATGGGATTTTGACAACCAACCAGTTGGAATAATGAGCTCAAATTTTCAGAATAACATCTTTTTATTTTTTTACATGGATATACATAATAATGTTTCAGAGTCTTGTTTGAAGTGGGAGGGGAGGGGGTTGCTGTTGTGGGGTAGTATGCAGATGAATGGGGTTAAACCAATGTGCTGTTCAGAGTGATCGCTCGTTAGCGCATCAAGCATTACCTCCATCAGCCATCACGCATTTTACACCTCTCTCTCTCTCTCTCTCTCTCTCTCTCTCTCTCTCTCTCTCTCTCTCTCTCTCTCTCTCTCTCTCTCTCTCTCTCTCTCTCTCTCTCTCTCTCTCTCTCTCTCTCTCTCTCTCTCTCTCTCTCTCTCTCTCTCTCTCTCTCTCTCTCTCTCTCTCTCTCTCTCTCTCTCTCTTGTATAGGGTTTGTAATTTGGAGGATCACATTATTTTCAATATCTTTGCAGGAATTTTGATACTTGGACAACCAATAACAATTTCAAGACTGAGATTTTCCAGGGCTCCATATGTGCTGTTTACAATACAAATAAATTAACTAAGCTTGTATATTCATCCCCAATCGCCAAATATATCATAATTACTAGTTTCCAATTAAAATCGAGTTACATCACCGAAAGTGCATGTTCTATTTACACGCACAGTAGTTATATGACCTATTAAACATGATCAACCCAAATGTTTTATTTTATCTGGTTTAAATAAGATTAAAAAATTACGTTTGACTCATTGGCGCGCGCCACACGCGGTGCATTGTCCGGTTTTCGTTCAGAAATCGACACTTTTACCTTCATATAGTCAATATACTGAGTCGAGTATCATCAAAATGGTAGTTTTCGGTAACAGTTGGTACTTCTCGCTAAAGTAAGACCATTTATAAAGTTTGGCATATTTGACCCCCAACAACACAATGGATGTACCTTTAATCCCATATCACATATCCACTGTGGAACGGAGGCTGTGGCTTTTTAAAAATATTTATTTTGCACGCATCACTTGGTGGACATAACCGTGCAACAGTATGGCTATTATTCCATGTCGTCGGTCATGTGTTCCTAGCTCCGCCCTAGGACCGCCCTTGCTCCGCCCAGCTGCTTCATAATTGTCCTATCAGAATCTCTAAAACAAGTGTGGCCGATAAATGGATACTAACACACTTCTCGTGGTAGGCTCAGCTTATCATTGATCAAGATCAACTGATATGAAACCGCTCATTTACCAGGAAACCTGTAACTGGATCATGGTAGGATAGGATCATGAAAATAAAGCATTGTTTTTCTCTTGTTTGAGTACATATACATACTCGACGTGGTATGAAAGGGGCGCTTTTGATTTGAGTCGTCATGGCAGCCATGGCTCTTCGACTGACGTTTTGTCTCCTAGTAATCGTGTTGGCGCAGAGCGTTGAGAACGTTGAAAAGTCTGAATTCGGGCGACTGAAACGTCGTCCTGTCAAAAAAGGTATGATGTCAAATTCTGTTAGGTCATTGCGAATCAATTATCTACATTTAAGCAGGCCACATTTACTTTTCATACATGTAGTTTGACATTTAACAACAAAAATGTATACCATGATGTATTCGTAATACTCCTATGTGTACCAAGATGTATTTCGGAATATTCAAATGTGTACAATGATGTATTTTAGAATACTATTATGTGTATACCATGATGTATTTCCTAATACTCATATGTGTACCATGATGTATTTCAGAATACGCCTATGTGTACCAAGATGTATTTCGGAATACGCCTATGTGTACCATGATGTATTTCGGAATACTCTTGTGTACCATCATGTATTTCAGAGTACTCCTATGTGTACCAAGATGCATTTCAGAATACTCCTATGTGTACAATGATGTATTTCATAGTACTCTTATGTGTACCATGACGTATTTCCGAATATTCAAATGTGTACAATGATGTATTTCAGAATACTCTTATGTGTACCATAATGTATTTCGGAATACTCATATGTGTATCATGATGTATTTCAGAATACGCCTTTGTGTACCATGATGTATTTCGGAATACTCCTATGTGTACCATGATGTATTTCGGAATACTCTTGTGTACCATCATGTATTTCAGAATACGCCTATGTGTACCAAGATGCATTTCAGAATACTCATATGTGTACAATGATGTATTTCAGAATACTCTTATGTGTATACCATGATGTATTTCGGAATACTCATGTGTACCATGATGTATTTCAGAATACGCCTATGTGGCCCAAGATGTATTTCGGAATACGCCTATGTGTACCATGATGTATTTCGGAATACTCTTGTGTACCATCATGTATTTCAGAGTACTCCTATGTGTACCAAGATGCATTTCAGAATACTCTTATGTGTACCATGATGTATTTCGGAATACTCATATGTGTATCATGATGTATTTCAGAATACGCCTTTGTGTACCATGATGTATTTCGGAATACTCCTATGTGTACCATGATGTATTTCGGAATACTCTTGTGTACCATGATGTATTTCGGAATACTCCTATGTGTACCATGATGTATTTCAGAGTACTCCTATGTGTACAATGATGTATTTCAGAATACTCTTATGTGTACTATGATATATTTCGGAATACTCATATGTGTACCATGATGTATTTCGGAATACTCCTATGTGTATCATGATGTATTTCAGAATACGCCTTTGTGTACCATGATGTATTTCGGAATATTCAAATGTGTACAATGATGTATTTCAGAATACTCTTATGTGTACCATGATGTATTTCGGAATACTCATATGTGTACCATGATGTATTTCGGAATACTCATATGTGTACCATGATGTATTTCAGAATACGCCTTTGTGTACCATGATGTATTTCGGAATACTCCTATGTGTACCATTATTTATTTCGGAATACTCTTGTGTACCATCATGTATTTCAGAATACTCCTATGTGTACCATGATGTATTTCGGAATACTCATATGTGTACCATGATGTATTTCAGAATACGCCTATGTGTATCAAGATGCATTTCAGAATACTCCTATGTGTACAATGATGTATTTTAGAATACTCTTATGTGTACCATGATGTATTTCGGAATACTCATATGTGTACCATGATGTATTTCGGAATACTCCTATGTACTAATATTTTCTGAGACCCAAGTAAAATTTCATTGCAAGGTTCTGTACAGCATTTAGACATGGGAGTTTTCCTGTACCATATATGGGGAGTCCGTAAGACAAAATGGGCAAAACAAGCGAATCATATTGTTTAGTGAATGTCTTAAAACCAACGTTTCCTAGAATTTTACACTTCGATATGACCAGTTCGAGTGCACGTCCCGCCGAAGCTGCAACTTGTTTTGAGGTGTAGTTGTAGTCGATGTGTTCCGTTAGCGAAACAATGAGGTTTCTTTCCAAGGTTGCGACAAGAGATTGGGTAATTGTAAAATAACGACTTAAGTTCAGAAGAAAGAATGTTATCAAGTTCTTGATGGTTATTTAGAATTTGGTGGGTAATATAACAAGTAATGGTTTAACACAGTTTATTACCTACATATCGGGGTTCATATTTTTCATACGATGTCCTAGGGCAAAATATCACTTTGTCATGGTGATAAACAATGCTATGACGTCACGCTTCGTCTATGACGTTGCGTTCCAAATACGGCGACTGCGGGTCGCTAGACTACGGTTGAAAGTGGATTTTAGCCTGTTATCATAAATTTCACGACTTCGGTAGTAAACAGAATATTATATTTGTGTCTATGTTATACTATGTTTACGACATTCGTGCCTGAATATCAGTATGACCCACGCTCTCGCTCGGGAAATACTAGTATTCAGGCACTCATGTCGTTAACATAGTATGTCATAGACACTCATATAATATCCTCTATATATGTCATGTGTCATCACACCTATTTCCATCTTCTTCTCCAGAAAAAAAGTTATCTACAGAGCTGACATGTTTTTACAGACTCCTTAGCCAATGGGGATTCTAAATTGTAGATTTTGTGACCATTTGACCTAAAATATAGATAACAGGGGTAACTACTTAATAACCTATTTCCATTATCTTCTCCAGTACGAAAGGATAAATAAGTACAAACTCCTTATAACCAATGGAGATTATAAATTATATATTTGGTGAACTTGGGACCTCAAATGTGGGTCACAATTGCAACGTCCGATGTACCTATTTTCATCTTCTCCAGTATTTACCGTTTTTGAAATTTGTTATACCTCTGATAAATACTTCCGAGTTACAGTTTGAAACTTTTCTATTTTCTTGGTTAAAGCCTTATGAGCTAGAGAGCCGATGACTCCATTTTTAGCTCATCTGACCTGAAAGGCCAAATGGGCTTATGGTATTGCGTCCGCAATCGTTTCGCTTTTTCGACTTCTCCAGAAGCACTGACCCTAGAGAACTGAACTGTTTTGTACAGACTCTTTGGGTAATGTGATCCTAAATAGGGTCACCGAGCTCATGACCTATTTTCATTTTCTTTTCAGTACCAAAAAGTCTAGAAATCTGTGTGTGCATTCTGTGTGCAGAATCTTTAGCCAATGGGGATTCCACATTGCAGATTTGCGTCTTTTTCTCGATGACGATAAGGCCTAGCAAAACAATTGTGAACAGACTCTTTAGCAAGTGGAAATAATTAATTGTAGATTTGGTGACCCTGTGAACCTTACAGGAAATGACCTTTGGCTAAAAATCTATTTGCATTTTCCCCGGAACGAATAGACCAAATCTGTAGCCAATGGGGATTCTACATTGTAGATTTGGTGACCCTGTGACACCAAATGAGGACCTCACTTGCAACCAAAGTATGGGAGTTACATTTATCTTCCTCTTCGTCGCTTTTGCAACGAAACAACCAAAATACCGATTGATCACAGATACTCATCTCTGCTTTCGATATCGCTCGGTTTTAACCATATCAGGCGATTTGGTTGCATATACGTACCCTTCAATCACTCTTAGACGATTTTTTTTTCAGATGATGTTGTCTTCTTTAAAGCATTCCTATCCGAGAATACAGCGTATGGAGCGAGGAGCACGCTTGTGTTTTCAGATGTCCAACACAACATGGGACAAGCTTACAACCCTGCTTCAGGCATCTTCACTGCTCCGGTCACTGGTTAGTATGGAGTGAGTCAAACATTAGAAAATGTAAATATTTATTGCCTTCGGTTAGCCCACATTATATAACACGGAATATTTGATAGTAGCCATCATTATCGTGAAGTTTTGTAAATTTTATTTAAAAGACCACACAGCCAACAAACTAAGGACAACACATTTTAATTGCAGGTCTGTACGAATTCAAGTGTCGCCTCGAAAGAACTGCTGGCGGAAGTGCAGAATTTGCTATTTTCAATCAATTCCTGCCGAGAACGAACGTAGATGTTACAAACAATTATTCATCTTATGGAATGAGCAGCATCATGAAGGTTAAGAAAGGTGATCATATCTATGTGAGGATCACTTGGAGTTCTGAGAAGAACAACATCACCTTACGGGCCGCCTACTTCACTCAGTTCTCGGGCTATTTGATTCGCCAACTGTAAATTCAAAATCAAAATGTGTGAAGTTGCGGACCAATAAATTGATTATACAATCTAAGAATGTTGTGTTGCTATGCTAGCTTGTCATGATGACGAAGCTCGAGCACGAGATAGGTGCAGGTGCATTGTTAATTAAATTATTAAAGGAAGTAAGGGTTATGTTGAGGAAAGGGATACCCATTGAAATCCCAGACTCGCACCCAAATCATGTCATGTGATGTATTCTCATTCTTACAATACTGCAGTTTAAGGCTTTTTTTCGCTCGATTGCTTTGCCGTTTGTATTGTATTGTATTGCTTTGCCATTTAGAAAGCGGTCGGTAATAGTGATTTTGAACACACAGCATAAGTAACACATGCCCTGTGTTTTAAAACAAAGATATATGGTGATAACTAGTCAAAGAAAAGCATCAAGGATAACGGACATGTATGTCGTGTCCTTATAGTCAAGTCAAAGGAGTTTATTTGTAGTGAGGCCATGGGCCCATGTACAAAAATACAAAACAAACATAATATATACGTGTAATTATATTATAATAATTATTATATTTTAAGACAATATTTACCGACTCCCTTAATTACTCCCTGAGTAACAGTGGACCTTCATACCGTATGTGGCGTAGAGATGTATTTCACTTGATTATATTTCATTACGTTTTCAGTAGTCTAAGGAAGACATCTAATCATATAACATGCATGGTTCAGAGTGCCTCCCTTGTCATTTTCCCACGGCAAGGTGAAAAATGTATGGAGATCTCTCCATTTTTCACCTTGCCTTCAACCTAGCCAGAAGTGGTGAAAGGAATCAGCGACACCTGTCGTCATCACAGAGGCAATACAACTGTCTTCTGATTGGCTTCTCCGATTAGCCTGTAGAATGCATGTGAAAAATGGTTCAGACAGACTATGTTCCCACTTACAAGTGTTTAAAGAAGACAAATATTTATGGATTATCAACTTCTTTATTAACAATAGCGACGTTTCGGTATAGATCCTTATTTAAGAAATAGAAGACGAGTTGGCTTGCTTTATCGTTGAATAAAACATAGCAGGGAGCATAAAACACGAAGGGCGCAGACCTGAGTGTTTCATGCTCTCTGCTATGTTTTATTCTATGTTATAAACCTAGGTCGGATTCTGTCTGTTGTTTTGTAGGTATCTTCTTTTCTTGGAATAACCTCTAATGAGGTCTTACTTCCGAGAATAACCCGGTATGAGGTTTTACTTTTGAAAGTAAGACCTGAACCTAAGGTTTTTTTGAAAGTAAGACCTGGAAATGCACTTAGAATAATTTTTCAGACTTGCAACGCAATAGCCAACAAGCACCAATTATTATAGAAAATTATACAAAGTTAAAAATTTCCAAGTTTGAATAGCTGGATTCGAACTTGGCACCCTTCGCTCTCTACACTAGCGCCTTAGACCGCTCGGCTATGCAGACCGAGATGATGAGTGGAGTTGAATTACTCCATTTATAGTCATACCTTCTTTGCCTCGATATAACGCAACCGAGGGCGACATACCCTTTATAAAAACACGAATTGGGAATCAAAAATTATAAAATGTAAATTTTTACATTTGACGTTTATAAATAGGAAGAAAACATCTTCTGCTTTTAAAATGGTCTAAGCGGAGGAATTAGGCCCTTTGAGCGTCCGAAACTATAACTCGTAAATTTTGATAGTTGACGGTTTATAAGCTGGAGAAAACACTCCTCCTCGGTCTTCTGCTCTGAGAATAACCTCAAGGTCGGGATAGCCCCTCGGGCTAACGCCCTCGGGGCTTTATCCCTCCCTTCAGGTTATTCTCAGAGCAGAAGACCTCGGAGTCATGTTTTCTCCTTAACATAAAGCACAACAACGAGTCTTCTGTTTCTTTTATGAGATGCCCTTAAACGGTTACTCGCTTTTATATAAAAGCCGTGCAGATATAATATTGTTTGTATATATTATTTAAAAAAATATAGTAATGCCTCCCGTCGTAGAACACGTTCACTAGCATTGAACAATCAAAGTGACGTAACATGTGATGTCATTTGCTAAGCGACGCTCAAACTGACGTCTAAAATCACGAGCATGTTTTATTGTCCCATAAAGCACGCTGTCGGTCCCATTGACCGCTTGTGTTTTATAGCCGTGGTATCTTATATACCGTTATCAAGCATATGGGAGAGATGATAAAAACAGAGGTTATATACATGATACATGCATTTGGTATGATAATGAGATAACAAAGACAACAAGATGAGATAACAATGAGATGAAAGGTGTAACAAGCAGGTTGTGATGACATGGATACCAGTGGAAGGTAAATTAATTAAGTTGGGATGGGGATGCAATGCAGCAGTGAGGGTGAGCAATCAGTGGAGGATAATGATGGAAGCCAGAGTGAGTAGAGTGGATTAATTATTTGTGAATTAGGTGGTTGTAAGCTGATGGGATGAAATAGCCTTGATCTCTATTCAAAGAGGGATTATGTACATCAACAAATCAGCCATTTCAGAACACATCACCAAATTTCCACAACACAACATCAACGCTACAAACATATTTCAGTTAATGAGTAACTCATCTACATTGATGTTTAGTAACCGTTACGAATTATCTCGAAAGATTGTATCCCTATCTTTTCTTGTCTTAGTTTACCTTTAGGCATCCTTGGCTTTTACCCGTTTTTACCCGGCAACGCCAGGAAATGTGATTCCATACACAGTGACACTACCAATGAATATGATACTTGGTACTTGATACTATGCGCAATATAAAGAGCATTCTGCTGAAGACAAGCCAATGCCCTCTGCAAAACAACCTATCACACAACTAGTTGTGTTTAACAGTTCGAAATGTTAACATACATACAACATAACATACTAAAAGTTTACCTAAGACGTTAAGAGGTTTCGGCGGCCATCTTGAACGCCATCTTGAAAAAAAAAAACTTTTCCGGGGTTCCAACTTTGGTAAACGTTCAGTATGTCATAAAGTACACTGAACCCTAACAATCAGTTGAGAAACCTTTTGTAGCAATTGGTTGGGGGTTGAGGGGGTATTTTCCATATATTGACCCGAGAACTGAGGCATCTGTTGATGAAGGACTGGATCGCTCTGAGAGTTGATCAAGTTGTCCTCCATGTATCAGAGCTGGGGAGGAGCACGGACTTCACTTTCAATTGAAGATTCTTATTTTTGTCTTCATTCTTCATTTTTGACCACCAGATCTTTCTCAGGAGGCAGCTACCCGTTCTAGCCTCCCATATCCATGTCCTGATGTCTTAATTGTTCGATTAAAATATTAAAAATGGTATTATAAACATATTTTAAGCCAGTTAAGATGTAATAATCTCAAACGTGCAGCTGAAACAGGAAGGCATAGCACATTTGTAATCGACTCACTTTATATTTTCATAAGAGAGGCTTAGCATTCTATTTTTATTATTTCAATTTATTTCCGGTACTGAAAGGCCACAGGCCTGTAGTACAATACATTTACAGCATTGAAAATACACGCACGTGTAACACACATGAAGATGATACTAGTTACTTGTAACTTATATTGTTTTTTGACATATATTCTGTTCTAAATAACATTGCATGATAAATAAACATCGAAAATTTTTGAAGAAGTGCATTATTTTTGGTATTCAATATTTCTGTGAATTTATAAATGTTTAGATGGACAATATAATATGTTTTAATATACAATTTTCTCAGGGAATCATAAACAGGGCAAATTAAAAAAAAGTGATATTCATCTTCTATTTCATTAAGATCACAAAGTCTGCAAATTCGATGTTCTCTTTGGACTGAGTTGAATCGTCCACTTTCTACAAATAAATCATGTGAAGAACATCTCAGTCTGCTTAAAGCTGTCCTAAACTTTTTTACATTTACACATGAAAGATAGATTTCGGTTTCAAGAGTATATCTAAACATTTTGTAATAAAAACATTTACTAGAAAGTGATATCTTTTCCAGCCATTCTTGTAAATGTATGTCTTTTAATCTGCTTGTTAGTTCAAAAATAAACTTATCATCTGATTCAACATATTGGTTTATCCATACAAAACCGAAGCCTTTTGTGAATAGAAATTTTCTAACAGAACTCACCCAGTTCTTTTGCCCATTTTTATCATATAACATCATCATATTATAGCATTTTTTTGGAAGTCGATATGAAGGCATATTCAATAGTTTCAACCAATACTTTATCGCTTTAATATTTGTAAATAGCTGTATTGGATATCTACCACATTCACCATAAACCCTGATATTAGGAGTATTGTATTTAACACCCAGAAACCTTTTACAGGCTTTCAATTGTACTTTTTCGATTTCTTTGTAATAATCAAAACCCCACGCTTTATTTTGGCATCGAATATCTTAAAATATGAATTTATATTTAAATCTCCCAGTACATTAAGTTGCTTAAAGATACCAATCATTACCTTTTGTGCTTGTATGGAAGCGTAATTAACATGCATTGTCCAAGATAAACAATTACTAAAAAATAATCCCAAATATTTGTATGAACTAGCAGAGTCTAATTATTTACCTTTGAACCACCATTTTTCTTTCTTTGATAAACGCCCTCCCTTCTTCATTAATAGAAGATGAATACCACCTTTTAAGATATGTCAACGATATAATGACTCCGAAATATAATTTTAGTAACATATTTGTAAGTCGATGTCATGCAATGATGTAAATGTTATTTTATATATTGCTAAATTTCTTATAAATGTCCATATAATAAGAAATATTCAAGTTTCTTAAATATCATGTGTTACAATGTATGGACATGTATCATAATGCCTAAACAATTATTGTCTCAAACCTTAAATATAATATTTTACGGACGCTTCATCAAACCTGCCTTGTCTTGATTACCAGTGTCAAACATGTCCG
The DNA here is from genome assembly GCA_936450465.1 of Gibbula magus. Taxonomy (NCBI): domain Eukaryota; kingdom Metazoa; phylum Mollusca; class Gastropoda; order Trochida; family Trochidae; genus Gibbula; species Gibbula magus. The sequence goes on along the minus strand of OW388295.1, from coordinate 25,340,391 downwards.
ATACACGCAGAAACTGACTGCAGTGTGGTCCATGGCCTCATATACTGAAATAATTTATATGTATGTCTGTCTGTCTGTCGTAATCAAGGTTATAGTTTTCAAATTGATCATTAATTGCATTCGTGGCAATTTTACAGAAATCTAATTTACAGACACACAATGCAAAATATGTAATGCATAGTACATATTAAATAATGCATGTTACATACTACATAAAGCATAATACAATAGTATTTTAATCACCCACATATCTGCACACACGTGGCACATCAGTATCGGATATTACATGAAATAACCGCCTATCAATATGTCACTTGGCACATGCATTTGTCTTCGATTACAGATATCAGCTACCGCGAACATAGAATGATAACGCCCGGTGTGTTTCTTAAGGTCAATCGTTGTCCCCTACAGTCTGTGTTTCCAAATAGCCGACCTTTGGACTGAGATAAACTATAATAGGTTTCCAGTGGTGTACATCGGGTGACGGAGAAAGGCCAATGTCTTCATATTCGATACCACGATTTACAATTCTCCATAACGATGTTTCAATTATCATTCACTTCAGGTATGAAAACTAATACAAATGAAGTCCAACATTGACCCTACTCATCAACAAGTTACATTATCAGTATGTTATATACTGAACAGCAAAAGAAACGCAAGTCCACTGTAAGAATTTCGTAATTACTGACTACGCTGTATCCAGCAAATTTACAGACCATTCAAATTTCGTTGACATGATGTTAATAACGTGTTGAATAGCATGCAGACATAATGAAAAGTTAAGATCTTGGTGTAGAACTTATGCAAAGCATTATCTTGTGCCATAGTCATAATCTGGGAAAAGAGCCACATTCCTGTATAAAAATATAAATATTCAATAGTTTCAATTAATAAAAAAATTAGTTACAAAGTAGTAGATGAATCTTGTTTTATTGTTTTAGTATTTGACAAAGTATTATGCTGTGATCCATGTTTATGGTGTGTTTTGACTATAATTATAATGGATGGATCCATGTTGCTCAAATGCAAACCAGTTTCAATTAATACACTGTCGGCCAAATGAAACGCCTACTTGATTTTCCTTAAAATGAAAGATGAAATAATTTCTGAAATATAATCACTGGTGGTCTCCACGTCATACTGAAAACAAATTGATATGAAAGGAACTGATATTGCGGAAAAACTGTGATTCGAGTCAATTACCTTCATGAAAAACACGCCCAATGAAGACCGCTATTTCCGGTTGATTCACTTGCGCACCGTACCCACGTACATCGGTAGCATCATCACCACTTTAATACGAATATACGTGCCTGTATTGTTGCTCGCGGTTGTATGAACATCTTTTTCAAATGTTTTCTGATTAAGCACTGATCGAAAACTGAACAATTCATTTGTCTCATTTCATCAATCGCCTTTCTTTTGTGACATGACAACTTCTGAAATTGAAATATATCATGCAAAAATGGTGCAACTTCATAATGCTATAATATAGCTAAACTGCTCATTATAGTTTTAACGAAATCTGATAAGAAATCTGGTAGGCGTTTCTTTTGGCCGACAGTGTAGAATGTTAAGTGTTGGATATACATGTACAAGTAGAGAAAAGTCTTTGTTCATGCTAATGTTCTACAACAGATTTAGTTTTCCCACTCTTACAGGTTTGATCCTATGATCACAGAAATATGAATATTGACATACTTGATGTATGAAGTATTTTATTACCCACGTGGTTCCTAACAAATTTTTATGACACATATGTGTCATAACACCTTCAAGTAATTTGATTGGCTAACGATGAACTTTGACACTGCCTGGACTACTCTTATCATTCATAAAACGAACGTGAATTCATTCATGAAATTACAAGTATTTTACGACAACACTTATAATTGATATTTATCTCATTGTTCAGTTGATTCATGAACTCGTACTCACCGCAATGATTGATTTTATTGAATAATTAACAAATACTCCATGACTAAAGCAGAGCTAATAAGCAAAAATTTTAGAATGCAGTAATAGTTTTTGCTCTCAATCTTACCGTTAAGAATGACATTGCACCAGACGCTAAGTATCTCGGTGAAGATAACGTGTTCGTAACAGTGCACAGTGAATTTATACTCACAAGGCAAACATAACCGAAAGGAAAACCATTTAAACGGCGAAATTCATCAAAAACTTACATTTAATGAGGTTGTTTAGCTTGTTTACACATTCCGACAACGACTTGCTGAGGATGTTTTACATTTAGGATATTTTCACCAAAATATCATTGAGAATTGATATATATGATACTAGAAGACACGATTGTGATATTATATCGGCCCGAAAAAGAACACGAATATGAACCATTGAAGGCACTGTTATCCCAAATATAACCATGTTATACATATATGTATGTTTAATATTCGGATTCTGAAGGTCCTTAATTTACTTCATCAGTTCACTTGAAAGAATTTAATTACAACAAAGTAGTGAAACGTTATCAAAATGAAATTTGCTTTGTTAAACTGGTAGATGATCCTTCTGTCATATCATACAGTAACTTTTTCTGATACATTGTCTACTTTCTTGTCAAACAACGTTAGGTAAAAAAAACTTAGGCGTGCAACATTTTTTCTTGTTATATATAATTATACAATGCCCATTTCTTCAAATTGGTAGATTGTTGTCCTTGGTATTGAAACATGCATTACTAGAACCGTGTATATTTCTCTCAATATTAGTGGTTAGTGTCTTTTGCGTGTAAAATGGCTACCTATTATTCAGCCTTATCTGATCAGGTCAGACATGTTACCCTCATTTACCTTATTTAGCAAAATTTATTTCGAGTTAATAGGAGAGTAAATGAAAAGAAGTGCCTAATGAAGTTATTGATAATTGTTTTATAATCAAGGTTATTGTTTTTTACATTTAATATTAACGTAGCACTGATATTAATTTCCAGAAGTATGTTGAAGTATATGTTTACTTAAACATGTTGTATAACAATGCGTTTATCAAGTACCCACAAGTAGACATTATATTAAACCGTTTGCAGTTGTAGGTTTTATTACTTAATCAGTAGTGGCCAAGCCAGTTAGGGGTATATGTAAATTTGAAAATTATAAATACAGATTCATCTTTTCATTGACACACATTATAAAATACCCAATATCTCTAACTTATTCTATCCATTATATTTAATTCCATTGCTTCTGTGATAAGAAAGAACCTAAATGTTCACCAACAATATCCAAAAGATAATATCCATCATGGTTGCCATGGGTATCTTTTAGTAAGAGTAAATATAATGTTATCAAAACAACATTTTACTTTGTACACACATCCAATTTTATCTTGATTTAAGTGACTTAAACAAATAACTATTTGAAAACCCTCCCTACTCCTTTTGTGCATTGACCGACCTAGTTGCCTTGAATCACTGTTGGGGCTGTTATCACGTTACATGCTTGCTGTAGGCACACTCAAGTCGTTCCCGTTAGTTCTTCAGTTGTGGAATTGTATTTTGCGTGAAAAGGTAACCACAATGTATTTTCTAACTCTTGATGTCTCTTCCTAAGATTGACAAACAAAGAAAAGGCGGATTTCGCTGTCAATAGCTTTTGTACATAATTGACACATTCAACTGTTTGTGATGGCTTTGTGCCTACCATTATTTATAATTGAGTTGTCAGGCCTAAATCGTACTAAAACTTCGTGGATGTTAAATGTGACGGATATTGGAGTAGGATTTTATTCACACCATAACTACATTATCTTAATTTTAAAATAATTGTTAAAACAACAATAAAATTATTTTGGCTAACTATACTGATATTAATTTCGCATATGCGAGAATTTGAAGTGTTGGACACCAAGGGTTTTGTGTGCAGTGGATCATAAAATATGGGCCTTGTCACCATCACTCATAGTCTAAGAATCATGGCCATCTTGACTATTTTGAGTGATCATATTTCAAGATTGTCAGTACAGACATGTCCAGTCGTGTTAGATGAGCATGAGTAAATGGAGTACTCTGTTAAACAACACATAATCAAAATGTTTTGATTAAAGAGGTATGATATAAATACCAACATTTCAAGACATTGTTAAATTTCGTATTATTTTGCATAAATTTTGTCCTGAATTTTATTGAGCCATAACATAGTCTTCAGATGTTTTGTAGAAATTGGTTAACGTACCGAACACTTCAACAGTCAAGTCATGATTTGATTGAAAGCAATATTTTACGATTTGTATGTGTTTGCACGTTGCATAATGTAATTCTTTTATCTGACGGTTTTATAACAGTTGGATGTTCATGCGAACAGACGCTAGCCCTATGTACAAATACATATAACACATGTTTAATACCAGTTCGAAATAGTTTGAATTGAATACTTAACAAATACTCGATGTTGTCAATAATAAGTATAATATCAATAATTTCTGAAAACATCTTGGATTCGTCGACAAAAAACATCCTAAAATATAACAAAAACCCCATACTCAAACCAATGAATTGTCTTTATTAAGTAAGGGGTGCGGTATATACATGGAATGGATGTAAACAACATTTTTATTTTGAAATTATACAAACCAGAATGTTACCTGTACGGGTTATTTGGCATGTTAGAAAAGAAATCAAGTTTGTTGTATCCAAATGGGTTTGTACAGTTATATAGTTTTGTATAGTTTTGCCCAGAACTATCGATATATCAACGTCCTCGTGCTTAAGCTGCAATATGGGTTTCTTAATATGCATGCATGTCCTGAACTATCGCAATATCAACGTCCTCGTGCTTTAGCTGAATTAGGGGTTTCTTAATATGCATGCATGCCCTGAACTATCGCAATATCAACGTCCTCGTGCTTTAGCTGAATTAGGGGTTTCTTAATATGCATGCATGCCCTGAACTATCGTAATATCAACGTCCTCGTGCTTTAGCTGAATTAGGGGTTTCTTAATATGCATGCATGCCCTGAACTATCGCAATATCAACGTCCTCGTGCTTTAGCTGAATTAGGGGTTTCTTAATATGCATGCATGCCCTGAACTATCGCAATATCAACGTCCTCGTGCTTTGGCTGTAATAGGGGTTTCTTAATATGCATGCATGGTCTTAACTATCGTAATATCAACGTCCTCGTGCTTTAGCTGAATTAGGGGTTTCTTAATATGCATGCATGCCCTGAACTATCGTAATATCAACGTTCTCGTGTTTAAGCTGTAATAGGGGTTTCTTAATATGCATGCATGCCCTGAACTGTCGTAATATCAACGTCCTCGTGCTTTAGCTGAATTAGGGGTTTCTTAATATGCATGCATGCCCTGAACTATCGCAATATCAACGTCCTCGTGCTTTGGCTGTAATAGGGGTTTCTTAATATGCATGCATGGCCTTAACTATCGTAATATCAACGTCCTCGTGCTTTAGCTGAATTAGGGGTTTCTTAATATGCATGCATGCCCTGAACTATCGTAATATCAACGTCCTCGTGCTTTAGCTGAATTAGGGGTTTCTTAATATGCATGCATGCCCTGAACTATCGTAATATCAACGTTCTCGTGCTTTAGCTGTAATATGGGTTCTTAATATGCATGCATGCCCTGAACTATCGTAATATCAACGTTCTCGTGCTTTGATTAGCTGTAATAGGGGTTTCTTAATATGCATGCATGCCCCGAACTATCGTTATATCAACGTCCTCGTGCTTTAGCTGTAATAGGGGTTTCTTAATATGCATGAATGCCCTGAACTATCGTAATATCAACGTCCTCGTGCTTTAGCTGTAATAGGGGTTTCTTAATATGCATGCATGCATGAAACGAGGCCAATGACGCTTCATATTATCTGGTTCGCGTAATGGCTGCATATCGGTAGTACGGGCCGTTGTTGTCCATTTTTCAATATCATTCGACAACATACACCTCGTTTAAAAGGATAATATTCACAAAATTCTGAACCTATTGGGGTCATTGGCCGACTGCAGTAACTAAACCGTTTGAAGGTGCTGTCCCACTTCCATCCCACAATATTAGTTGAAAACGACTTGCAACTATTTATATTCTTATCGACCAAATGGTCAGAAATGTTTTTCAAGAGATCATTAAGATAAATAATAAATATTGCTTGAAATCAAGGACTAACAATCTTGTATATCTGTCATTTCATAAAGACAAAAACTTACATTATTTACACATGTATTACAAATTAAAGCACGCAATCCGTATTATATTTCACGACAAAAATATATAAAACTGAAGAAGGCCTGAGTCATAAGCTACAAATAAACATGTTTATATCAGGTTTTAATTCAGGTAATATATGGTGAATTATTCAGGACCCTGGGAGCAAAATTAGAAGCCGACCAAGAAGTAAATTGGTTACATGGGGTAATACTACATTTGCACTGGGTGATTGTTTCTTAACTTTGAAACTAATATAATTCAGTAAATAAATTCAATTCGTATAATAATAAAAAGTGTCCATCAGTATTTAAAAACAAACAATAATTTTGAAGTACAAGAAAGTATAACATATCTCCTGAAGTTTGGATAGGTCTCACTTTTTAGTTCATGTTTATTATAGTTTCAACATGGTTAAAAACGCAACTTAAATATCAGGTTTGATACGCTTTTCCCACTGTTTGCATCTATTTGTTTCATATTTTATACAGAGTTCATTTAATTGATTTTGTGTACAGTTGTCAGCTTCTAAATACACTCAATGTTAGATATGTTCTTGGGTGGACTTACTTTGGTAAAATATTTTTTATTTTGAAACATTTGTTTAATTTTCAAAGCTGATTCACATATCTGCATGTGCTAATAAATTAAAATCACCACCACAGTACCACACTGTTTATTAATTAAAGTCACAATATATTACTTGCTAATTTTTTTAATGTAATTTAAACATATAGTAAGAAGGTTATGTCCCTTGATTTAAATTATTTTGATACTGCAGACGAACACATGAAACATTTTTTTTTTTAAAAACTTCAGATTCTGTTTATTCAATTTTATTATGATACCTACTTTACTGCTTTAACGACAGAATAAAACAAATAACCATGGCTTAGTGGACTTTGATAGAAACTATATTCACATGAACAATTTGAATTAATTAAACTCAAAAATACATTTTAAAAAATGAGGTTTATTTACAGTGTGGTCTGCAATGAATAACCCTTTTGTAACTCGTATCCATGTTACGGTTTAGCTGATCGCTAAGACTCGAAAAGTTTCATGGCAAGGGTGCACATTTTCATTTTTATTTGTTCACATAAGAGCACTCATATCAAACGAATTTGTCAGATTTACAGAGCAAAATAACTATAAACGCATCGAGCAGGTACCACCGTAAATTTATCGAAAAACTCAAGTACAGCGGCCTGTGACACAGTATCCCAGGCTGTGATAATAGAATAAAATCAACAGATGCAACGACCCTGAACGTTTGTCATTGATTATATCATGCTAATTTATAAAGGTAAATCTTATTTGGAAGTGCTACTAATTTGTAAAATGCTATGTGAATGGTACTTTACCCGGAAGTTCCGGGTTTCTGCCTTAGCCCCGTTTTAGATTTCGCGCACTTGATATATTATGCCTCATGTTCATGGGGCAATATTGAGATTCTCCTATAGTTTAATGAAAAACTATACTTTATCACAAAACACATTTGGGTACAGCAAAGTTTATAATCTTTAAATGCCATGTTTTTTATTTTCAGTTGCAGGTTATGACTATTATCTTCAAATGCAAAATGGTTGTGGTCAATACAATTCTACACAAACTCTTGCAGTTGACAATATTTGGAACACTTTTGTCTATTTCAATATATGTATATCTTTGGAATTATACCCCGATTTGTGAAGAGGATGAACAATATCTGATGGATGCAAAATATTTCACATTTGTGACGAACAAGGAAACTATTGTGTTCAGAAAACTGATAAAAGGATTCATGGAGTTGCTTCCTAATGTGACCTACTTAATGATGTATGGAACACTGCTTGGGTCGTACCGCCACCATGGAATGATACCATGGGATGCAGATGTGGACTTCGTCATCAGAGGACGCGACATGGAGGCAGCCCGCAACATATTCACATCTTTGCAACCAGATTCAGAATTCAAGTTCAAACCTCATTCTAAGTTCATTTGGCGATTCTTCCATAAGGAATCCGAGGAGACAGGGTCACCATGGAAATGGCCCTACATTGATATATACTTTTATTCAGAGAATAGTACTCACATCTGGAACAGTGATATCCCTGAGCCCAAGTTTGAGAAGAGTCTCATCTTCCCTCTGATAAAACGGCCCTTTATGGGATACCTTCTGCCTGCCCCGAGGTTTCCAAAGACGGTTCTGGAGAAGAGTTATGATCTTAATACCTGTGTATGGACATATCACCAAATGCCTGATAGTCACCCAAAAATGAAAACATGTTTGCGTGTGAAAAGATTTCCATGTGAGTTTTTGTATCACACATTTCCGTTTGTGAAAAGACGTGACAATGGAAGTGGAATAGTTGAAACACTGGAACGAGAAAATGTTGAAGTAAAGGGCAGCACTGCGTATTTCATTGAGAAGTAGTTTATATTTCACTTTGATCATACATGTATATGGCACATTATCTGCTTCTGTCAGAACATATCACCGTCTTTCAAGCTGTTTAGATAAGATTTCATCCTCAATTATTTTTTATTTTTTAAAAGCGGATTATAGAAAGTATGTAGCAATTTGTATGTATGTAGAAATTAAGGCTGATAATTTGTATGTTCTTATGTTTGCGGATGATGTTTCCTTAGTCGCATGTATAATGGGAAGTAACGGAGCATATATAAAATCCTACGTAGCCAAGGATGTTATAAATTATTAAATGTAGTTTATGTACAGTCAAACTTACATATAGAGACTGGAACTTGTAACACACTTTGGGTATTGTATCCCACTGCACCACAAAAGAGTAGGTTATTTATTATGTGTGAATCTTTTAAAAATATGTGATGCTATGGTTATACTATAAGTTTTGGGTTAACTCACAAATAATTCAGTAAGCAAATCCAGATTAAAACATGCAAATCTTAAAGTAGGAGAAAATACTTGTAACAATATGGTTCTTGGTGAATATGGCAGATTGCCTCTTCAACTTGCTTATTTGACAAGGGCTATTACATTTTGGTGTAGACTTTTAACTTTGGGTTTGGTTTTATTTGGATTTCCACCGATATTCGAGATGTCAATGGTTTTATTTCTGTCTTTAAACACAGATTTCTGATAATTTTCACAAGTTTAGTTTCCATCCCTTCATAATACAACTTCTTGTTCTAAGTATACACTTAAGTCCAATCTTAATGTTGAAACGTATCCCAGTTAAGATCCCCAACCTTATTATTTGATGCATTTTAGATGTGGTAAATTTATACTTACTTCAGAGACTGTGCTTTTTGTAATCTTAATGTTGTTGAATAAGAAATACTTATCCCACTATATTGTTAGGCCTACTTAAATGTAAGAAATATATTTCTTGATTCATATTTGAGACACCCCTTATCACATTAAGGATTTCTTTATCTCATGTATTCAATAAATATAAATGTTATAAACAATGTATGCCTATTGTCATATCACGCAAGAAATATTTTTCTAAATTTTTGTTTGTAAAGCTAGTGTACTTCATGTCTGGTTTGGTCTAAAACCAGTCTTATTTGGGAATCAGAATTACTTCTCTCCCGTAAGCAAAGACATTCTATATTTCTGTACACGTCTTTGTAGTTTCACGGGTGGGGGGTCGTTCGAAATGTTCCAACTGGTTTCCAAACATTGTTAGTTTAAAAAGTACCTACATATCATGTATGTATGTATTGTGTATGTATTTTGGGCCAGTGGCCTTTCGCTGAATAAAATGTCTGATATAATCTTCCTTACAACTGATGTCAATATTGCTTGACGGTGAGTCAATCCTTACATTTTCCGTTTCCTAGGTCATCCCTAACAAAATAGCTTTTGGTTGCAGGAATTATAATTGTATAATAGATTTTAAACGTCAAAATATTTTATTTAAGCTAACGAGTATACTAGCTGTAAAAGGGTACTTCAGTCTCCACCTCGTTGATATTACCCCCCCCCCCCCCCCCCCCCCCCCACCAGAGTACCTCACACATGTGGCGTGATTGTTACAATATTATAGATAAGGGGCTAAAATACAAAAGCTGGTAGATTTATAGGTTCACTGCTTGTGAACAGAGTGCAAAGCCTCCAATGCAAATCCGACTGCGGGTCAGTGTCCTACGAATCTATCGGTACCCTTGATCAAATCAGCTTTTGTCGTGTCAGTAAACCAGTCATAAATCATGGCGGAATTGAAATGCAAGTGAAATCAACATTAGTTTTATTTGATCAATGTATTTCAGGTTTTGAGTGATTTTTAAACATAGTTCATCAACTTATTGTCAATAGAAACACACGGAATCAACGTAAATACTGAATATTGCTCTATAAAACAACCTGTTATAGTTATAACAATAAACGTTTGCTCTTGATAAATAGGGATTCTTAAACGTCCGTGGTCTTCCCTAAAGCCTTTGCACTTAAATATTTAGAAAAACTTAGATAGTAGATATTTGGATATTTTAGATGATAAACTTTCAAGAGCATTACTTTATTTTATAACAGCTAACAATAACTTACCCATTGAAACAGCTGCCATCTTTTCGCAGCACAGCCTGATATTTATGAAGCGCCTTTATCTCAATATTTACTACGAGAAACGTCCTCTCCGCACAGCTTGTAGGTTTTTTTTATTAAGATTTATCAGCCTGTCCCAAGTGACTCGATGGAATCCCGACTGCTGTCGCCAAACACGAGAAGTGCATTATTTCGATGACTTATCGGCAGCTTTCGTTGTTTGAGTACCATTTATTTTCTATACAACAGCTATAGTAATATATTCAGTACAAACGACATATCTGTTTTTGGGAGTATTCAGTTCGAGTTGATTTAAACCCGTTTATTACATCATTTATATAGTTTTGGTCATTAATTCAGGGTAACCCATGTGGTATACCTTATATTTAGACCCTTTGAATCGCAGATCACATTTTAAAAGATGTTTGGGTAAAGCGAATTCTTCAAGACTGATCAGAAAATAATATATGACGATCAAATATGTATAATAAGAATCCTACCCTAAAACTGATTTATTGGCAGGAGAGGGAGCCACCAGTTCATAGCATACCCTACCGGCATGTATATATATATATATATATATATATATATATATATATATATATATATATATATATATATATATATATATATATATATACCAACCAAATCATCATTTAATTTTGATTGACCAAACATTAACAATTTTCGCCAATTCGAGCTTTAATTCATGGTAAAAAAACATGGTACAAACTAACTTAACTGGCTGATTTTTGCCTTGCAGTATTTCCCTCTCTTTGTTGTGCCAAGATAGTGGATCGCTGCACCTGAAATGCATAGTGGGCCAGGAGTTTCAAGCACATAGATCTTAAGGAAATACTGCAAGGCCCAAATCAGCAAGAGTTATGCCTTGCATTGTGAAGTTGTAACTTATATAATACATACGCTAGTTTCACTTGCTGTGTATATTGCGTATCCTGTATCTTGACAGACTTAACCAAAAGCCACATGTCATATTGTATTAATACACAAGTGACAAGGCTATTTATGGATGATCAACTTCTTTATTGAACACTGGCGAAGTTTCAGTAAAGATCATTATTCCGTTATCAAACATTATGGTGTGAGGATATATACCGTTATCAAACATTAGGGTGTGAGGATATATACCGTTATCAAACATTAGGGTGTGAGGATATATACCGTTATCAAACATTATGGTGTGAGGATATATACCGTTATCAAACATTATGGTGTGAGGATATATACCGTTATCAAACATTAGGGTGTGAGGATATATACCGTTAGCAAACATTATGGTCATTATGGTGTAAGTATATATACCGTTATCAAAAATTATGGTGTAAGGATATATGCCAAGACTAAAATTTAGTCTATGGAATTTTCATAATTACCGTACCTTCATCCTTTATATAGATTATATTTTAGTTTATCTAGACTGTATTAAAGGTTATTAATTTTACACAGTCATGGAGCAGGACTAATATATACCGAAACTTCGCCATTGTTGAATAAATACGCATACATGGTACCATACGTGTAAGTACATGTAAATGTGAATACCCTTTACAAACCAGAGAACACCATGAAATAGAATTCATATACTTTTGTCGATAATATCATTTTCATCTACGGTAATATCGGCGCCAGAATAGATCATTTCATTATTTTGTAATCATTATTTTGAATACTGGGGTAATAGTAATGTATTCCTCGGATAATAATTGCTTTTTCCAAAAGAAAAACACTGTAACAGCACCACAATTGTGTTCGATTTCGGGTCAAGAGGTCCGGGTTCGAATACTGCAAAGGGCTCGTCAGGAACTGTAGAGAATTGTTCTACTTGCAGTAAGGTTTGGTGCATTGCTGCATTTAATTTCATTGCAGTACCATCCGTGACTCGCTAGTTCCAGTCGTTTCTCTCAGGTTTCACTGCAGTGCATAACCACAATGGTGCTTATTCCTCATTACGTGATACAATATAATTGATTTTTTTTTGCGATTGTGATTGTAAGTTGCAAGTTTCATCGATTTCTTGCAGGAAATTGCAGATTTAGCATTAGTCTAATTCAGTGCCTGTCGTGTGTTAGTATTTCATTCGTAGCCGAGTAATGGTAACTTCTGAAAGGCGAGTTTATATATTGACTACAACATTCTTATTTATTGAGGCTCCTTTTATATGATTACATAACCTATATATATTTGTTCCCTTAGTTAATCACCAACAACTGCCTCTCGCTCCCTCAAACAGACTTGATCCATATGCATATCAGCAACCACAAGTGTTTTGAAGTTTGCGATCACTCAATCGAAAGTGCTACTTATGCAGATTTAGAGGTTCTGGTCACGTGAACCAAACAGGTGTTACTCATGCCATGTCATTATAAAATATGTGCAATACATTAAAACAAATAAATTCAGCCACCCCAATAAAGAGTTATGAGAGACTAAAATCCGTATAATTTAACACCAACAGGCGATAAAAAAAAATTACGATACATATATGTATATATTATTACGATACATATATATCTAAAACAGATGGTGCAGTAGCACGTTTTTTCGCTCAAATAAGTTGATGAAATGTATTTGAAAAATAATTTCACCAATATAAAACATCCTTCTCTCTTCGGAAAATAAAGTTTAAAATGAGTGTACATGTTTCGGTAAAGTCATGGGAATCGTTTTAGGTTTTAGCAGCAAATAAAATAATACATTTGGGCAGGATAAGATAAGATGTAACTTTTCATTATCATTAAAATTGATAAAATTATTACATTCATCAATACATTTGTTCAATAAAACTGCCCTCTCACGCGCATATAATGGACATTTCATTCAAACAAAGCACTCATCTTCCGCCTCATCCTTACAAAATAAACACACTCTTTCACAAATGTATGCCAATGTATGACACCGACAAGCAAGTGAAGTGAAATATGCAAATGTATACGCGCACCATATGACTATAAAAGTAGGTGTGTGCTTCTTTGCCTGCGCTGTCTAGACAACGTGAAATTTTATAACCCCATACTGTTTGCCTATATTGTTTTTACAGACATATGACCGAGCGTATATGCGAACAGCTTTAGCAATATAATTGAAATGGAGAGTTTAACTCGTGATTTAATAGCACATATGCATAAATTGAAATATCACCTCGAATTTATTTCCACAAGAACTGTCCCTTTATAATTAAAGGGGCAGTAGCACGTTTTTTCGCTCAAATAAATAAGTCGATGAAATGGATTTGAAAAATACTGTCACCAATAGTTAAACACCCCTCTCTCTTCGGAAATTCAAGATAAAAAATGAGTGAACATGGTTCGGTAAAACCATGAGAATAGTTTTTGTAATTCGAAATAATAAAATGTGTTCACATTAAAATGGCCGCCATGCAATTTTTGCTTTATACAAAACACCGTTATTACCATTAAGGATAATTGGTTCATGTAATAAGGAGTTTTACCCTGTAAAGTAAATTTAAACTAGAAATATGTGCATGTGATGCACTGTGATGTCTCCCGCTCCAATGTTCAATCAAAACTAATCATCTAACCCTTACTTAACAATGCCAGAGGAAAAATAACAACTTTACTTTAATCGAAAAAGGTTACTCTATTAGCATAAATCAACTGCACATAAAAAAAAAGAAAATAGATGATAATTAATCTAATCTAATCTATATCTGTCATAAAGAGATCACGGCCCTGAGCTACAAGAAGGGCTCAAGTCACATAATTTAAAATATCTCATGAATAAGCTTTGATAACGACTTGTTGATTTTTTTAAAGATAGAACTTATTGAGCAATGAGCACATCAACATTTTTTAATAAATGCAAAATCAGAAACATGCACCACTAGGTCTAACCACATACCAAGTTTCGTAAAGAACTACTTGATAGATTTTGAAATAGAGGCCGGAAAAGGTCCCTACCCCCAATATGCACTAAGTTGAAATTGTTGCCATGGAAACCAGTAAAAGTAAAACAAATCAGAATAGCCAAAGTAGCAAAAGGCACCACTCAATCCCTAGGTCTAAGCAAATACCAACTTTGGTGAAAAAATATTGAACGGTTTTGGAGATAGAGGCCGGACAAGGTCCCTACCCTCAATATGCACTAAGTTCAAATTGTTTCCATGGAAACCAGAATTTTTTTTTCAGAATAACCAAAATATCAAAAGGCACCATTCCACCACTAGGTCTAACCACATACCAAGTTTCGTGAAAAAACGGTTTTTAAGATATGGCCCGGAAAAGAAAGCATTTCGGAATAACGGAATAACGGAATGACGGACGGAGGTGAAAAATTATGTCTCCCGAAAATTTGTTCGGGGGACATAATGACTATCATTATAAATGGGAAATTTAAAAAAAAGTAAAGTTTGCAAAAAAGTGCTACAGCCCCTTTCAATCTATATAAGATATGGATGTGTATGATGAGATATACAAGTACTGTAGTGTTAGACCTGCATGTTCTCATGCTACATTTTTATTATTATTATTATTAGGATATTTATATAGCGCACATATCCATCCACTAGTGGTTGCTCAAGGCGCTTACATTGTTTCCCCCTGTTTCCAATCATTTTTTCCAATTCAACTCCCTGGGGAGTATTCAACCGGCAGCCATATGTGGCGCTCAGTTTGGGGACCATTCTATGCCTCACAGGGTACCCATTTACAGCTGGGTGAATTGAGACACATAGTCACAGCAGTTTGTCCAACACTGCTGAACGCTGATAACCGACAGCTCGGCGTATGCACGTGTTCATGTATCCACCATTCAGCCACTGACATGAATTCGTGGGATCTTTTAAGTGCGTAGTTTTTGTTGCACTACACACTAGGGCTCCAGGGTGACACTTATAGAGTTCTAACTCTAGGTTTTTACACCTTGGCCTGGATGGGATTCGAACCCCGGACCTCAGCAACGTGAGACCGGCGCTCTTGCCGACTGAGCTACCCCTCCCGTATGCCAACTTCGATAATTAAATAATGAATAGAAATACGGAATTTACAAAACGCAATCCGAAACGCACAGACATTCGCATGTGATAAATAACTTTCATACATGTGACATTCTTTAAACTGTTTACACAACTCTGAATAATGCACTCGGTTTTCGGTTTATCAATATCAATAAAGCGTTGTTTGAACCAAAAGCCAAACAAAAGCTTATTATTTTGATATGGTGATTCACTTTAAGCGAATAACGGCCAGGTTCACTTCTAGCTACAATATTAGATGTACTCCGAAGACGATGTAAACTGTTCTCCAGATGAACAAGTATCACGATATTGGGTGAGGTAAGGAATCCCCAGGGCTCTGTTCCATAACAGCGAGCGCTTATAATCGCTCATTGAGCGGTACATTGAGCGGTACATTGAGCGCCCATTCCTCCTGAACAACACGGTGCGATTCCTCGAGGTTTGTTCGCTTTGCTACGTAGCGCTAAATTGAGCCATCGCGTTCGAGAGAGGTTTAAAGTAGCGCTCAATGAGCGATTATAAGCGCTCGCTGTTATGGAACAGAGCCCTGACTCCATACATCAGAACAGGAAGCATCGAACATCACAAATACGGGTTAAAACCTGTAGGGAAAGATTAACAAAGTTATGAATTCTTGAGAGAAGCAAAGTTAAAACTTGTATTGCCTACTCTGTCAACGTCTTTTAAGTAGTAAACATTTAATCCTAGGATGAAACATTAACTCCTAAGTACTCATACGATGAAATTATATCAACACAATTTCCACTAAGTGTGAATTGTTCATATCTTCTAAGTCTACCACCTTATCGCAATACAATGACATTACTTTTATTCACGTTAATCCTAAGTTGTCATGCCATGTATCATAGTAAGCTGAAAGCTTATCAGCTCTCTTCTGGAGACCTCGTACTGTCAAACAAAGCAATTCTCAAGTAAATTCCAAGCGCACGCCGAACTACACTATCGGTTTTCGATTAATATCACGACCCTTTTGGTATCACTATCCTGACCTGATTAGAATTTAAATGAATATTTTCAGCAACGGTACGTTTTAATAAAAGTACACCAACAATAAAGTTTGACATGTGTGATTCAAACACACGTCACTTTAACATCACCCCTTCGGACTATAGAAATATATAGCTGATTACATCCCACTCAGACCTCGTTGTCCCTGGCAACAATTCATAAAAGTGTCCTGTTTTTATGACGCAAAAACACATATTTTAATGCTTCATTTACCAATAATATCGAAACAAAAATATTTTAATCAACATATTGAATTTGGCAGGTATTACGCTGGAAAGAAAAGAACGTACAACATATAGGTTCTGATAAACCTTGATCCACAATATTCCCAAGTTTAGTAAATTAAATGTTAATCTAGAAATAAATGAATAAACTAGTTGAAACATAAATCGTTTAATAAAAGTATACATACCAAATAAAGAAATAAGAAATCTCAGTTTACTTAATGTTGACATTCCGAGCGAATATATTTTATCAAGAATCCACTTTCGAAATTTCACTGGCGTTGTGCACACGTCCTATTCTTTCTAAACCTAGCCTGAGATGTACATATCGTGAAAATTGCAGAGTATTGCATGGATAGCATGGTTTGCACGATTTTCGAACATTTTGTTCGTGCATTCAATTTGACACGCGAGAAGCACGTGCTTAAGTTAAATTGCTCAAGTTGAACATCCATAGTACTACGTACTTCATCCATAACCTAGTGAAGGGACCACAAAAGGTTTTGAAAATTTAAAACTTTTCTTTTTTCATTTTATTTCACTCGGAATAAGTGAGATGTAAGTCGGTTACTACCATAGTTCCTCGTTGCATTGGGAAATACCAGGACATTTTGTCCTCGAGCCATGTCCTCGGCCAAAATGTCATTGCAAAGTAAATAAGTATTTGTAACATTCACTTGAGACATTTGTTGAATGTTTTCCATCTCTTCAACAATTTTGATACATTTCAAACAGATAAATTACTTATAACATGTTGTAGTAACAAATACATTTTCACAGTAAAATGATCTCCCTTTTAGAAGTTACAAACTTATACCTATTATATACCATAATTATGTTCGATATTTTGACAGTATCATTATGATATAAGAACAGGACGTTTTTTCTGAATAACAACTTCTTTAATGTTTCACATTCCACCCGACGAAGGAGTGAGTATACTCCGAAACGTCGTGTATTAACGAAAATCTTCCTGTTCTAATGTATGCCACTTCTAAATGCCCTTCAAAGACCTGTTATAATATAAGATTGTAAGTACATAAGATTATATCATGTAAGAAGCGTTGTAATACCTACCATTGTGAAATGACTTTATAACTAGTAAAATTAAAAACGTTTTAAAACTTCATAACACTTGGGACTATTGTTTTCCATGGAGTGTTTCATGTTATACTCTATAGTTGCATCATTGCATAATATTCACTCTTTGTGTGTGTATGGCGGGAATGAGAAATGAGTCACTATATAAAGGTGAAAATATATGTGGTACATTTTACCAAACTATACTGCAAATTATCCTTGCACTTTAGCAAATGTTTTTTGCAGGGATCTGTGAAAATATGATATAATTATTACCTTAATATGTTAAAAGTATGCTTTTACATTTACAACAACACATTCAAGTGACATGTTATTGCTTAAATATGAATATGCGAATATATGCATGACGTTTACCAAACTTTATTTAAAAATTATACTGCACTTTTCCAAATACAAGTCTGAATGCAAGTGTGCTTATATATAGCACTATGATTAGATATATTACGAAATATAAGTTCATATCTATAAAGGCAACTTCAGGTGTTCATGTTAGTGTTTGAATGGTTCATGAAGAGACATCAATGGATATATACATGTATGTATGACATTATAAGTTGTATGCTTCTCAAGAGGGTAATACGGCCTCATGTACCATCTTTGTACCAGTGTCGCCCGAACCTTCAGACGAGTAGCTTTTAAATGCCTTAAAATGAGTTAATATTAGTCTAATTGTACGAAAGCCTACAACGGCCAAACTAGGTGACAACATTTTTTTTTAAAGTTGTAATTACAACTTTAAAAAGTTGTATATTCAAGTTTTAAAGTTGTAATTACAACTTGTAAAGGTGAAATTACAAGTTTTAAAAGTTGTGTATTCAACTTTTTAAAGTTATATATTCAACTTTTAAAAGTTATATATTCAAGTTTAAAAAAATTATATATTCAAGTTTTAAAAGTTGTATATTCAAGTTTGAAAGTTGTAATAACAACTTTGAAAGTTGTAATTACAACTTTGAAAGTTGTAATTACAACTTTAAAAGGTGTAATTACAACTTTAAAAAGTTGAATATTCAAGTTTAAAAGTTGTAATTACAACTTGTAAAGGTATAATTACAACTTTAAAAAGTTGTATATTCAAGTTTGAAAGTTGTAATTACAACTTGTAAAGGTGAAATTACAAGTTTTAAAAGTTGTATATTCAACTTTTAAAAGTTATAAATTCAAGTTTAAAAAGTCATATATTAGATCGACTTTATCTTATATCAGATCTACTTAGTCATATATCAGATCTACTTTATCAAAGATCAGATCTAATTTATCATATATCAGATCTACTTTATCAAAGATCAGATCTACTTTATCATATACCAGATCTACTTAGTCATATATCAGATCTACTTAGTCATATATCAGATCTACTTTATCATATATCAGATCGACTTAGTCATATATCAGATCTACTTTATCATATATCAGATCGACTTAGTCATATATCAGATCTACTTTATCATATATCAGATCTACTTAGTCATATATCAGATCTACTTTATCATATATCAGATCTACTTTATCATATATCAGATCTACTAAGTCATATATCAGATCTACTTAGTCATATATAAGATCGACTTAGTCATATATCACATCTACTTTATCATATATCAAATCTACTTTATCATATATCAGATCAACTTAGTCGTATATCACATCTACTTTATCATATATCAGATCTACTTAGTCATATATCAGATCTACTTAGTCATATTACAACTTCAAAACTTGAATATACAACTTTCTAAACTTGTAATTACACCTTTAAAACTTGAATATACAACTTTCTGAACTTGTAATTACACCTTTTAAATTTGTCATTACAACTTTAAACTTGAATATACAACTTTTTAAAGTTGTAATTACACCTTAAAAAATTGTAATAACAACTTTAAAACTTGAATATACAACTTTAAAACTTGAATATACAACTTTTTAAACTTGTAATTACACCTATAAAAGTTGAAACTACAACTTTAAAAAAAAAATGTGGTCATTGAATTTGGCCCTTGTAGGCTTTCGTATAATTGAGTGTATAAGCAATGCAAAATAAGATTTGTTTCCAAACCAAGCAGCAAATAAGGCGAAACTAAGTTTGTAATTAATAGAGTCGTAAACAGCTGATCGAACTCTTCAAATCCCGTACACCGCGTGCGTCATTTTATAAAATCTATTTCTTAAGTAATGTATGGATAAGAGAAGATTTGTATGATATATGTATTAAGAAAGCTAATAATTTTAATATTATATCACCACAGAGAAGCTTTACATGGAGGCAGTACAAGGCCGGACCTGCCATTTGATTTTAGCTTTCACAAGAGATATTTTTATTTATTACCCATATGGTTGAAAATACCCGAGTTAATATTATTGATATGAGCACATGTGAACATATCACGTTTGCCTAGCAACGATTGTTTCACCGCGGCTTCCCGTATGTTGTCGTCTGTGACGTCATAAAACGATTGTTCGTGACGTCACTGTAGCGAGCCGTCACAATGGAAGTGAGCCATTTCCTGGCTAATTTTACGCGAATCAAATTGAATAGAATGGGTAATAAAGAAATTATTACACTCGAAAGTGTGCCATATGACTTTTACGAAACTCGTGCAAATGTATGTATAACCCTCGCTCTCGCTCGGGCAATACAAAAATTCACACTCGTTTCGTAAAAGTCATATGACACACTTCCTCGGGTAATAATCTCTATATCTTATACAAACATTTTAAAACTACTTCTTAAATGCTTTTGCAGGTTTTATTATTGTAAATATTGTGTCCCATAAATCGCTGAGCGATTGGATGTACTATAAATACGTTAACAAAATATTCTGTCTATGCCCTGTATGAAGGTATGGATGTGAAAATGTGTAAATATTTAAAGCGAATACATTAATGGTATGTGATTGGAATGAGAACTTATATATCATTATATCGCAATTTGCATACATACAAAGAGGATATCTGTCTTTCCTTGACAAATACCATGTTTATCTCATTGAGTGAGGTAGAAAATTAGATATTTCACGAGTGGCGCAGCCACGAGTGAAATATATTAACCTTTCTACCTCACGAGATGAGATAAAAATGGTATTTGTCAAGGAAAAACAGATATTCTATTTATTATTTAAATACCTATCTGTTGACTAGACCTACTATGCCTACCTCCTAATAGGTATGCTATTTCAACCTTAACACAGCCGACCTTGAACCAGTGGAGAAGGGGTGCGTAAAGTCCCTTATCCAAGGGTGGTAAGTCCAGGTGGTCTCGTGACGTCACTACCTGTCTAGTTCACTCTCCTAAAAGTTGCAGAGCAAGGTAGACGTGTTTGTTTTTGTTCTGTGACTGGGTATTTAGCGGCTTGTATTGCTAACTTGCTATTTTTCTCTTGTAGTTATTCAAGAGATACCCTCAACTTTAGTTTTCGGTAGTGCAGTTTGTGGTTACAATCTGTTTTCAAGTAGGTGTTAGTTTTCAAGGGGCCTTGTTGACATGTGCTAGCTAGCGACCGCCCGGAGAAGGTGGGTTGCATGCGCCGCACGTGCAGCTCGTGATTCTTTGTTTTCTCTCACCTGACTGTTGGGTGTTTGACTTGCGTAGGGTAAAGGAGCAGTGGTATCTCTCCTACGCGGGTGACTTGCTTCGCTTGTCATCCGCTTTCGCTTGTCATACGCCTTTCGGTCCGTTTTCTAGTGCTAGTCAGAACCACCTGACTTTGCCATTGGTCTACTCTTGGATAGCAGATAGGTTGACCTCTTGCCCTTCGCCATCGACGGAAGCTAACCGGGCTGCTGCTATTTGGGATGACCCTGAGGTGATGATCCCCCCTCACCCTATGGTACTGGATGCCTTAGCCTCCCTGGATGAGGACTTCCAGCGGTTGTCTCTCAACCCCTCGCTCCGCGCCGCTAAGAATACTTCTGCGGGCTTTAAGATTCACTCGTTTTCCATCTACGATAATGGTCCTGCCCTAGATGACTCTGTTAGATGCCTGTCGGTTGCGTCGCAGGCTCAGTACAAGGTGACGGACTCGAAGCTCTTAGCGATTCACACTGAGTTACGCCTTATTCTCAAGCCTCTCTCGGGTCTGGCCTCAGCCACGGAGGCGCTGGCCCAGGATTTGGCAGAGGACAATCCGTCAAGATTAGACCATCTTCAGACCATGTACCGTTGGCAAGCCAATTCGTTGGGGACAATCATGGACCATGTGCGGTCAGCCCTGGCGTCCATCAGACAATTCTAGAAGACCCCTTCGTCTTGAACATCCTTCGATCAGGTTACAAACTGCCAATAGCCAGGTCGCCGCCTCTGACCAACCTGCCCCGGTCACGCGAGTACTCGAAAGCTCAACTAGTGCAGCTATCCACGAACATCCAGACGCTGCTTGATAAGAGAGCGTTAGGAAAGGTGCTAGATCCCAATCACTCCCCAGGGTTCTACTCTCCCATCTTCCTCGTCCCCAAGAAGAACTCGACAAGATGCGGATGATTCACAACATGGCGGTGTTCAACGACCGTTACCTGGAGGACCCGCCCCATTTCCGCATGATTTCCCTGGATCTACTGCGTTCAAAGCTTTCCTCGAACGACTGGCTGGTCAGTTTAGATCTGCAGGATGCTTACCTTCACGTCCCCATGTACGAACCACACAGGAAGTTCCTGCGTTTTTACTTCCAAGGGGAACATTACTAATGGAAGGTACTCCCGTTTGGTATTTCCACGGCCTCGTGGCTCTTCACTCGCATCACAGCGCTGATTGCTCGGTTTCTTCACCTTCGGGGGATCGAGTTCGACCCATACATCGACGACTGCCTGATGAGCCACGCGGCGCTGTGGCAGCTACACAAGCAAACCCAGTTTGTTCGCAAGCTTCTTCACCAACTGGGTTGGTTGTTAAACGAAGAGTCCCACCTGGTCCCGTCTCAGTGTCTAACCTTCATCGGAGGACTGTTCCTCACGGACTTAGACCTGGTCAAGGTTCCTCCGGACAGATGGACCAAGATTTTGCCACTGGTTCAGGGTGGACTTCATCGAGCTCTGGCGCTCAGGGAGTGGCAGTCCCTGCTCGGCCTCCTCTCGTCTGCTCAAGCGTTGACCCAGAGGGGGCGCTTGATGCTGAGACCCCTTCAGGTGTTCCTGTCACCTTTTCATTCGCCAGGAGGACCTGAAGGCTAGATACAGTCTTCCACTTCATCTTCATCCCTTTCTGAGGTGGTGGTTGAGCCCATCGAATGTTTGCGAAGGAGTCTCTTTGACAGAGTTCCATCACTAGCACGAGATGTTCGTCGACGTCTCTCTTCAGGGCTGGGGAGCCCATCTGGACCACCTCACTACGTCGGGGTTGTGGTCCGACACTTACGCATTTGGCACAGCAACAGTCTCGAACTACAAGCCGTCATCCTGGCAGTGACAGCCTGGCTTCCGACGCTACGCGGCTCACGTCTTCTGATTGCTTCGGACAACTCAACTGTCATGTGGTTGATCAAGAATCAGGGCACGACAGGATCTCGTCAACTGCTCGATCAGACCCTGGACTTGTTTCGTCTCCTCGACGAGAACGACATTCAAGTCAGAGCAAGGCACATTCCGGGTTGCAAGAATGTGTTGGCGGACGCCTTGTCAAGGCCAGACAAGCCTTCTCCCACGGAGTGGATGCTCCACCCGGAGGCGTTCCCCCTCATCTGCAGTCTTCATCATTGTCCGCTGGTAGACCTGTTTGCCACCAAGTTCAACTCTCAGCTCCCGGTTTACGTCTCCCCTCTGCCGGACCCAGCTGCGTGGGCAGTGGACGCTCTTACACTCTCGTGGGAAAATCTAGATGCTTACGCTTTTCCTCCACCTGTGCTTCTGCCCAAGGTCCTTGCCAAACTCAAGGAGACCAGAGTGATCAGTCTGCTTTTGGTCGCGCCCTTTTGGCCGGCGAGGACTTGGTTTCCAGAACTGCGTCGTCTCGCCGGAAGAGAACCAGACCCACTTACTCAGTGGCATCATCTTCTGCGGCACCCCCACAGTCGTCAAACTCATCCGGACCCAGATCGCTTCCATCTGTGCGTTTGGACCATTGAGATCGAAGGGCTACTCGGCTAAGGTGGCAAGCACCATTGCTCGGGCTCACAGGATCTCCACAAGGTCTCTTTACGACGACAAGTGGTTGTCTTCTGAGGGTTTCTGCAAGAAGCGTAACAAGAGTCCTGTTTCAGCCTCTCCTCAATTCATCGCGGAGTTTCTCCTGTATCTTCGCACTGATCGACACCTTAATGGAGGCACCATCTCTACGTACCTTTCAGCTCTCAACTCTGTCTTGGCCGTCAAGAACGATCGGAAGATCTCCAAGGTTCCGGAGCTGGTGGCCAAGCTGAAAGCCTTTAAGGTTGAAGACCAGAAAGCTAAGTTTCGTCCTCCTGATTGGGACTTGAACGTGGTTCTTCGACACCTGAGAGGTCCTCCGTACGAGCCGTTATCTCAGGCTTCCTTCCAGGACCTCTCGTACAAGACCGTGTTCCTCATGGCCCTGGCTACTGCTGCTAGGGTTAGCGAGATTCACGCCATTGACGTCACCAGAATTCGCTTCGAACAGTCCCGCCATGGCACAGTTCACCTGGGTCTTCTGTGGGACTTCGTAGCCAAGAATCAACTTCCAGGTCAGCCGGACAGAGTGTTCATCATTCCCCCTCTGTCTTCGATCGTTGGGAGTGCAGACGCTGAGGAACTCTCTTTGTGCCCTGTGAGAGCCGTCAAGGAGTTCATCGCCAGATCTTCAGCTAGGAGAAGGTCTCGCAAGAGGCTCTTCATTCCCCTGTCTGCGGCAGCCAAGGGTGAGGTAAACAGGAATACCATTTCGTTGTGGCTTCGTACGGCCATCCTGGCGGCCTACGACACAGCCGGTTTACCTCACCCTGCTGCCAACAACCCTCATGAGATTCGGGCCTTGGCGTCTACGATGGCCCTTCACAGAACTGTTCGGTACCATCGATCATGGAGGGCTGCTTCTGGAGATCCACTTCTGTCTTCGCAAGTCACTACTTGCGCGATCTAGCAGTGGAGGATGTCCAGGGCTTGCAGCCCTTCGGACCCTTGGTAGTTGCCCAGCAACTCACCCGTCCCTCTTCTCACTAGGTAATTATCCCTACCTCGGAGGCTTTTGGTTAGGGCTAACCCACTCTTTGTTGTGGTGTTCCCCTGCTGACTGGTGTGGTACATTGTCCCATGCTTTCTTCTTCCAGAAAGTAAGGCAAGGCCACCTCTCCTGGTGCTTTCGACAGTGGTCCTCATCTGAGTCCGACCCACCTTCCTACTGTCGGATCAACATGCACTAACTAGAGGTAGGGTAAGTATTAAAAATTTATTAAAATCTAAATATTTTAAATATTTAAAAATACTTACCCTACCTCTAGGGTATATTTCCCCCCATCGTTGGATCTCTTCCTCCCCTCTTGGCGGCCTCTACTCGGACTTGGATTCAGGAATTGTGACTAGCTCACGTGGTCACGTGACGGGATTGGGGGGCAGTACTTCCGTCTACCAGCCACGTATTAGCAGCTAGTCACCCTCACATCTCACTTCTTCTATGGAGGATAACATCGCTAACACGTTTTCCAATCTTGTATCGAATGAGCATAGGTAATGCACTAACTAGAGGTAGGGTAAGTATTTTTTAATATCTAAAATATTTAGATTTTAATAAAATTGTTTTAAAAATTTAAAAATAAAATCACGGGAAAAAGAAACTGTATCAATATTTGTTTGGTGTTATCAACGTTAACAGATATATCAGATAAATTAAGTTATTTGACCATGTTTTGTTCGCGAGTCCACACAAGTACACGTACAGTACAGGCAGTGTAACATTGTATTGCAATTCAAATAGAACAACTAATGTCTTGACGAGTAATTACTTTCCATAGCTTTCATAAAAATGATGTGCGAAAATACATGGTTAAAAACGTTAATTTTAGTTTTTGCAAGACAACGGATATATTTGTTGGAAGACTGCAAATTGTCATGTCCGCCTATGAATATCTTTACTTGTTACATTTATCTTCAAAATTAGCATGGATATGCAAATGTTTACTTGGTGATATTCACATATTGAAGAGTACCTTATACTGGGCTTAAAGAACATGTTAAATTGTGTCGTTGCATGTTTTCGAAACCATAAAATGAGAGAAATGGCGAACAAATGATCACCAGTGTCGAACTATTATGGTCATATAATCATGATGAACAAACAGAGAAAAAAACAAAATAGCAAAACAAAAACAGGTTTCTCGTCGTTCATTAACGCGTCTTTCGGTCTTGCTGTAACCAAGTTTCCCTCCAGTGATGTCAAGAGTCAAGATTATTTTTTTTCAGTTTTTAAAAAAAAAAAGTTTATAATTTTTTATTTTCCCTTTTTTACATAGTACATGGACTCCAGTGCTGTTACATCACAGTGTCGGAAATAATGGAAAACATCAAACAGAATATATTGTCCAACAATCAACAGTCAATCAGAAAACAGGACATGACAGGTCGACCAGAATTTGAAAAAGTGATCTATGTTTAATCAAGAGTTTATTAGGTAAAAAACAATACAAATTCACTCTTAAATTTGCCTGTGCACATGGCGAGGTACATATCTAGATAATAAGGACATAGTAGTAATAATAATAGTATTGATATTAGTACCCAAGAGTGAGGATATAAGTAATCAAACTCACAAAAAGTCAACTTTGTTTCTTTCTTTTAAGATATGATAAATATACACTTCGCAGCATTTAACATTTCATTATTATTTTCACATTTTAACAATCTAATAAAATTAAGCATACTTATACTTTGCAGTAGACTAATATTGTTTACGTATATCTGAATATTTTGGACAGATCAAGAGTACATATAATATTCATCTTCTATTTCGTTATTACAAAAGTGACATAATCTATCAACAAACGGGATTTTAGGCACGCTCCATCTTCCCTTTTCAACCAAAAGCATATATGAACTGAGACGGAGGCGTGTAAGTGCAATTCTGTATTTTTTCACATCAACATTAGTTAAATATTCGCTATGCAAAGGTTTTCCTTCATATGAAGATATAATCTTGTTTCGCTCAATGTTGACAATTCACGTTTCCACACTTTAACCCGTTGTGTAAATTGTCTCACAAAAACATCACTATTATTAGCATACTGAGCGACCCAAATATATTCAAATCCAAACTTGAAAAGCCTATCGCTCAATAAAGTTGTCCGGTTTTCAGTCCCAGGGTTCTTATCTGAAGCATTTACTAATGCATTGTATAGCAAAACTTATATCGATCCGATGGACTTTTCAAAATATTAAGCCAATATTTAATAACCCTGATTAACTTTTAGTGGAAATGTACTAGCCATATAAGAATATGCCGACGGAGTTGACATCTTTACATAAAGTATATTTTTAAACGTTCGGTCCGGTTCTCGCTCCGTATCAAACAGGGCAAAGGGAGGTAACTCCACTTGACAAGAAAAATCAGAAAAACGACAAAGGGCAAATTGATTTTCGCATTTCCTCAACCATGAGGATATCGTTTTATGAACAGCCAAAGATAAAGTTCTCCTTGAGTGATTAGTTAGTCCTAGAGGTATTGATAAACGTTAGTTATGAGATCAGGGGCTCCCGGAGAGTTAGCTATGTTCTTGTTCACTGTTGTCCGGTTTTCGATCAGGTAAAAGTAACTTGTACTCATTAAAATTATAAACAATGTTTATGCATCGGCGTTAGACGTAACAAGACATTGTTGATCAGTCAAATGATAAATTATATCATATTACTTCTATCAATAAACGTGGACCCTATTATTGTGGATTTTATTTTACGTGCACATTTCCATGAACACCATCGTTGATTCATTTTGGAACTGGACACTTATTTTCAAAGATATGTTTAGCTAAAGTCACATGAACAATGTTTTTGGACGTAAAGCGACTGTTTAACCCTATTTGGGAAATATGTTAACCATTAGGGGCGACTTTTTGAGAAGGGAAAACCATTGTCTATGCAAAGACGTATATCACATTCCTTTGGGCTATGTAACGAATTATATTACAAGTAGGCCTAATGCATGTCCTTGGTCAATGTCGCCGCTAATGGCTGCAAAATTGCCCAAGTGGCGTTAAACAATAACTCACTCCTTGGTAAACAATGCAACGTATTTTAAAACAAGCGTCCCTGTTATCGGGGTATTTTATTAGTAGGCCTATGATTTTAGCTCATCAGCCCTGAAAGGCGTCCGTCCGTAAGCTCTCATTTCCGACTTCTCAAGAATCACTACACCCCCAAAACTTCCTGCACCAATAGTGAACTACTCTTGAAGCAACGTTAACACCCAAATCAAAGCACCCACCTACCCCAGTGACTGAACTTACGGAGGGGTTATGTGAACAGTGACTATTGGTTCTTGTCATAGTAAAAAGGTCCATATTTGTTAAACTTTGAACTTAAAGCTTCATATTTAGTTACAATAACAGATAAACATTTTATTTGTCATGATAGATAGTTATACTTCATGTAGTTATGATAATATACATGACATAAGAACCGTTTTGAAGCCAAAGGCTTTGATCGCTGATCAATCCGTATTTTGTTTTCATACACTAAATATATTTAGTTTTTTGTTTTCTTTTTTAGGTGTTTGGCGAAAGACTTTGTGATATGAACTGACAGGCAGTGTGAAACATCAGCTGTTAAAAAGTACGAAGTGTTTAACTGAAAAAAAATATCAAAATCAAATCTATTCAATGATAATGAATCAGTCTGTAGAAGAACCGTATAGGTGTTGCGTGTGTAAAACAACCTTTACGTCTCCATCTGAACTGGATGTTCACATGAGAATCCACACGGTAGATCAAACACACGAATGTGGCGAGTGTAGTAAAACATTCACAAAATTAAAACTCCTAAAGATGCATATGCGAATTCATACAGGCGAGAGACCGTACAAATGTGACACCTGTGGTAAAACATTTACAGGATCGAGTCACCTTCAGGTTCACAAGAGAAATCACACTGGGGAGAGACCATACAAATGTGACACTTGTGGTAAAACATTTACACAATCAGGCCATCTGAAGATACACATTAGAAGTCACACTGGGGAAAGACCGTTCAAATGTGACACGTGTGGTAAAGCATTTACACAATCAAGTCACTTTCAGATACACATGAGAAATCATACAAAATTCAAGTGTAGTGTGTGTGGTAGGACGTTTGAACAATCAAGTAGCCTTCAAACACACATGGCAGTTCACAAAGGGGGAACTTGCAGTGAGTGTGGCAAAACATTTATAACATCAACTATACTGAAGAGGCACATGGCAATCCACACCGGAGAAAGACTATACGCGTGTCCCGTATGTGATAAAACCTTTAAAACATCGGGCACTCTGCAGGGCCACATGAAAGTTCACACTGGAGAGAAACCTTTCAGGTGTAGCGAGTGTGGTAAAA
Organism: Gibbula magus; assembly: GCA_936450465.1. Classification (NCBI taxonomy): domain Eukaryota; kingdom Metazoa; phylum Mollusca; class Gastropoda; order Trochida; family Trochidae; genus Gibbula; species Gibbula magus. The sequence goes on along the minus strand of OW388295.1, from coordinate 25,310,893 downwards.
TGTTTAGATCGTTAGGTAAGCTAAAAGTGCACATGAGAATACACACTGGAGAGAAACCATTCAATTGTAGTGAGTGTTGTAAAGAATTTAAAACATCTAGCAATCTTCGGGCTCATTTGAAAGTTCATACTGGAGAGAGATCATTTAAGTGTGGTGTTTGTGATAAAACTTTTTCACAATCAAGTAAACTGAAGTCTCACATGAGAACCCATACCGGAGAGAGACCATTCAAGTGTAGTGAGTGTGATAAAACATTTACACAGTCAGACTACCTGCGGAGACACATGAGATATCACTCCGAACAGAAACCATACATGTGTAGCGAGTGTGGTAAATCACTTAAAACGTCAGATTCGCTTCAGAGCCACATGAGAATTCACACCGGAGAGAGACCATACACGTGTTTGGTGTGCGATGCTACGTTTACAAACTCGAGTAATCTGCAGGTGCATAACAGAACGCACACTGGCGAGAAACCGTACAAGTGTAGTGAATGTAGTAAACATTTTGCAACGTCAAGTAACCTGAAGGTCCATTTGAAGATACATACTGGAGAGAGGCCATACATATGTAGTACGTGTGGTAAAACATTTGTACAACTAACTGGGCTGCAAGGTCACATGATGATTCACACTGGGGAGAAACCATACACATGCAGCGAGTGTGGTAAAGCATTTACGACACAATCTAAGCTACGGGTACACACAAGGACCCATACTGGGGAGAAACCATACCAGTGTAGTGAGTGTGGTAAAGCATTTACAGTACCAGTTAACCTCTATGTACACATGAGGACCCACACAGGGGAGAAACCACATACATGCAGCGACTGTGGTTAATCATTTACAGTACCAGCATACCTGCATGCACACATGAGAATCCATACTGGGGAGAGACCATTCCAGTGTATTGAGTGTGGTGAAACATTTAGAGAATCACGCGGTCTGCGGACACACGTAGAAATTCACGCAGAGCAGAAGCAGTTCACGTGTAATAATTAGTGAAGTCAATCATCTTCCAGATTAAATTAGTGAAGTCAATCATCTTCCAGATTAAATTAGTGAAGTCAATCATTTTCCAGATTAAATTAGTGAAGTCAATCATTTTCCAGATTAAATTAGTGAAGTCAATCATTTTCCAGATTAAATTAGTGAAGTCAATCATTTTCCAGATTAAATTAGTGAAGTCAACCATTTTCCAGATTAAATTAGTGAAGTCAATCATCTTCCAGATTAAATTAGTGAAGTCAATCATTTTCCAGATTAATTAGTGAAGTCAATCATTTTCCAGATTAAATTAGTGAAGTCAATCATCTTCCAGATTAAATTAGTGAAGTCAATCATCTTCCAGATTAAATTAGTGAAGTCAATCATTTTCCAGATTAAATTAGTGAAGTCAATCATCTTCCAGATTAAATTAGTGAAGTCAATCATCTTCCAGATTAAATTAGTGAAGTCAATCATTTTCCAGATTAAATTAGTGAAGTCCATCATCTTCCAGATAAAGAAACACTTTAGACCCCCTGCAACATCAGGTTATCTGTATCCGACTGTAGTGACTAACTCGTGTTTGTGTGGGGTGTTTTTATACCTAAATCTATTATCGCCTATGCTATACATAATAGCTTTACCAAACTTGGTACACGCGTCAGCAATGGTCCAATGTGTGGCTTAGACTTATGCGTAAATATAGGTCTTTACTTAGAGCACTTGATGTTCCCGTGAATGCCTGAAGTTCCTGTCCTGAAATCAACACTTTTTATCCACTCATCAATCAACGTTTATCATTTATCTTTATGAAACTACATATCTTGGTTGGACACTATTTAAACGCATGTCAAACGTTGATTCAGTGGCACTTTCTATAATTATGTCCCTATGATAATAGAGATTGACTTATTTCAGACCGGGGGTTAGTTTTATCCTTGCTTGGTCAATAAGTAATAGGCCCTTTTTTCCTCGACATCCGAATACCTTATCACAAGACCACTCAAGTGATGTCGTAATATTTTACCTTATACATTGACCTCGGATGCAATTTCTGAAACGTGGTTATAACCATTGAAGTGTCAGGCACATGCCTTTTGATTCATACTTATGTTTCGAATGTCTGTATTTTCATGTTGTTTAATGTATCGAGTATTGATCAGCTGACGTTTAAAATAATAAACTATTGAATTGAATAATTATGTTTCTCATGACACATACTGAGGTCATAAAATTTACGATTTGACCTTGACCTTGGTGTAGGACACAATTTCTAAATTGACCATGTTGATGGTTTCTGATTGGTCAGTGATAAAGGTATTTGATACTTGACTTGTGTATCCCGCGTAAACAGATCATTCAGGTTAGGTCTACTTTTATCTCTTAAAAAATTAAAATAGGTGTTTTGGTCATGACTCCTGTGACCCTTTTTGGGGTTACAGGGTCACCAAATCTACAATTTATAACCCTCAATGGAAACCAATGGTGATCGACACTAGCAATTAAAAATCCGGCGTCTATGTTAAGAGGGGAACCTTTCTTGTTGATGTGTACATCCTATTCAAGAAGTACAGAAACAAAGGAAAACAACGTTTGCATATTTATTTCCTTTATTTTCACAACGACATTAACATCTATGTCGAAACATCGCCTAACAAAGAAGTTGTTTGTCCATGAAAATGTGTCGTCATCCTTCATCACCTCAACTTCTAGAATGCCAATCAATACAATTAACGAGTGCTTGTATTTGGACATCAACACACATACTTTTGGGAATGTGAACTGATCGTTTTAAAAGATCTTAAGTTGTTTCATTTTTAATTTACGAATTTTACTGTAAGATGTAAATAGATTAATTCGTAGGTGTAATAATTAGCTTATGTATGTGTAATGAATTTTGTGTGTGTTCTCGACAGATATCTGATAACACTGTTTAATGAAATTTGATGATTAAAAGTTACCATTTTTTAGAATAAGTTGGATACAACTCCACTTCAAAAGTAACCATATTTCATTCAATTATAATTATTATTGACGTGGGAGGTAGCATGTCACATAACGAACTTTCTGTTTTGCTTGCTCGGGCCAAGACAATTACACTTGGGGGAGATAACTCTTCATTGACGACTCAAGTAATGCTCCTACCCGCCACGTACTCGAATGCACGTTTACCGGTTTTCAGCCCAAGTTAAAATGAATGTAATTTTTTTAATCTGCCCATAAATCACTGATATACAATAAAATAACTTAAATTTTCCTTATTTCGAATGTTTAGATATCCAACTAAATAAATCCGCAGATGACAATTGCATAACTATTGGATAATCGTTCTGGAAAAAATGCATTACATATGAACTTGAATACATGAAATTGAATGTTCACGGGTGAATTTAAATTTGTATGGACCCCATACTGATTACACACTTAGTTCTACAAACATATTAATATGTGGTTGAGAGTATGGAAATTGAGATGGCAATACTGTGTGGAGATTTGGATCTGCACATTGAGAGCTATACATACGTTTATAAGCTCAATCAAAAATCCTAAACCTAGAACAGAGTTGTTTTTATACCCCCGCTACGAAGTAGTCGGGGGTATATAGCGGTCAGCACGTCCGTCCGTTCGTCCGTCCGTGCGTCCGGTTTTTGTTCCGCTCATAATTCTGAAACCAGTTGCTCAAATTTTACGAAACTTGATATGTACAATCACCATGATGTGTACATCTGCCTTTTGTATGTTTCATACCCTCATTTGCATAATTTATGTAAATTCCGTTTTTCGACTTTGCATTTCACACTTTTTGTTCCACTCATAACTCAAATACTAATTTTTCAAATGTCTTGTAACTTGATACATATAATCATCACGATGTGTACATCTGACTTTTGTATGTTTCATACCCTCATTTGCATAATGTATCCAAATTTTCTCCGTTTTTCATCTTCGCCATTCACTCTTTTTGTTCCCCTCATAACTCAGACACTAATTGTTCAAATGTTACGAAACCACTGATGTGTACATCTGTCATTTTTATATTCCATACCCTCATTTGCATATTTAATGCCATTTTTCAAATTTTTCGACGTTTACTTCTAAAACATGCTTACAAGTGTAATACTTACTCTGCTTTAATAATACTTATATATAATGGTCTGTTCATGCAAAAACATTGATGTCCTTTTGCTATTTTTAAACATTTCTCTTTGACCAATGTTAAAAGCGGGTGTATATGAGTGAGCTGTGCCCACTAATTCTCTTGTTTGAGATAATTGAATCATTAGATTTAAATAGCCAATGGCGTGAGTTTCCTCCTGATGACAGCCGTGTTATATGGAGACCGTCTTCATCCCTGAAACCATCACGTGAAGATTTCTTTCTAATTCCCCACAATTCGATGCACACTTACACAGATATAATTCCAAATAGAGAAACAAATATGAAAACCCTAACCGTAGGGAGTAAAGATGAAGTATATAAATAGTGATAAGTTAGTGTGGGAAATGTTACAACTTGAATTAGAGGAATGACTATCTGTTATTCATGAACAAAAAGAAAAGAGATATAAAGAAGAAATGCCACTTGAGAAAACAACTACAAGAATTTGAATTTGAATTAGAAGAGGAGGAGACTATGTAATCAAAGCAAAATATTTTGAATTAGAATAAAAATAGAACTAGAAGAAATGTAAAAAAATGAAAAATAACGGCAAAAAAATAAAGGACATTTTAATAACGAAATAAAAAAGCAAAGAGATAACCTAGACGAAACTAAATATCTTTATCAAAATGTTTACCCAAACGTATAATGTGCACATATTGATCTTGAAATTTGATTTTCTGATAAAGATGTGCCAAGCTTAACCACCAAACACTTACTTAAGTTAGAAGGTAAACTTACTTTTTATTTGATTAATTTTCACGGGCACTGAAAAGAATATAAATGGAAAATCGCCAGGTGCTAACGGTTTCACAACTGAATTTTAAAGAATCTTTTGGAGTGTTTTAATTAGATATTTGATGAACTGTTATTATTACTGAGTGTGCATTTGATCATCGTTCCTTATCTGTTAGTCAGAAACAAGTTAGAAACAAGGATTAAGTACCTGTTTACAAAAGACTCACAAGCCTTAAAAGTTTCTCAAATCTTGGCGCCCCATAAGTATAATACTTCATGTAATATCGTATCTTCAGTAATTGTCAATAGCATAAACCTATACTACGATAAAAGATTGATGGCCATCAAAAGGCCAAGGTAGATATATAGTCGAGGTAATGACCTGGTTTACTATACTGAAACCCTCCAAATTCAAGTTGAGAAGGCATTCGATTCAGTGGATCGAACTGTAATCATGAATGTACTGACTTTTTACAAGTTTGGACTCCATTTACAAAAATGATTACAATTCTCATTCACGACATAGAATTGTATTAAAAGAATTTGGGAGTTCCATTTTTAGCTCATCAGGCCTGAAAGGCCCGATGGGCTTATGGCATGGCATGGCGTCCGGCGTCCGTCCATCCGTCCATCCGTCCGTAAACTTTTCGCTTTTTCGACTTCTTCTCCAGAACCAATAACTCCACAGAGCTGAAATTTTATGTGCAGACTCCTTGGCCAATGGGGATTCTAAATTGTTGATTTCGTGACCCCGTGACCCCAAATGGGGTCACAGGGGTCACATCCTTAAAAACCTATTTTCATCTTCTTTTCCAATTCCAAAAGGTCTAGAGAGCTGAAAAGTTGTGTGCAGACTCCTTGGCCAATGGGGATTCTAAGTTGTACATTTCGTGACCCCATGACCCCAAATGGGGTCACAGGGGTCACATCCTTAAAAACCTATTTTCATATTTATCTCCAGTTCCAAAAGGTCTAGAGAGCTGAAAAGTTGTGTGCAGACTCCTTGACCAATGGGGATTCTAAATTGTAGATTTCGTGACCCCATGACCCCAAATGGGGTCAAAGGGGTCACATGTTTAAAAACCAATTTTCATCTTCTTTTCCAATTCCAAAAGGTCTAGAGAGCTGAAAAGTTGTGTGCAGACTCCTTGACCAATGGGGATTCTAAATTGTAGATTTTGTGACCCTGTGACCCCAATCTAGGTCACGGGTCATGACCCAAAACCTATTTTCATCTTCTTCTCCAGTTTATATGTAAAGCTCTAGAAAGGTGAAATGTTGTGTAGAGATTCTTTGGTCAAAGGTGATTCTTAATTGTAGGATTGGTGACCCTGTGACTCCAAATGTGGGTCAAAGGGGTTATGATCTAAAACCCATATTATTTTGCTTGTTAACAATCTATTACTTGAGATAACTTAGATATTCAACCTTAGATAATAAATCAATGAAATGCTGATGAGCTACAGAGCCCATGGCTCTATTTTTTAAATAACAAGAGGTTGAAGACAAGGAGATCTGGTATCACCATAGTTATTTATATTTTGTGTTGGAAGTTGGCGCTCCTAATAAGAACAGATAAATGGATAAAGGGAACTAACTTGGAAAATGTTGAAAATCTTTGATCTCAATTTGCAGATAATACTTCATTAACATTAGATGGAACTAAAACATATCTCTGTGCAGTTTCAAATTAAATGTTCTATTTAAATATTGTTTCAGTTTTATGCTCATTTGATCACGATATCTAATGCACATGCAGATCATAATCTCTCATCCTTTAATCAAAATGCGTTACAGCTGACCTTTAAACTTTTCTGGACTACAAGTTAACACCGACAAAACTAGACTGAAATGGATAGGATCCAAAATTCAAGCTTTGAAAGCTGTACAATCTTGGTCCGTCAAATCACAATTTAAACTGTTGGGCATCATGTTTGATGTTGATCTGGAATTAATAATAGATGTTTACTAATCTTGGCAATTGGAGAAAATTAAGAAAGAGAACAAAAGATGGGAATTGAGATTAGGAACACGAATGGGTGGAAATGTGTTGAAGTCCCTACTGCTTTCAAAACTGAATCATCTGTTGTCATATACATGTATACCTAAATCATCAGATGACGTAACTCAATCTTTTCAGAAAGTGTTTTGAGTTCATTTGGAAGGGTAAGATGGATAGAAGAGAAAGAAATATTATTACATCTATACTGTTACATATGGAGGAATCAATATTCCAATTATGAAAAAAAACCATTATAAAATCTCTGAACATAACATGGGTGAAACGATTGCTCTGTATTTTCTACATTGATTGAAAATGTGTCATATTTTATAAGAGAGAGAGAGAGAGAGAGCGAGAGAGCGAGAGAGAGAGAGAGAGAGAGAGAGAGAGAGAGAGAGAGAGAGAGAGAGAGAGAGAGAGAGAGAGAGAGAGAGAGAGAGAGAGAGAGAGAGAGAGAGAGAGAGAGAGAGAGAGAGAGAGAGAGAGAGAGAGATTCTTTATTTCCTCCAGTTTACACGAAGATCACAATTATACAAATACATTAATACTTGAAAATGTACACTTTACAAATTGGAGGATATACACATATTTACAAAACTGTTAGACAAGAGTCGTCGCTATTGGACACTCAATCATGTAAAACATGTTTATACCAGCTCTATAAAACAAGTGTAGTTAACAAAATATATACACATTGATAAGCAATCTACTAGTATTATGTAGGAGAGATAATAGAGCAGATTAATCAATTTCTGAGGAACAATCGCAATATTTGGATTGGAAGGGAAACATTATTTAAATCAATTTGTTTAAACTTGGAGGATAAGGGAATAACTTATTGAGAAATATCAAACAATCAATGACGATGGCAATGTACTGACTTTGGAACAATTGAACTGTAAATGTGATATAAGAGTTGACTTTCGTAGACATCAAGGTGTTAAGCTTTGACTGAATATTTATAAAAGAGACATTTCATTTTTAAAATTTGGAATACTCATAAGTATATCCTTTCTAACCATACAATATTTCTAAAATAACAAATAGTAAACATTATTATAAAGCACTATGCCAACTGAATTTTACGTCATGACGGATAATCATTCTATCAAATAAAGATTGATTGATTATCCGTCGTGATTAATAAACGGTGAGGAAATTGTAATTCAGCTATTATTAATCATGTGATAATTAATTTGTTCTGTATTTATAATAATATTGACATTCATCATAGATGCGCAAAGATACAAGTTTGAAAACGTTTATTTTAATTTTTTGCACGGCAACGGATATATTTGTTAGAGGACAGCAAATAAAGTGTCCTGTCCGCCTTATTATTAATTATTAATTTATTTACTTATTACATAAATAATCCAAAATTAGCATGCAGATGTTAATTCGACAATATTTATGAATTAAAGAGTATCTGATATTGGATTACAAAAAATGTTATTTCTGTTGTTGCATGTTTTCGAAACTATAAAACAGAGAAACAAGCAGATCAAAACAAAAATTGCAAAACAATAAACAAGTTTATCGCCGTTAATAAATACGTTCGTAAATTCGCTCTTGCTGTAACAAAGTTTCCCTCAAGTTTCTTTTTTTACGTTTGGTCCGGATTTCGCTCCGTATCCGTATCGTCTAAACAGTTAATACGAGCAGAAGAGATGTGGTTCATAACCTTGACGGTTGGAGGTTAGCGCGTTTGGAATCGGATCAAGAGGTCCGGTGTTCGTATCCCAACAGAGGCTCGGGAACTGTTGCTAAAGAGAACTCTTCGTACAAGCAGTAAGGTGTGGATGCAATGCTACACTGAATTTCAGCACAGTAGCACCAATGGTTCGCTAGTTTCATGCGATGCTCACAGTTTTCACTGCAATGCATAGTAACAATAGTGTTGCCGTCCTTCTTTCTGTACTAATACTAGCATATATATATATATGTGTGTGTGTGTTTACACAGGGATGTCATCTCAAATTTCGTTTCCACAAAATATACTCTGTTAACCGTCTTTAACATTCACCTGGGCTGATACGCGAAAAGAACAAGGTTCCAAGGGCGTTGTGTTCATTTTCAAAGTTACCTTGCCCAGCTTTGGACGTAGTTGTTGATATTGCAACATGAGAGTCCGACTCCTTGCTGGACGTCCTGTAATGATCTCGAACCGCCGTTAACGTCGACGTTGTGTTGAGTTTTGCCAAGATGTGAAAAGGTTTTGGCTAAAATCTGTCAAAGGTCAAGGTCACAGGGAGGTCACGACTGAAGCATGCTTTAGCGAATGTGCCTTATTTCAACTATTCGCATGATTGTTATACACAATGAAAAGTGATCATTTATTGTGTGACCTTGAAGTTCAAAGGACAATGTCATGAGATATGGGTTAAGGTCATTTCAACTCTTTGATCAAATTTTGAAATCAAAAATAGGTTTTAAGAACTCATATTAAGAAAGTTGTTGATTAAACCACCTGGAAATTCGTTTGACGTGTTCACATTCAAGGTGAAAGGTCAAGGTCACGATTTCTGAAATCACTAAAAAATCATTTAAACATGATGACATGAACAGATTTTGTGTTATGAAGCTCTTATTTGGTATATATCAACTACTGAGAATTACCAAGATTTGAAAAGGTTTTTGCTAAAATCCAACAGAGGTCAATGTTACAGGGATGTCACTACTTAGCGTGCTTTTGCGAATAAGCCTTATTTTAACTACTATATCTTTTAAATCATTACATTATTGTTATACACATTGAAAGTTATCAATGATTGTGTGACCTTGAATGTCAATGTCAAGGTTACGAGACATGGGTTAAAGCCATGTCAACTCTTTGATCAAATTTTTAAATCAGAAATAGTTTTTTCATTGTAATAAGTTGTTAATTATACCCCATGGGAATTCTTTTGACATGTTAACATTCAAAGTCAAAGGTCAAGGTCACGATTTCTTGAGGTTAATGTTCAGTTATCTTGTGTGATTTATTTGTTTTTAAAAAATGCTGCCCATGTTATTGGACTGTGGATAGGGCGGAACAGTTGAAGGCTACGCCATTAGTTTCTGGGCCGCTCTGCTGTTGCGATGTCCCGCGAACACTTATCTAGCTATATAGTTACCCATAACAATCATATCGGGGTTCATATTATTCATACGATGCTCGGGGGCAAATTATCACTTTCTCATTCTTTATGTGTTGACGCCGGTATTTTTTTAGTAATAAATAGAACATTATATTCGTGTCGATGTCCTACTGTTTCCGACACTCGTGCCTGAAAATCGGCATGTTCCTTGCTCTTGCTCGGGAAATACTAATTCAGTCAATTTTGCAACATCTTTGATCAATCTGTCTTTTGTTTTTATACATTAAATATCTTAAAACAACATTTGTTTTCTTTGCAGGTCTTTGTGATATAAACTGACAGGCAGTTTGAAACATCAGCTGTTAAAACGTACGAAGTGTTGAACTGATTTTTTTTTTATCAAAATTAAATCTATTCAATGATAATGAATCAGTCTGTAGAAGTGTGTTGTGTTTGTAAAACAACCTTTACGTCTCCATCTGAACTGGATGTTCACATGAGAATCCACACGGTAGAGAAAACACACGAATGTGGCGAGTGTGGTAAAACATTCACTGAATTAAAACTCCTAAAGATGCATGTGCGAATTCACACAGGCGAGAGACCATACAAATGTGACACTTGTGGTAAAGTATTTACACAATCAGGTAACCTGCAGAAACACAGAAGAAGTTACACTGGGGAAACACCGTTCAAATGTGACACGTGTGGTAAAGCATTTAAACAATCAGGTCATCTGAAGATACACTTGACAATTCATGCAAAATTCAAGTGTAGTGTGTGTGGAAGGACATTTGAACAATCAAGTAGCCTGCAGACACACATGGCAATTCACACAGGAAAAACTTGTAGTGAGTGTGGCAAAACATTCACAACATCATCTAATCTGAAGAGTCACATGTTAATCCACACCGGAGAAAGGCCATACTCATGTAGCGTATGTGATAAAACTTATCGATTATCTAGCCATCTGCAGTCACACATGAAAGTCCACACTGGAGATAGACCATTCAAGTGCAGTGAGTGTGGTAAAGCTTTTCAATCATCCAGTTCTCTGAAGGAACATTTCAAGATTCATACTGGAGAGAGGCCACACAAATTTAATGTCTGTGATAAAACGTTCAGAACGTTATGTAAGCTAAAGGTGCACGCGAGAAGACACACTTGAGAGAAGCCATACAAGTGCAGTGAGTGTAGTAGAGAATTTGCAGAGTCAGGCAATCTCCGAAACCACATGAGTAGTATTCATACTGAAGGGAAGCCATACACGTGTAGTGAGTGTGGTAAAACTTTTAAAACATCAGGCAATCTGCAGACTCATTTGAAAGTTCATACTGGAGAGAGATCATTTAAGTGTGGTGTTTGTGATAAAACCTTCTCACACTCAAGTACGCTGAAGTCTCACAGGAGAACCCATACCGGAGAGAGACCATTCAAGTGTAGCGTGTGTGATAAAACATTTCCACAGCCAGAATCCCTGCGGAGACACATGATTCTTCATACTGAAGAGAAGCCACACAAGTGTAGCGAGTGTGGTAAAACATTTCAAACATCAGCATCGCTTCAGAGCCACATGAGAACGCACACTGGAGAGAAACCATACACGTGTTTGGTGTGTGATGCTACGTTTACAAACTCGAGTAATCTACTGCTGCATAACAGAACGCATACAGGAGAGAAACCGTACAAGTGTAGTGAATGTAGTAAAAGTTTTGCAACAACGAGTAGTTTGAAGGGACATATGAGGATACATACTGGAGAGAGACCATTCCTGTGTAGTACGTGTGGTCAAACATTTGTAAAACAAAATGCGTTGAAGAGACATACGATGATTCACACAGGGGAGAAACCACATAAATGCAACGAGTGTGGTAAAGCATTTACAGTTCCAGCATATCTGCATTTACACATGAGAATCCATACTGGGGAGAGACCATTCCAGTGTAGTAAGTGTGGTAAAACATTTAGAGAATCACGCCGTCTCCGAGCACACATGCAAATTCACACAGAGCAGAAGCAAAACACGTGTAATAATGAGTGAAGTAGATCAATTTCCGGATCAATTTCCGGATCAAAGAGGCACTTTAGAATACCAGACAAAACAAAAATCCTGCTACTTCAATCCCCTGTTCGTCATCGCAACTTTCGCCTCGAATCGCTGACGACTGGTTACTCGATTATCGATTTGTCAGGCACATGCTTTTTCACACACAATTATGTTTCGAATGATTGTATTATCATGTATTTTAATGTATCGATTATGAAACACTTTATGTGTCCATTTATGACTGACTGTTCCTGTCTTATGGAATCAACTATTTCCACAGATTTTGATCCACCAATCAACTCCCCTAGTTAACCATCTATCTAACTGTATGTGGATCGACATCATTTATGCGCACATCGGCAGTTGATTCAATGAAACTTTCTATTATTATGTCCCTTGTTTGAAGTTTGAACCATGCTTTGTGAATTGGTAGGCCACTGTTTCACCACATGTGTATATATACATTATCACATGAATATTCAAGGGATGACATATTTTTACCATGTGATATTGACATGGGACGCTATTTGTGGAACTTTAACTTTGGTTATGACTTTTGACAAGTCAGGCATGGTACTTGATATATTTATGTTTCCCATGGGTGTATTTTAATGTATTTAATTATTGGTCAACTGGCCCTGAAGATAATAAACTGTTGAATCGAACTGAATAATTATGTTTACCATGTGACATAATGATGTCATATATTTGACAATGTGACCTTGAAACTAGATTACTGTCAGATCAGATTATAAATTTCAAGCTGATCAATGATAACGAAATCTAATATTTCGAAAATTACACTTACATTACATTGCACTGCTTATTAAGATGATAGTTTGTAGATCAATACGACATACCGCAGGCTATGTTACGTGTTGGAGCTCGTGTATGTTAGGTGACGATTCATTGCATGTTATATACTGGTTAGTATACCTCCACCTTCGAGGTAGTAGTGGTCTATAGAAATCAGAGTATCCGTTTGTCTGAGCATGCTTGGGCATTGTATTTTTCCGACAATTTGTGTTATAAACTTTAGACATTTTACAGATTATGTTTGATATGGGTTATATCGTGTTTGGATAAGTTGAAGAAATTCATTATCCTTGATTAGGTTTGCTTTTTTTTATTTATAGAAACAGAAGATAAATTGCGTGTTTGTATAGGAGAGCTCTTTTTATCCCCCGCCACAACGAAATTGTTGTGGGGATATGGAATTACCTCCGCCCGTCCGTCTGTCCGTCCGGGTTGAGTTCCGGGCCAGAACTAAAACACTGTGAGGCCTAGCTCGATAAAATTTGTTATGTGGAACAGTAACCATGTGCAGATGTGCCTTTTGGGGTTTTCGATTTCTTTGCAATTTTATTTTTAACCATTTCCATGGTAATATATTTTCAAAATTCGTTTCCGGACCAGAACTCAAAAACTGTCAGGCCTAGCTCAATGAAACTTGGTATGTGGAACAGTCATCACATGTAGATGTGCCTTTTGGTGTTTTCAAGTTCTTTGGAATTTTATTTTACCCGTTTCCATGAAAACATAACTTAACATAATGTTTCCTGACCAGAACTCAAAAACTGAAAGATACACCTCAATGAAACTTAGTGTGTGGAACAATCATCATGTGCAGATTTTGTTTATGTTTTTGGGGTTTTCACCTTTTTCGGACTTCTAATTTTAGCCATTTCCAATTGTTTTTATCCCCCGCCGCGCGTTTAGCGCGAAGCGGGGGATGAAGTATTCGACTGCGTCCGTCCCTCCGTCCGTACGTACGTACGTCCGTACGAAATGGAATAACTCAAATACTGTTCACTGGATTCTTTTCATATTTTGCATTTTTTCGACAGGATAATGTACATGTAAAGCTTGTCAGCAGGATATCTCAAGATCCATTCACTAGAATTTCATCATATCTTACACAAAGCACTTCCTAGGGAAGACAAAGGGTTGCTTAGATTTTGGTGACCTTCACATTATTTTCAAGGTCACAGTGGAATTTAGAATTGTTCGACATGTTCGACAGTCGATTTTGCTGATCTTGACATTGTTTTTCAATTGTGAAGTATTAATTTACGGCGGGGGATCATGTCACCTTAGTGACAACTACTTGTTTTTTTAAATTTTACTTCCAAAACAGATTTTGAAAACTGTTAGACAGAGATTAATACATCTTGGGAACTATATATTATTGTGTAGCATGAATTTATAACAAATGAGTGATTTAGGATTTATTAAAGAATAAAGTTCCATAAGCATTGTTCGCCTTGTTTGAAACTTTCCCACATGGCGGGGGATATAGTAGACTCCGTTTGCTTGTTTATATGCATATAGACCATGTGAATTTGATTTTTTCGATGGCTTGCTTCCCAACTAATATAATGATGTTATCCTCTCCCTGTATGTATCTAGTCTACACTACATTCTAACAAGCCGACGTTCATGCATGTAACACCATAAACAAGGGAAATAATGTCATTAAGTTTACATTTCATGGGATTGTCTTCACAATGACGGCCAAGCATTTTGTATTCGCATTTGGCTGTTGAGCTCGCTGTTTATTGGGAGCAAGTACAGAATGTTGAATGTTTGTGTTTATAGGGGATTAGCCTCCCTCAGTTCCATAAAGGCCAACGGTTAGCTCCAACAAATTAGAAAATAAAATGGGTGTGAGACAACTTTTCTTTAAACTTGGTTAAGCTTTGTAAAGGATTCGGTACTATACTGAGGGAGATTGTTTCATGGGGTTAGAGAGGGGGCAAACATGAAATTATGCTTAGTCAGGTACAATCGTACCTATTCTATGTACGACATTCAGGCATTTAAAACATTGTTTGTATTATTGTATTACTTTATTATAATTATTTTTTTAGATCATTAACCCATTTATGCATGACGTCCCATAAGTGGGACGCTATTTTGATGATCTGGTTCTTTCGTTATATATATGATAAAATATTGTGGTAAACGTTTTGGTAATGAGACGATTTTATTCTTATAGGTTAACAAAGTTCAATAATTGTAGAGTTTAGATCTTTTGAATAAAACGACCTCTACGGAAAGATATCCTGATTTGCCAGTTCACCGAAGTTTGAAGTGTGAACAAATATTGTTTCAAACTGACATCCTTTGGGTCGTGTTTACTGAATTTCAATGTTTAATGGTTGACCTGAAACAGTATATCGACGCCATATCAGGAAGAAGAAATGCTTGATAATTCATAAAAGCTATAAGATCCATAAACCAAGCTTGACAAGTGTATTTTCTGGAGTTCACCTGTCTGCTGAGGTACATCTCCAGACAAAGACAGCCCTAACAAGTCTATCGTAAGTCATTATTATTTCGGTTTTGAACGTTTCACCTCACTTTCTGGCAATGTAGTTCCTTCTTTTGTAGAGAAAAACCTGTACCCTTTGTGCATGTCGTCCCATTTGTGTGACGCTAATTTAATAATGACGATGATAGGGAAAATTTATTTGCAGGGAAAATAACAACTTATTCAGTTCTGGAGTGTCATTCATCTATGGGTTTTAAGCTTAGCTTAGACATCAAGTTAATTATGATGAGCTACATAGTCAATGGTTCTATTTATTCTTTGACATGTGTTTTTCACATAGTTAGCTACATGTGCAAACTATCGGTATATTCTTATGTTGATAATATTAACTAAAATACATATTAGATCAAATCTAAGCCAAATTCCATTCGTCAATAAGTATGAGAAATGTACGCTCCAGCGAATTATTCCCTGGATAAACATCGCCAAGTTTTATTCTCCACTTTCCGAAGAGTACACATGTACAGCCACCCCAGGTAAGCCGAGTGATAGTTACTTCACATTATCATCTGATACCAGGTACAACTTTTATCATATACTTGCTTGTACACTCAGGGGCAAAAGAAACGATACCAATAATGCAAGAAATATTAACCAACGAGGGATAGATAAAAGCGGCTTTTTAAAAAATCGTCATTTAGAAATATATGAATATAAATAAAAATATCAGAGTGAAATATGCTTTTCTGGCTTGTTTTATGACATCCTATAGCAACGATGTGTCATCGATTTACAGTCAAAGAAGGAACATTATGCCGACATCATCTTGAACTTAAATAATTTGCATAGTTCATAAACTTTTACCATAAATATCAAACATTATTTTAAACAAAACTTTGAAAAAGCAATTTCAGCCCCCCATGTGTGTTTAAACAGATATAAAATAGTAGGTAGCATACCCTCATGAATGAAATTGTGTATATCTAGGAGATATTTATCATCATTACATACTTTCAAAATCGACTTTATCTTGCAGAAACATGTTGTGTTTGACCCTTGGACAATTTTGTATATAGTTTCTCTTGTCACTCGGTATATCTACGGAGGACAAAAGCTTAAGTCCTTCGTTTTCTATTCAGCTCACTGTCAAAATTCAATATCAAAACCCAACTTGATGCTGAGACTCTAGGTGATGTGGGATGGAAGAATGGATTTGTTTGACCTTGGAATGTAGATCGTTTTTAATTTCAATTTTAAATTTAGACAATTGATGAAATTGATATATCAGTAAAGTTTGGTTTCAATTCAAGTCAAAGATTTAAAAGAATATGATGTGTTGCAGATATTTTTCACGCAAGTTAACTTAAAATCTTAATACATATCTGATATATTATACTACACTAAAGGCCAAAAGAAACGTTACCTCATTTCTTTTTTAATAACTTTGTAAGTATCAAATATATTTGAGAAATGAATGGTTCTAAAGAAAGCTGAATAACGCAGCTTTATGTTAATAACACGTTTAAAAATCATGATGGATTCATATTGTGGCAAAATGCAGCTTGTTTAAGAAATTTAAAATTGTCCGGTTTTCGACCAGGCTGGTAGTAACCAATAAATGTGATTTAGATGTCCAGAAGAAGTTGAAAGTAAACTTTTACGTTTGTGACTAGACAAAAAGGTTGTATGCTTTACATCATAACCCCTAAACGATGAAAATACTGTTATTGAGTAAGTTTAAGTGTGAAACTTATGAAATACATTTTTCTAGTCATTAAAGATCTTTTCTCGTAATTTACCTTAGTGAAAACGAGTTTACTGTGTTGTCAAATGACTAAATAGTATTTAGGAACACAGACGAGTATTTATGTGAACATTTTTGCTTGAAAATGAAAACTTTTTCATTTTTTTTACTATCACCAAAACGCATTATCACTCAAATGTAGCAAAATTCAAGCAGCATTTGCATGAACTGAATGCTTCTTCAGAGTATAAAAGGAGCCTACTTTGCATTATATGGCACACATGTACGAAATCATGCCGCGATTGACCAGTGGAGAAAGAGAAAGAGCTCTGGGGATGTTGCAGCTTGGTTCGACCAACATCGATATTGCCAAAGCCTTTGAATGTCACTGTATGACCATCATCAGGCCTTTAATGCCTATCAGGCCTATCAGCAGTGACTCCGGAGTCGTATTATGGTCATACAGTGGCATCCAAAGACATTGGCAACATCATTGTTGGTCGACCCAAGCTGCAACATCCCCAGAGCTCTTTCTCTTTCTCCACTGGTCAATCGCGGCATTATTTCGTACATGTGTGCCATATCATGCAAAGTAGGCACATTTTATACCCTGTAGAAGCATTCAGTTCATGCAAATGCTGCTTGAATTTTGCTACATTTGAGTGATAATGCGTTTGGGTGATGGAAAAAAAAATGAAAAGTTTTTATTTTCAAGCGAAAATGTTCACATAAATAATCGTCTGTGTTCCTAAATACTATTAAGTCATTTGACAACACAGTAAACTCGTTTTCACTAAAGTAAATTACGAGAAAATATCTGTAATGACTAGAAAAATATATTTCATAAGTTTCACACTTAAACTTACTCAATAACAGTATTTTCATCGTTTAGGGGTTGTGATGTAAAGCATACAACCTTTTTGTCTAGTCACAAACGTAAAAGTTTACTTTCAACTTCTTCTGGACATCTAAATCACATTTATTGGTTACTACCAGCCTGGTCGAAAACCGGACAATTTTAAATTTCTTAAACAAGCTGCATTTTGCCACAATATGAATCCATCATGATTTTTAAACGTGTTATTAACATAAAGCTACGTTATTCAGCTTTCTTGAGAACCATTCATTTCTCAAATATCTTTGATACTTAAAAAGTTATTAAAAAAAGAAATGAGGTAACGTTTCTTTTGGCCTTTAGTGTAGTACTGAGTAAACGAACATTGAACCAGTTGGCATGTTATATAGTAGTACCATATGATGAATAGTAAACATTTCTGTATTTAGAGGTTTGCATTTTTCATCTCAGAAATAAAAGTGTTATTTAGAGTGAAAATTTGAAGAATATTTAAACTTATGCAGATTTTAGAAGTGCTTCAATAACTATAAAGATCGTTAAGAAAAGAGAAAATCTCGATGACAATGGAACCGGATATACATAACGGTTTAAAGTAAAACTGTCATCAGCGTTTACCTTCTGCATTTTTATGCATATTTGGGTGCCAGGGAATTCCTTAATATAAAATGAACAAGACTTTAACAGTATCCAGTTTATTAGCTTAACTACCGACAGCATATAAAACATTTCATCGAAAAAATAAACTAGATAAAATTTGCACTTTAAAAATATAGTAAGCTTGCATAATATCATTTATAACTCATAGAGGGGCTTGTTGAGGTCGATGTTCTTACGCTTTATCCCATGAACGGTCAGAGAAACTATTATTTGTTCGAACATGCTTCAATCGCATCTATTTCATGTAATTGTTGGTAACCTATTGCGAGTATAGGACACTAGTAGAGCGTCCACTTAGGTTTGAGTTCGAACCCCTCTAGTATCACACTTCAAGTAAACCTTATTTAAGAATGCATTCACCAAATAATATTCAATAAAAAACAGAAATAAAATGATTTAAGACATTCAAAATACATAGTTAGATTAACCTAACCTACTAAATCGATAGGTGTGGCTATTTTAATGTTTTCTCGATCTATTATAAAGTTAATTGTAAATAAAAATTTAAATTACATGTTCGGCTTAACATCTGAAACCGTGAGATAACTTATTTCGCTGTAACATTCTTCTAAATCTACCACAATAAGTGTATCTCCTTAGTGAACAGTAGCCGTACACTGTGACTAAGATAAGTATGAGTGAAGTAGCTGAGAGAGTTTTCATCTGTTTAGTGAAGGGTAGGGTCGATATCTACATACAGCTGCATACTGCATATATTCACCAACATGTGTATCTGAGTGTAAATATCATGTATATTGACGTTCATTGTAAGTCCATAAAATTACATCACATACACTGACAATAAATCATCATATTATATCCATGAGTACAATAACCATTCTGTGATCGTCAGGTCAGTGGTGCGGGTTGAAATTTAGCATAACGAAATAAACAGAAGAGGTCAAGTTTTGAAAATTCAAATTTCATTTAAGTAGAATTAAAGTTTTCAAATCGACTTAATTAGAACAATTTCACCCAGAATACATTGAATGAGTATCAGATAAAATAAATGATGTATGTTTGACCCAGTTGATCACTAATTGAATATTCCACATAGGAAAATGGTACCCCATGGTTACACTATGCTTACATTTGACACGAGAAGCCACTGGCACATTAACATTAGCAATGACTGTATGATTTATCCGGATTTTTATCCGACTGTAAGTAAAAGAGCCTTCTTTTTCCATTTCATCCAGTCTCCTTTTCAATATTTAATAAAATGGTGATATTTTCAGAATAAATACACCTTTTCAGAGTCTGAGTGTAAGACGTAGTAGATAGAAGCATTCCTCGACAGTTCCAGCTGTTCAGGTAACCTAAGCTTACATGTGGAACATTGGTCACATACATTAATTTTCTAAAGTGTTGACAAACTTTATTGACGTACACTCTATATGGATGTAAAAATAACATTACGTGATTGAGAAGCCATGTGTTATCCAATCACATCTTTGGAGTTAAAGGGGCAGTAGCACGTTTTTGCAAATTTTATTTTTTCAAATTTCCGGTTTATAATGATAGTTTATGTCATTTATATTTACTTTAGAGGATAAACCACCTTATTACATAAACCAATTATCCTAACGGTATTGCGTATAAAGCGAAAATTGCATGGCGGCCATTTTATTGTGCATACATTTTATTATTTCGAATGACAAAATGATTCCCATGGATTTATGGAACCATGTACATTCATTTTTAGTTCATCTGGCCTGAAAGGCCCGATGGGCTTATGGCATGGCATGGTGTCCGGCGTCCGTCCGTCCGTCCATCCGTCCATCCGTCTGTAAACTTTTTGCATTTTCGTCTTCTTCTCCAGAACCATTTGGTCTAGGGAACTGAAATTGTGTGTACAGACTCCTTGGCCTATGGGGGTTTTCAATTGTAAAATTGGTTACCCAAAATAGGGTCACAGGGGTCACAAGTTTAAAAACCTATTTTCATCTTTTCCAGTTCCAAAAGGTCTAGTAAGCTGAAAAGTTGTGTGCAGACTCCGTGGCCAATGGGGATTCTCAATTGTAGACTTCTTGACCCCCTAACCCCAAATAGGGTCACAGGGGTCACGACCTTAAAAACCTATTTTCATCTTCTTTTCCAGTTCCATATGATCTAGAGACTTGAAATTTCATGTACAGACTCCTTTGGGATTCTAAATTGTAGATTTCGTGATCCTGCGACCCCAAATATGGGTCACAGAGGTCATGACCTGAAAAGCTATTTTCATCTTGAGATTTTATGTGCTCTTCAAAGGGAAGTAATTTATAGGAAAGAACAGTGATCAATTAAATCTTCAAGTGTGTCTTTATTTGTAGGGATTTTATCTCTGGCCTCAAAAATAGGTCAGAGGGGTAAGGGACCTTAAGACCATTTCCATCTTCTCCATTCTAAGTGCTTCCTATTTGTTGTACCTCTCACCTAGAAAAAGTGCTACTGCCCCTTTAAATACGTGACCATGTATTCGCAACAAACAAACCATGTTACATCTTACATGTCCGCAGTTCAGCTTGGGTAAAGACTAGAACGAATATATTATTATAGGATACTGTGAAAACATCACAAAACAAGCAAAAAAGTGAGCGTGGCTCACTAATGCCCCCGACTGTTAAAGTTTGACATTTTTATTTTACTTAAAGAAAGAGGTGTCTGCACACCTAAGGATTGATAAGCTTTGAAATGTAATTGATAAGATTAAACTGTTTGTGAAAAGGGTAGGACAAGTCTCGATCTTCATGTAAAAAAGTTGGTTTAAGTAAAAATAGGAATAATAGTAACTTGAAAAGGTATGGGTAACATAATGCACTACTGCTATTACCACTGATTTCAACTTTATTTTGGAAATTAATCCATCATAATGATTCATTCATTGACTTTAAACAACAGGTACATGGAAGCACACCCCTGAAGGCACAGTGAGAGATACACAGCAGTTTATAGCTGAAAGGAAAGACAATTTAACTTTTCCAAAAATATAACCAGTGGAAATATAAAATAGTAAAATCAACAAGAACACAGGAGTAGCTTTTGATGAAAGTTACATGAAAAAGAAAATGATCAAGTCAACAAATCACAACACAGAAGTAGCTTCATTCATTCTAGCTATGAATATGATGAAGTAAAAAAATATAAAAAATCGCCAAAAATTCAAAAATTCACCACTTCGGTTAAAACTTCGCACTGCACCTCTCCTAATGGTGAAGAAGACTTGTACCAAATTTGAAAAGGATGAGATGAATAGTTTTTCGATCGGACAAAAATTGTCTTCGGAAGGAAGGATGGACGGAAGGACGGACGGACGGAATCATTGGCATTACTATATACCCCCGACCTTTTACCCAAAACCATGACATACCAGATATGAATCACATAAACAGCAATGAAACAACCAAACAGTGTTATTATCACGTTTGGAATTTACTGTTTATATTGACATCTGCAATAAGATTACCAAATATAGAAAACAAAATGAATGACTCACCGTGAAGCAGCATACAAATCATCCTCGGTTACCCATGGTTTCATATATGCTCCGTTACTCTCCACTATATCACCCATGGGAAACCCTTATCAAAAATCTCAAATTACCCGCCCTTGGCCAGCGTGACGAAGTCAGTAACCAAAGAAAATGCTCAATGAGATAAGACGGAAATGGTCAAGGGAGACAACCGGTGACGGATGGCTAACACAATGACCTTGCTTACTTTGAAACGAAGTGATATGAATTGTCAATGGCTCGCAGGTCCAAGCTGCGTAGCAGTTTGATTGGCGCACGCCGGCCAAGGGCGGGTAATTTGAGTACAGATTCTCCTGATAAGGTTTCCCTTGGGTGATATAGTGGAGAGTAACGGAGCATATATACAACCATGGGTAACCGAGGATGCATACACATAAGAAAAATAGTATCAGAGTGAAAACTAATTTTCACTGAAATAGACAGGGCCGCCTGGCACTTCAACGTTACCTATTTCCAGTGTTTCCATTATTCCACGTCCATTGTGACGTCTTTTCACAAATGGAAATTTGTGATACAAAAACTCACATGGAAATCTTTTCACACGCAAACATGTTTTCATTTTTGGGTGACTATCAGGCATTTGGTGATATGTCCATACACAGGTATTAAGATCATAACTCTTCTCCAGAACCGTCTTTGGAAACCTCGGGGCAGGCAGAAGATATCCCATAAAGGGCCTCTTTATCAGAGGGAAGATGAGACTCTTCTCAAACTTTGGCTCAGGGATATCACTGTTCCAGATGTGAGTACTATTCTCTGAATAAAAGTATATATCAATGTAAGGCCATTTCCATGGTGACCCTGTGTCCTCGGATTCCTTATGGAAGAATCGCCAAATGAACTTAGAATGAGTTGCGAATTTGAATTCTGAATCCGGTTTCAGAGATGTGAATATGTTGCGGGCTGCCTCCATGTCGCGTCCTCTGATGACGAAGTCCACATCTGCATCCCATGGTATCATTCCGTGATGGCGGTACGACCCAAGCAGTGTTCCATACATCATTAAGTAGGTCACATTAGGAAGCAACTCCATGAATCCTTTTATTAGTTTTCGAAACACATTAATTTCCATATCCGTCACAAATGTGAAATAATGTTCATCCATAAGAAATTGTTCGTCCTCTTCACAAATCGAGATAAAGTAATATATCCAAAATGTAATGAACAAAATTGTCCCAAGAATTGCCAACCATTTTCGTTGACTGTTATTGTTCAGAGCCATTATGTCTATGAAAACATTAACATGAATCTGCAAATGAAAACAAAATTATGAAAAAGATGATGATGATGTTAATGATTAAAGTGGTTGTGATGATAATGATGATGTAATGGACATGTGCTAGTGTTGTTTGTGATAAGGTGGGGGTGATGATGATAATGGTTCTTTGATTGTGGCGATGATGGTGGTTGTTATTTCATTGTTGTGATGATGATGGTGGTTCTGTGGTTGTAATAATGGTGGTAGTGGTTCTGTGATTGTTGTAATGGTGGTGTTTGTGTGATTATACTGATGGTGGTGCTTCTGTGATTGTAATGATGGTAGTGTTTCTGTGATTGTTGTAATGGTGGTAGTGGTTCTGTGATTGTTATGATGGTAGTGGTTCTGTGATTGTTATGATTGTGGTGTTTCTCTCATTGTAATGGTGGTATTGGATCTGTGTTTGTTGTAATGGTGGTAGTGGTTCTGTAATTGCGGTAATGATGATAGTGGCTCTGTGACTGTTGTAATGGTGGCAGTGGTTCTGTGATTGTTGTAATGGTGGTAGTTGTTCTATGATTGTTAGCTCATCAGGCCTGAACGGCTCGATGGGCTTATGGCATGAGATGGCATCCGTCCATCCGTCCGTCCGTAAACTTTTCACTTCTTCGACTTCTTCTCCAGAACCAATGACTCTAGAGAGCTGAAATTTTATGTACGGACTCCTTGGCCAATGGGGATTCTGAATTGTAGATTTGGTGACCCTGTGACCCAAAATAAGGGCCACAGGGGTCATTACCTAAAAAGCTATTTTCATCTTCTTCTCCAGTCCGAATGAACATAGAGAGCTGAAAATTTATGAACAGACTCCTTGACTGACGGGAATTCTAAATTGTAGATTTGGTAACCCTGTGACCCCAAATAAGGGCCACAGGGGTCACAACCTAAAAAGCATTTTTCATCTTTTTCTCCAGTCGCAAAAGCTCTAGAAAGCTGAAATGTTATGTACAGACTCTTTGGCCAATGGGGATATTAAATTGTAGATTTGGTGATCTTGTGACCCCAAATATGGATCGCAGGGGTAACCACTTAAAACAGCTGTTCTAATGAGCTGTGAAGATAATGAGATGTTATGTGCACTTCATATGTCAGCTCAAGGAGTAATACTACATTATGGACATGTTTGATGTAATCAATGTGAAATAAGAACTATTGAATAGCCTGTGAACTGAATATTGTGACAGGATGCATAAGAATAAATTTTAAAAGGGTTAAGAAATGTTTTATTTTACATTAGATATGTGAACTAAATATGACTGGTGATGAAGTAAGATAAGACTATTAAAACTAGCCACATGAGTTTGTGATACCACATCTTCTTTTCCAATAAAGAAAAATAAATAAAGATGGGGAAAACAAAATTTAAAATACTAGTATATGATTTACTGGCTGTGAGTCCAGGGTATGTATGTTGTGTAATTGCAGGTGTTGACCTGGGCAGAGATGCAAACAGCAGCTAATACACGGAGGTTTCAGGTTACTTCTCTGCTGTGTTACTGACAGTCTTACACTCAGATGCTCAATAGAATTTATTAATTAAATATTGAAAAGGTGCCTATGAGACTATGGGCCTATGAGAAACAGGATTTTTAGAAACAAATAGGGGCTCTTTTTCATTATGTAATAAATGTTGATAATTCCAGAATAAAAATAAGAAGTAAAAGAATATACTGCAAAGATCTACATTATTAATAATGAATATGGATTAATGTGTAACCAATTTTGATAATAAATGTGATGACTGGGCAATGACTTATTATGTGATATCTTAATCTTTTCCTTAGGGATAATTAATAACATGATTCCTGATGAGCTTCAGATCCAGTGGCTCTATTTTTGTAATGGTGGTAGTGGTTCTGTGATTCTGGCAATGATTTTGTGATTATCTTTCAGATTTTATATTTTCGAAATCACGTCGATGATGACTTCGTCGAGACTACTCTGTGCTGTATGTCCACACAAATGAAATCACAAATACTGAGATTAACTTGAAGGAAAGGTGATTTCAAATGGTGTTACTAAGACATATTTCCCATATAATGTTACAAAAGAATTCGGTGACAAAATATATTTTCTTCTAAAATTACTATGCTGAAAAGTGTCCTGTCTACAAGCAGAGAACTAACACACAAAGCCATAACATATATTCTGACCTATATATATATATATATATATATATATATATATATATATATATATATTATATTGGGATCTTTGAAGTGGAGTGGAGGTAGTTCTGAGGTGGAGGGAGCCCTGATTTTATGGTAGGAGGGGGTTTATACTTGTGTCTGGGGATAGGGTTTAAGTTTTTCGTTCTTCATTGGTGTGGATATATTTGTGTATGCAATGTGTGCGTTTTGTACAATGGCATGACACTGTGTGTTTGTTGTTATAGTATACACGTTGACTAAAATAAGGTAAACTCTGAGATACATTTTCATTTTCATTTGTAAGATTTATTTCTTCCAATGTTAAGAGTACAAGAAAGGGGGAAATTACAGTAACAACTTCTGAATACTCAAGTCGGAATTACTCATTGTGGAGGGGCGTTTAAGTGCCGGTTGTGAGCTGCTGGGGAACAGTTTTTTGTATGTATGTGACAAGAACAGAAGAAGATTACAAAGGCTACGAGAATTATAATGATGCATTAAATCAAAAGTGCTAAAGACTTGTCTTACGTCCACATTAAAAAAAACGAATGAAAAAAAACAATATAAAAGCGTTAGCTTTTAATTTAAATAATAGTAAAATGCATGTATCGCGAAAGCTAGTGAACAACTTTTATAAGTTCAAATCAAATTTATACTTGCAAGACAAATGAATAGTCACTTAAAATAGCTAAAGTAAAACATTCTCTAATTAATATCTAGCTAACTTTTTCTAAGAAAATACAAAAATAGCCAATTTAGTTTAATTTATTTGAAATGTATGCGAACCATTTAAACAAGTACAGAAACCAAGGTATTCTGGAAACCAGCCTACTTAGTGAAGCCTTGGATGTAGGTCACTCATCACACATCTTACCGACAGGCAGCTTACACACGCTATAAAACACCAACAGTTACGGTTCGGTGCACAGCTGAGTCATTGCTTGTCACGTATTCATTGTAATGAACTACATGTATTCCAAATAAAAGACAAAACAATGTATTTGAAAGTGACTATTTATTTAAATAACATTGATATAGCAACTAAATAACACATAAATATTTACAGAAATATTTACATTGCACCTACATGTAATAATTCTTTATAAAGTGTTCACTACATTTACGCATTTTCATAAACTCTACGTCTGGGTCGCCTGTCAGCTGCCTGTCTGCGAGATGACAGATAATCGTTTCTCGCGGTGTCAGCAGTGTGTGTGGTTAATATCTACTACGAGTAGGCAACATGAAAAGATGACTTATAATCAAGGTTTATTTATGTGTTTCCTTTATATACAGGACTCGTCCCTCAATTATTTACCTGCTCTGAAATCCATGTTAGCTTGTTTTCCTGATTTACCCCTCATGGTGCATCAAGTTCACTGTGCTGTATATGCTTCCGAGAGCTTCGAAATCACAGTTAAATATTAAATGCTGAACAGGCATAACACACCATTAAGATGTCAACAGACACATAATACAGTTTAACTTTCTCGATACGTTTTGTGTTAAAGCTGAATAATATTCTTTTAAAGACTCACATTACTGTCCACGTCATACTGACAAGCGTAACGGGCAAGTTAATGCTCTAGAACTAGCTGCTGTCACCTTGAAATGATGTAATAAAAACTGCTCTTTGACCTTCCTTTACCCCGCAGGCTTTGTATATTATATATTGTATATATTGTATAATATAATGAAAGGTGAACTGTTTTTGAGATATCCCGATGACAAGCTAAAAGTGGCATTAAGTATTCTTGAAAATATTAATATTTACAATTTATTTTATAATGGCTAACATACGTGATGAAATACCCCACATTCCACTCGACATGCATATTCTTACCGAATAGCTAAAATATGATAATTACATGTTTTCATTTTAAACAGAGAAATGCCCTTATACATATGTAGAAACCGGAAGTACACGTACAATTTAGATACACCGTAGTTATGTATGCATAAAAATATTCAATGTTGAAAAGTATGAACGTGTAAAATAGTGTAAGAATTAAAATATGTTATTGTTAAAATTTTGGAAGTCTAGCTATGTTACAGTTCAGGTGAATTAGTTAGAATGTTCATGTTAAGAATAGTTAACTTTGCAAGTGTTTATGTTTGTGTTAGTTTACTGTAAGGAATAGTTTACTTTGTAAGTGTTTATGTTTGGGTTAGTTTACTGAACCTCACCAAAGTAAAGAAGAAAGAATATATAATGAAGAATATTGAAAACAATGTTCAATGTTATGAACTAAATAAAACTCTCGGCGAGTGTTGTGGGTCTTGCATTCACAGTAGTCATTTGGCCAATTAAACATTTCCTACCCATGTCTGAAATATTTCTGATAATTTTCAGCAACAGTTAGTAGTCGGTACCTCTCGATAAAATAACGTTTACATAATATGACTCGAATAACATACTTCATGTCGATGTAAGTTTGTTCATGCTACTTTCGCAATCTATCACTATCATTCATGAGAGTCAATTTAATGTTGGATTTGTTCAAAATAATGACTCGTTAAGGGTTAGCAGAGTCAGACCTCCTTTATCCAGACCCCGTTTATCCAGACCCCGTTTATCCCAGCCATCCGCACACCTGTATTTCTAATTTTCAAGCATTTTCTCTATGCTTTCGCTCGCTTTCCCGACAATGTTCAACTATGACCAAACCGTGCGGAAAAAACCGTGGTCTGACTGGCTCAAATGTTGTAAACAATATGGAGTAAAGTTCAACAAGCTCGTCATCTTCCTTGTTGCAGTAGATGAAAAGTGACACGATCATCACGACTGACTTAGTCTCCCGGTCGTACACATGTACATTGAGGAATTAGGTCAGAATAATGCAATATGGCTAACAAAGGCATTCAGAGGTCTTTGTTTTATAAACTGTTAAATTTTCTTTGAAAATAGATATCTTAGATTTTTCCAGTAACTTCGTGGAATGGTTTGGACAAATTTGTTAAATTGAAATTTATTTATTTCCATTATTGCTTATTTGGCTCTGATACGAGTATCATAATATGTACTGATTTAATTTTAAATAATAATGAATGAATGAGGATACTTTTATCGCGCTGAACTCCACAACACAAAGGGTCGTGCTCAAAGCGCTACACACATTATTACCCTGGTATAAGGACCAACATCGTTCCTTTTTCATTCTCAACTCCCTTTGGAGTATGCAACCTTGGCTGCCAATTAAGGCACTCGAAGGTTATCTGTCACATTGCCTGCACTTCCAAACCAGGTACTCAATTGTACTGCTGAGTTAACAGAGGCACATTTCGAATAAAGTCCCTTGCCCAAGGTGACACCACGAGCCTCTCAACTCATGTCTCAGTGTGGGGCAGGGAATCACCCTTCAAATTCTCAGTTTTCATTCAGCAATGAGGCGGGTAACCCACCCATCCAGCGAGCCACGCCCGTTGTTGCTGAACTTAACTGATAGCGGTCGACTGTGCTATGCACAGGTCCACGTGCCACCACGACTCGACTTAAATATTCATCCCCAATCGCGAAATATAGTTTCTTATTTCCAATGACAGTAGAGCAACAGTATTTTACAATACCAATCCAAAATCGTCTTTTTGTCTTACTGATTTGCATAATTTCTTATTTGGCTCTGAAAAAGAGTATCATAATATGTACTGATTTAAGTTTAAATAATTTTACTCGACTTAAATATTCATCCCCAATCGCCAAATATAGTTTCTTATTTCCAATGACAGTAGAGCAACAGTATTTTACAATACCAATCCAAATTCGTCTTTTTGTCTGCTATACAAAAAACACGTTTGACTATTTGACGAACGCCATCCGCGCTACATTATCCGATTTTCGATAATAAAAAAAGTCACTTTACTCAATCATTTAGAATTAAAATGTTAATTTTCGGCAACAGTCAGTAGTTTTATATAAGATGATATCATTTATAACGTTTGACATATGTGACTTCGCCAACCTTCAAGATCTCCCTTTAAACCATCTTGATTTATTTACCGAATTAATTTATTTACGCCCAGTCATGCATTTCTCCGATTTTAGTTTAGGCACGTAGGTGAATATATTGATTTGAATTTTAAGCTTACCTGTTGTCCACTAACGTCAGTAACACGTTTCCTTTGGGCAATTCTTTCCTTTGATCTTTTCGCAATGATAAATTCTCTATGTTGAACCTGTGACTATCAGTGACGTCACGAAATACCATCAGTTGTTTTCTCAAGGGCGGAGCTAGACTCAGGATGCAGATGACACAATCATGATATTGCAACAAGGAGACGAGGTAGT
The DNA here is from genome assembly GCA_936450465.1 of Gibbula magus. Classification (NCBI taxonomy): domain Eukaryota; kingdom Metazoa; phylum Mollusca; class Gastropoda; order Trochida; family Trochidae; genus Gibbula; species Gibbula magus. Next base: position 25,281,146 of record OW388295.1, on the reverse strand, counting down.
TCTGTGATGCCAGGTGGATAACACAGATGCGCATGATGTACACAACTGAGTGGATCATCCATAGCTAGCTGATGTTTTGTATATATCACTTGTGTGTAACTTACGTCTTCGTGTAAATGAGATAATTCCCGGTGGAGGTGAGATAACCCAGTCATTTTCCAAATTGAGTTAACGCATCACTGGTATGTACAGCCTGTGGAGTGTGGGATTCGGTCACCGTGACCTTAATTGATGTTCAAAGCGTACGCGTCAGCTGTGAAGTGGTACTTCAATCTCTGATGGAAGGACACAACCAACTCACATCCTGGTTTGAGATATTGTTAAACATTGTTTAGTGATTTTTCACTTGTTGTTCACTAAGCTCGAACGAAGTCATATTTATAATCCCTAATATGCAAAAAGCAGCAAGAAGTCGTTGATTGGTCACGTCAACCAATTTAGTAACTAATTTGCACATTCAATGTAACACAGTAGATTTAGTAGTACGGTTAGACTGCGTTCCTTTTGCAAATTATTAATATAAGATACCCACGGCAATAAAACACAGACGGTCAATGGGACCGACAATGTGTTTTATGATACAATAAAACATGCTCGTGATTTAAGACGTCAGCCAGAGCGTCGCTCGGCACATGACGTCATATTTTAGGTCACTTTGATTGTTCGATGCTAGCGAATGTGTTCTACGACGGGAGGCATTAATATTCTCCCTGCTATGTTTTATTCAAAAAGCATATGTCATAAGTGTACGTATCCAGTCATGAATACATCTTGGTATGTATCTACAACATACATATGCTAAAACATTTATCTATCAAGCAAAATTGTGCAATACACGATGCGCATTCATTGAAGTCAAATTTAAATTGAAATCATTTCCATGATCACCTCGGTACATGCTAGAAATAATTAAGATATGCTTACTCTACTTTGTTTTAAAAAATTAAATTATATATCCTATCAAGTAGAGTGTATCTTCTTACTTGACACGGAAGTATTCTCCCTCAATTTGAACATAAGAAACGCATGTTTCCCTCAGACGATTAACGTGACAGACGCCGGTCCCTGGTCGTAGAAGAGGAAACATTTTTTTTTATTACGGTGTCACTTGCAAGCAAACATACAGACGTCACATTATAAAATATTGCAGTTAAAACAAGAAAATATTCTACCAAAAAGACACTACAATACGCTGGTTCATATCAATATTTGACATACATGTGAAAATAAAGATAGAAATTGGGTAAAAGGATGGACGAGATATGTTATAAGTTAATTAAAATAGGCGCAAACTCCTTCTATACGTGATATGTATTAGACCAGCCAGAGGTCTAGACAGTTAATACTCAACAATAATTGCACAACCTGGTCATCCGGAATTTTTTGCACCAGGGCAGGATCAGTAAAAGATACACACTACAGTCAGTTCCCAGTAGAAATTACAGACATTGAAATGTGCCGTATCCTAATATTAAATTTATAGAATTTACATATTCTCTGTCGTCATGGGTCATTTTAGGAGGGAAAATTTACCTAGCTATTTGGTTCATCACCGTGAAATAGACGTTGGCTTCTGGCATTAGGTGTTTAACAACCACTTGGAGATTACTGAAAAGAGAAATAACAGAACGCCGAACTAAGCACAATTTATTTATAAATAAACAATGCATATTTATTATGTGGAATCTGCATTGGGGTTGGAGTGTTGTTTTCGTGAACATAAAATACTTTTAGTTTCTCGTGGGTTTAAAACAACCTTCCAATCTATAGCCCAATTTACAATTTTATCTAAATCGTTATTGAGGTAAGTAGCAACATCATAGTGATTGTATACAATAATATAAATGTTACGCGTCATACATTATTCAAAATGTTTATGTTAATTTATCTTATGATTCATACATGTTAACCTGGACACCGACAGGAGTCCTTTGTCTGAAACTGGCGAACTGTACGTCTCCTGTAAAACACTATAGTATAGTGAATTATAGTATCTTCAAGTGTAGGTGTCCTATAGAGTGGTATAGTGAATTATAGTATCTTCAAGTGTAGGTGTCCTATAGAATGGTATAGTGAATTATATTATCTTCAGGTGTAGGTGTCCTATAGAGTGGTATAGTGAATTATAGTATATTCAGGTGTAGGTGTCCTATAGAGTGGTATAGTGAATTATAGTATCTTCAATTGTAGGTGTCCTATAGAATGGTATAGTGAATTATAGTATATTCAGGTGTATGTGTCAAATAGAATGGCATAGTGAATTATAGTATGTTCAAGTGTAGGTGTCCTATAGAAGGGTATAGTGAATTATAGTATATTCAAGTGTAGGTGTCCTATAGAGTGGTATAGTGAATTATAGTATATTCAGGTGTAGGTGCCCTATAGAATGGTATAGTGAATTATAGTATCTTCAAGTATAGGTGTCCTATAGAATGGTATAGTGAATTATAGTATTTTCAAGTGTAGGTGTCCTATAAAATGGTATAGTGAATTATAGCATCTTCAAGTGTAGGTGTCAACTAGAATGGTATAGTGAATTATAGTATGTTCAAGTGTAGGTGTCCTATAGAATGGTATAGTGAATTATAGTATGTTCAAGTATAGGCGTCCTATAGATTGGTATAGTGAATTAAAGTATATTCAGGTGTAGGTGTCCTATAGAATGGTATAGTGAATTATAGTATATTCAGGTGTATGTGTCCTATATCATGGTATAGTGAATTATATTATATTCAGGTATAGGTGTCCTATAGAATGGTATAGTGAATTATAGTATGTTCAAGTATAGGCGTCCTATAGATTGGTATAGTGAATTAAAGTATATTCAGGTGTAGGTGTCCTATAGAATGGTATAGTGAATTATAGTATATTCAGGTGTATGTGTCCTATATCATGGTATAGTGAATTATATTATATTCAGGTATAGGTGTCCTATAGCATGGTATAGTGAATTATAGTATATTCAGGTGTAGATGTTCTATAGAATGGTATAGTGAATTATAGTATATTCAGGTATATGTGTCCTATAGAATGGTATAGTGAATTAAAGTATATTCAGGTGAAGGTGTCCTATAGAATGGCATAGTGAATAATATTATATTCAGGTATAGGTGTCCTATAATATGGTATAGTGAATTATAGTATATTCAGGTGTAGATGTTCTATAGAATGGTATAGTGAATTATAGTATATTCAGGTATAGGTGTCCTATAGAATGGTATAGTGAATTATAGTATATTCAGGTGTAGGTGTCATATAGAATGGCATAGTGAATTATAGTATATTCAGGTGAAGGTGTCCTATAGAATGGCATAGTGAATGATATTATATTCAGGTATAGGTGTCCTATAGAATGGTATAGTGAATTATAGTATATTCAGGTGTAGATGTTCGATAGAATGGTATAGTGAATTAAAGTATATTCAGGTGTAGGTGTCCTATAGAATGGTATAGTGAATTATAGTATCTTCAGGTGTAGGTGTCCTATATAATGGTATAGTGAATTGTAGTATCTTCAGGTGTAGGTGTCCTATAGAATGGTATAGTGAATTGTAGTATCTTCAGGTGTAGGTGTCCTATAGAATGGTATAGTGAATTGTAGTATCTTCAGGTGAAGGTGTCCAATAGAATGGCATAGTGAATGATATTATATTCAGGTATAGGTGTCCTATAGAATGGTATAGTGAATTATAGTATATTCAGGTGTAGATGTTCTATAGAATGGTATAGTGAATTAAAGTATATTCAGGTGTAGGTGTCCTATAGAATGGTATAGTGAATTATAGTGTCTTCAGGTGTAGGTGTCCTATATAATGGTATAGTGAATTATAGTATATTCAGGTGTAGGTGTCCTATAGAGTGGTATAGTGAATTATAGTATATTCAGGTGTAGATGTTCTATAGAACGGTATAGTGAATTATAGTATATTCAGGTGTAGATGTTCTATAGAATGGTATAGTGAATTATAGTATATTCAGGTGTAGGTGTCCTATAGAGTGGTATAGTGAATTGTAGTATATTCAGGTGTAGGTGTCCTATATAAAGGTATAGTGAATTATAGTATATTCAGGTGTAGATGTCCTTTAGAAAGGTATAGTGAATTATAGTATCATCAAGCACATTGCTCACCTGCACTGGCTCATGGTTGGATAAGGTTTGGTCTTTCGTCACGTCGATGATGACATCGGCGCAGTCCTTGGTGGTTCATCTTTCAAAACATTCCTCAGTTTCCATCTAATTAATCCTCATATAGATAGATGTATAGAGAATCTCTTCTGATATAATCTTTTATTCCTCCATAAATGAAGAGTACCGAAAGATAAAAAAAAAATCATCATTGAAAATATTTAAACAGCTATTATAATATATCAACGATGCAATACGAGTTACAAATATCCAAGGCTTTCCTTGAGTGTTGATATATGTGATATCAGGAGACACGAGGGTGAAATTATTTTATCATCCCATAATAGTTCCAATGTAAAGTGTACATCTCTGAACATGGCACTTCCGTAAGACCACACATGTGGTGATATCATAGCATTGTGATGTCATCATGTTTATGACGTCAAGACATTGTGATAGCATCATCTTCTTGACGCCATAGTCTTGTGAGTAATTATTCAATGATGTAACAGCATCGTGATGTCATCATGTTTATGACGTCATGACATTGTGAAGTCATGTTTATGACGTCAAGACATCGTGATGGCATCATCTTATTGACGTCAAAATCTTGTGAGTAATTATTCAATGATGTAACAGCATCGTGATGTCATGAATTTGTAAATGGCAAGACAGTGTGCAAAATCTACTGTCAACGTGGAACACGGGTTTGGATGATGAACAAATATCTACCAACCCGAGAAGTAGGCATTTACTTGTTCTGTACCTGTGCATTCGTTATGATGAACATTCTGGACGATACAAATGCTAAGATATCAACTATTTGGAGGTGATGCGTGCCATTCACGACAACAAATTCTCTTGTTTCTTAAAGGTACATCCATTGTGTTGTTTGGGACACATGTGCTAAACGTTATAAATTGTGTAATGTTATCGGGAAGTACTGACTGTTGCTGAAAATTGCTATTTTGATCTTAGTCGACTTAGTATGTTGACGATATGAAGGTAAAAGTAGTGATTTCTGATCGAAAACCGGACACTGCGTGTAACGCGCGCCAATGAATTAAACGTTTATTTGGAATCTTATTTATAACAGACAGACTGATAAATTTTGGTTGACCATATTTAATAGGTCATATAACTACTGTGCATGTAAACGGGACGTGCAGTTTCGGTTTCTGCACATGCATAATGATGATACTCTATTTTAATCGGAAACTGGTAATTATGATATATTTGGTGATTCGGGATGAATATAAAAGCCGAGTGAATTTATTTGCACTGTAAACAGCACATATGGTGAGTCGAAACGTATTAAAGCCAAATAAGATTTTATGAAACACAATGGATGCACCTGTAGTAAGATTCTGACATGAAAGATTTATGAAGATAACATGTATATACATTTGGTTGTTGTTCAAGTGATGTTAGTTCAACCAAACGAGAAAATAAATCATTGTGTTTCCCAATTTCTTTTATCATTTTAAACATTTTAATATTACATGTATATGTAAATGTTCACACTCCATATATGGCAAATTTATATTTTTTGAAATTGTCCGACCGATGTTTTATTTATCGATTACATTTTAGTGATTGCGATTTATTGCTTCAACAACTGTTGTGAAAGGGATATGATATGGTGTTTTATGGCATGGTATTATGATATGGTGTTTTATGGCATGGTATTATGATATGGTGTTTTATGGCATGGTGTTATGATATGGTGTTTTATGGTATGGTGTTATGAAATGGTGTTTTATGGTATGGTGTTATGATATGGTGTTTTATGGTATGGTGATATGATATGGTGTTTTATGGCATGGTGTTATGATATGGTGTTTTACGGCATGGTGATATGTTATGGTGTTTTATGGCATGGTGTTATGATATGGTGTTTTATGGTATGGTGTTATGATATGGTGTTTTATGGCATGGTGTTATGATATGGTGTTTTATGGCATGGTATTATGATATGGTGTTTTATGGCATGATGTTATGATATGGTGTTTTATGGCATGGTATTATGATATGGTGTTTTATGGTATGGTGATATGATATGGTGTTTTATGGCATGGTGTTATGATATGGTGTTTTATGGTATGGTGTTATGATATGGTGTTTTATGGTATGGTGATATGATATGGTGTTTTATGGCATGGTGTTATGATATGGTGTTTTATGGTATGGTATTATGATATGGTGTTTTATGGCATGGTGTTATGATATGGTGTTTTATGGTATGGTGTTATGATATGGTGTTTTATGGTATGGTGATATGATATGGTGTTTTATGGCATGGTGTTATGATATGGTGTTTTACGGCATGGTGATATGTTATGGTGTTTTATGGCATGGTGTTATGATATGGTGTTTTACGGCATGGTGTTATGATATGGTGTTTTATGGCATGATGTTATGATATGGTGTTTTATGGTATGGTGATATGATGAATCGTGCCTTTAAGAAACGTTTAGTTTGTTGGTCGAGTCAAATGTTATGTAGGGTGTTGTTTCAGTTGCTACATGTGTGTAAGGCTGTTACTAGATTTTCATTGGCAATAAGAAAGTGTCATATATATTTGGCGACTGGGGGTAAATGTACGCAAGTTGAGTAAAATCATTTGAACTCAAAACAGCATACATGTATATTACATTTTGACTCGTCTCAATGCCAAATGAAATATTATGAAAAAAAACTTCGTCGAATGGAAGATAAAGTCAAGTCAAGTTAAAACTAGCCTTGATTTGCTTAATTAACAGTTTAACCATGAAAATACCACTGCTCCCTAAACACAAACAAATACAGGAAACTTGTCTCACACACATTATCCTGATTTCAGTTAGGATTGAAATTGTTCGAGTTTTAATTGACAAAAGGGTAAAGCATTGAGGAAATAAAGCGTTATGTTCCTTGTTTGCAAATCTTCACATTTAATGATGTCTAGACAACATGAAAACATACAGTATTTACAAAAATGTCAATTTACCTGAAATCTTAATTCTGTTTATGAGTAGAACAGAGGACACGTTCTGGATGTTTTACATCAGTCATGTGACAACATCGGCTCCGTCGAGGAAGGACAACAGTGTTTCGTTGACTGCTTCAAGGATGTAGATCATAACTCTTTATCGAAACAAACCTTGACGTCACGGCAACATACCATAATCTCTTGTCTCTCCAGTGAACTTGGCTTGAGGCCGGTGTTGAAGTTTCAAATTACTCCACCGACCCAAATGATTAAAGAGTTAAAATGGACCAGTATCGTATAACTCTTATTCATTTGACTGTATTCAGTTTCATATGTCTCAGTCTCGCTTTTGTATGAAAGGCCCGATGGGCTTATGGCATGGCATGGTGTCCGTGTTCGTCCGTCTGTAAACTTTTCGCATTTTCGTCTTCTTCTCCAGAACCATTTGGTCTAGGGAGCTGAAATTCTGTGTATAGACTCCTTGGCCAAAGAGGATTCTAAATTGCAAAATCGGCGATCCTGTGACCCCAAAATAGGGTCACAGGGGTCAGAACCTTAAAAACATATTTTCATCTTCTTCTCCAGTTCAAAAAGGTTTAGACAGCTGAAAAGGTGTGTGCAGACTCCTTGGCCAATGAGGATTCTAAATTGTAGATTTCGTGATCCTGCGACCTCAAATATAGGTCACAGAGGTCATGACCTGAAAAGCTATTTTCATCTTGAGTGTTTATGTGCTCTTCAAAGGGAGGTAATGTAAAGGAAACAACAGTCATGAATTAAATCTTCAAGTGTGTCTTTATTTGTAGGGGATTGTATCTCTGGCCTCAAAGATAGGTCAGACGGGTAAGGATCTGAAGACCTATTTCATCTTCTCCATTTAAAGTGCTTAATGTGTTGTACCTCTCACCTAGAAGTTGACATTTTGAATTAGTTTATGTTTATGTTTATAAAGCCTGATGAGCTACAGGGCCAGTGGCTCTATTTTTGTGATTTATAGCAGGCACTATATAAACAGTCATAAAGCCTATGTTTATATTGTAGAAAGTCATATTGTTTGTACTCTTTTATTTCTTAACTTACTGGTAGTCTCCCATCGTATCTTCCTCCTCAATAACGCGAGATAAAGCGAGAACATCTGACCTTAGTTTTGGTACCTCAGTCTGATTAAAATCGACCATGTTCCGAGGAATTAATTTGAAATAGTGCATACCTGGAATTGGGATACAAACTGCTTCTATAGATTCTTCGCCATAGGAAACCTCCGAAAACTCCGAGTTCGTATTCCGATAAATGTACTATTTTACAACTTGTATTCCTCGGAAAACTGTCTATTTTAATCAGACTGGAAGATCTGACTTTAGTTTCGCTACCTCTGTGTGAGAACCTGCCTGTTGCAAACTCCTTTATTTGTTAGTTCGATTTTTGTATCGTCTATCTTTGACATTTCTAAATGACGTGTTCTGTTACTGTTATTGAGGGCAATTGATTGTATTTATCAAAACTAGGTGCAAATTATTCAACAATATAAGATACCTACGGCAATAAAACACAAGCGGTCACTGGGACCGACCTCGTGCTTTATGAGACAATAACAAATGATATTGGTTGAGAAAAGCATAATCACAAAAGTATGACATATACAGTTAATCAAGAAACAAAGTATGCCCTTTCCGATACAAATAAAACTTGCTCGTGATTTTAGACGATAGTTAGAGTGTCGCTTAGCAAATGACGTCATATTTTACGTCACTCTGATTGTCCAATGCTAGAGAATGTGTTCTACGACTGGGGGCATTAATATTTTCAAAATATAGCTTTTGCAAACATCTTTATATCTCAGCGGTTTTTTTATAGAAAAGCGAGTAACTATTTAAGGGCATCTCATATAAGAAATAGAAGACTCGTTGTTGTTCTTTATCGTAGAATAAAACATAGTAGAGAGCATAAAACACTCAGGGCCGCGCCATTCGTGTTTTATGCTCCATGCTATGTTTTATTCAACGATAAAGCACGCGAACTCGTCTTCTTTTTCTTAAATTTATAACTTGATTTTTTTAGCTCATCAGGCCTGAAAGGCCCGATGGGCTTATGGCATGACATGGTGTCGGGCGTCCGTCCATCCGACCATCCGTCCATCCGTCCATCCGTAAACTTTTCGCTTTTTCAACGTCTTCTCCAGAACCAATGACTCCACAGAGCTGAAATTTTATGTGCAGACTCATTGGCCAACGGGGATTCTAAATTGTATATCTCGTGATCCCGTGATCCCGTGACCCCAAATGGGGTCACCGGGGTCACATCCTTAAAAACCTATTTTCATCTTCTTTTCCAGTTCCAAAAGGTCTAGAGAGCTGAAAAGTTGTGTGCAGGCTCCTTAGCCAATGGGGATTCTAAATTGTGGATTTCGTGACCCCATAACCCCAAATGGGGGCAGAGGGGTCACATCCTTAGAAACCTATTTTCATCTTCTTATTCAGTTCCAAAAGGTCTAGAGAGCTGAAAAATTGTCTGTGCAGACTCCTTAGGCAATGTGGATTCTAAATTGTAGATCTCGTGACCCCGTGACCCCAAATCGGGTCACCGGGGTCACATCCTTAAAAACCTATTTTCATCTTCTTCTCAAGTTCCAAAAGGTCTAGAGAGCTGAAAAGTTGTGTGCAGACTTTTTGGCCAATGGGGATTCTAAATTGTAGATTACGTGACCCCATGACCCCAAATTGGCCAATGAGCATTCTAAATTGTAGATCTCGTGACCCCATGACCCCATGACCCCATGACCCCAAATAAAGGCCTCTCAGGACATGACCTATTTTGATCTTCTCCAGAACAAATGTACCTAGAAGGCTGTAATATTGTGTGCAGACTCTTTAGCTAATGGGATTCTAAATTGTAGATTTGGAGACTCTGGGGCCCCAAATAAAAGCCTCACAGGCCATGACTTAAAATATTTTTCCGTCTTCTCCTCCAAAACAAAGACACCTAGAAGGCTGTAATATTGTGTGCATACTCTTGAGCCAATGAGGATTCTAAATTGTAGATATGGTGACCCTGTGGTGCCCCCAATAAGGGCCTCAAGCCATGACCTAAAAATCTATTTCAGTCTTCATCATTAAACAATATAAACCCTGATGAGCTACAGAGCCCATGGCTCTATTTTTTTCAAGACTGGCCTGGCCAGTTGCACAGATACTGAAAAGGAAGTTTTGCAGTGAATTTTCTAATGAACACTGTTGTGGTAGTCGAGTTTCAATCAGGAACAGGAAACCGATGCATTACTGATCATTAAGAATTCAAATATAAATAAATAACATAATAAATTATACATTTGTATGACTGAGCATGCTCAAAACGCTGCATTTGTATTGTTAGAGTAAGGAAATTGTACTTTCGGTACCGCTAATACATGTAAGCGTTCCGCGCGACCGTTTTGGCCAGTACTTCCCGTTATCTGGTACCCTTTTAAACAGCTGGGTGAAGATGTGTTACAAAGTGACCTGCTCGTGAACAAACATAGTATAAGGCCAGGGTCACGATGTTTTGTGACATACGTGAGCAATTGCACATGGTCTCCACCGGGGCCGTGTTCAAGAGAGGTTTCAAAGTAATCTTTAATTACTTTTAAACCTCTCTTGAACGCGATTGCTCAATGTAGCACTACGTAGCCGCAAGGCGAGCAAACTTAAAGGAATTTGCACTGTGTCGTTCAAAAGAGAATGAGCGCTACTAGAGCGCTACATTTAGCAATCAATGAGCGATTATAAGCGCTCGCTGTGATGGAACGGGGCCCGGGTTTCGATATTGAGAGGCAATTTAAGCCCTCAAAAAATAAAATGAGATCGGATGTATCACCCTATGCTGATTAACGTACGTGTCTGCTAACAAGTCACATACTCAAAATTTCAGAAAATTGAAGAAATTGATGTTAACAAATACAGCATGTAGACAGTGAAGCGAAGCGTAATTCGTCAGCGGACACGTAATCAGCATAGGTAGATACATCTGAGCTCATGTTTATCCTCAATGTAGCAAGTAGGAACAAGTGACCAATGAGATCTTGTTTTAAAATTATAATCGTTCTCCCCTATGGATGTGACAAAGGCTGAGTGACCACAGAACGACTGTCACATTAACAGTAATAATCTTGTGGTTTGATCAATAAATGTACTTACAACATGCTTCAATTTTTTTGGCTATTTGTGTCAATGAATTATTATCTCAACATCTTTGTAGTTGGTCGAATGTATGTCAAATAGCCATGGTTGTTTTTGTACTTCAACGATTAGTAATTCTTCATTGGTATGTATTTTGGGCATTGTAGCAAAGAATTTTGTCCAATACAATTTCTGATGATGAACGAAAATGACGTCAGAAGTAGTGGATTCCCCGAGGCGTCGACGCAGCAAAAATCACTTTTTTTGCGATTCAGAAATTTTGCTGCTGGCGCGCTGTCGGCGCGCTGCGTTGGTGTGGGTTAACAATCACAAATCAACACGCGCGATTTGTTTGCTGCAGGCGCGCTGTGTTGGTGTTGGGAGGCCTTTACACAATATGTTTTATTTCGAATGAGGAATGTCACAGTATTAAGATTTTACTCTGAATTAGGTTACATTCAATTTATTTTTCAGTGGAAATCGTACTATTAAATAACAAAAGTGATTTTTAAAATTTCATACATTTAATACATTGTTGTTAGAAAATAATGGGCAATTTGCGAAAATGTCACAAATGAAAACATCAATCGATTACTTTTTGTAAAATCCATGAAAGTAAACGAAGAATTTCGCTTACACTTTTTAGAATCTCACATGATGCATCTGTGTACGTGTATTGTTTGTCAATTCTTGTTTCGAAATATAGCAATACACCCAACGTGAAGTCAACAGCAGTGCCATATTTTCAAGTCACCCCATGAAAATCTTCGGGCTATTTTTTACTTGACGCGAATTATTCCGAATGTCTGTTGCCGTGATCTTTTTAGAAATGGTCATCGGTCTTACCAAAGTATTATTAATTGTTCGAATTAAACAAATTGACACTCGAAACGTTGTAGTTTTATAAAAAAAATCGATCAAAAACCAAATAATGAGTTAGAAATACATGCCATTTAGATGGTGAAGAAATATAACATGGTTTTATTTTGGATAAACCTACCTTCAATAGTATAAATTCTTGTAATACAATTCTTAATAATAATAGCCTATGGAACTGAATACGAAGCAAGTCACTATACATCCTTACAGAAGAAACATTTTCAGTTACATCTGTCACCAAAACGCAACAATGGCAACTGCAGGGTATGCACGTGATGCTCGTGATGATCATGGGGGTCGAATCCAAGATTTGCACGACTTTGAATTTGACGGTTACAACTCCTGTGGAATGAAATTTGAAGGTGGAAACATCAGTTCAGTTGCTTTGGATACCAGGAACAAAATAGAGGATATTATATGAGTGTCTATGTCATACTACGTTTACGAATCGAGTGCCCGAATATTAGTATTTCCCGAGCGAGAGCGAGTGATATACCGATATTCAGGCACGAGTGTCATAAACATGATATGGCATAGACTCGAATATAATATTCTGTTTATTACCGAAGTAGTAAAATTAATGAAAACACGATAAAATCAACTTTCAACCATAGGCTGGCGACCCGCCGTCGCGCATTTAGAACGCAACGTCATAGACGAAACGTGACCTCATAGCATTGTTTATGACGTCACGTCACCATGACAAAGTGATATGTTGCCCTAGGGCATCGTATGAAAAATATGAACCCCGATATGATTGCCCCCGTAGGTAATGAAGGGTGATATGCGTCGACTAGCCCAAAATGAAAGATTACGTGCCCTTGGCATGCTACAGATTGGCACAACACAGACTGTTGTGGCACGGAAAATGAACGTTTCTCAATCTGTCATAAGCAGATTATGGTCCAGATATCGTGATACACGTTCTGTAAACGACAGACCACGCTCAGGTCGACCAAGGGCGACAACTCATGCCCAGGATAGATTTACCCGTACCATAGCCTTAAGAAATCATGTCATAACCGCAAATCAGATCAGAGCTCGACTTCAAACAGACACTGGTGTGGGAGTGAGTGTCCAGCTAGACAATCCGAAATCGCCTGCATAGGGGCCATCTACACGCCCGACGTCCTCGCGTGATTCCTTGTTTGAGAGATCATCACATCAGGGAAAGACGTCGTTGGTGTAGGGAACGTCAACATTGGGATAATCGACTTTGGAACAATGTGATGTTTTCAGATGAATCGAGGTTTACTGTGGACTTTCTTGACAGGCGTAGGAGGGTGTGGCGTCGACGAAACGAGTCCTTCAATGACGTCAACGTCATTCAACATGATCGATATCGGGTGGGTCTGTAATGGTGTGGGGTGGCATCACTGCTGCTGGGAGAACGGCCTTACATGTTGTTGCCGGACGTGTGACAGGCCAGTACTGTCGGGACAACATCTTAGCAGCCCATGTTGTGCCCTTCGCACGCTGTTTCATCTTTCAGGATGACAATGCAAGATGTCACAGAGCAAGGATTGTTAATGAGTACCTCCAACAACAGAATGTCACCACACTACCATGGCCAGCACTGAGTCCAGACCTATCGCCCATCGAGCATGTCTGGGACATCCTGTGACAGCGGTTACGTCAACGTCAACAACGTCCTGCCAATGTCCAATAACTTGCTGCTGCGTTGCAAGAGGAGTGGAATAATCTTGGCCAAATGACTTGAGACGTCTCACAAGGTGAATGCAACGTCGTATCCATGCCTGTTTGGCCAACGGAGGGGGGTTTACTCGTCACTGACTTTGCTTTCACGTTATGGTAATTCTGATGTTTGTCAAAGGCAATTGATAAACCCTGGTACAACGGAAGGTTGGACCACAGCTGTATGTTTTATTTATCTGCAGTACATACATAAAATTATCATTTACTTGCTTATAAATACGAAAATTTTGCATGTATGATAGACATGATAGAGCCTCTAACAAACACCCTGTATCAGCCCAGCGGGCAGATAACCTGTATCAGCCCGTCGCCAAGGGGCTTGAACCTGAAACCCTAGGTAACGAACGAGATTGACGTCGCGAGGAAATTAGAGTTGTCTTCCTTTGTAAAGCAAGCACACGCCATGGCCGACAAATCATTGAGATTAACGTGTGATGTCTAATTGTTTTTAGCATATAATTAAGTCAAATTAGTAAACTGTCTAAATTATTTCTTCAGGCAATCCACGCTGCCCAATCGCTGCCTTCAAGGAGTGTTCCCAGAGACGACCCCCTACAGCCCTTTCTATCTTGGCGTGTCAAAAAAGAGTGGATAATGATATGCAAGTGTTTGGTTCATCAACCAGGCTAGGAGCAAGAACACTCTCGGTTCACTAGTCAAGAACATGTGTGAGAGTGCAGGGATAAGTGGGCGAAAGGTAAACCATAGTGCAGTCATTACATCTCACCATTACATGCAAGGGTAGCACCGACACTGGTGATGCAGCTCTCATGCCACAAGAATGTGAATTCTATCAACAACTATAGCACTGCATCACTCCAGCAACAGAGGGAAATGTCGTCAATTCGCACTAAGTATAACGACCCTCAAGACACAGTCCACAGTAATGCTACTGTCAGTCGAGCCTATGAAGCTATGGCAGAATCGGAGTCGGTTTTCAGATCATCTCAAGAAATGGTCGAGGGAACTCTGAGGAACAGATCCAGCTACAAAATGTTGATACGAGACAACAACGAGTTGCTGTGCCGGATCTTAACATTGGCACACGCTCCTTGATGAAATCACAGCAGTTTCTGTCAGGTGCAACTATTCATGGAAATGTTATTTTTCAGATCGGTAGCTCATCCGATGAGAAAGCCCATGCCAAAACTGTTAAATACTGCAAAATACGACAATCATCATCAGCGATGATTCTGATAGTGATTAAGATAACAATTTGTTAACTTTGTTAATTACTTTGAATTAATGGTTAGAATTACTCTGCTTATCTGTAATTTTTGTACATTCCATGTATTTTGAGTTATGAACAATTCTCTTCTGATGTGAAAATTCATGTATGTTTAGTAAATTAATGTAATTGAAGGTCAAGTCAATATTTTGTTTTTCTCTATAAAGAGTATATGATAAATTTTTTGATATGGCAAATTTCATATGATATCCTATATCATACAAGGGCCCTCGGGCTGATATTGGTGTCTCGGGCTGATATAGGATATAATATGAAATTTGCCATTTATTAATATATACATGTATTTATCTAATTTACCTGGTTTTGTGTATGCACACATTCACCATATTGGAATACACAAGAAATAAATATTGGAGTTTGTTTATCTTTATTTCTTACAAATGTAAAGAATGTAAAAGTCAGACACCTCTTGCCAACCAGTTGGACCCCAGCGTTAAAAAGGTCACGAATGACCTATATTAGCACTATTCATTAAGAAACTCCACGATGCGCTTTTTCCATTTTTCAAAAATATTTTGGATGTATATTTGACTAAAAAATTTACTTTTTTAAATTATTCCAAAAATGTTTAAACTATGGGATGTGAAATAATAGGCAATAATGAGTCGTTTTTTTAAAAATCAAACAAAGTTTGTGTGTGAAAAAAACAATGTTAATTCAACTACAATATAACAATTTCGTTTTCAATAAAACAAGTAGTTGTCACTAAAGTGACATGATCCCCCGCCGCAAATTAATACTTCAAAATTTAAAAATAATGTCAAGATCAGCAAAATTGACCGTCAAACATGTTAAAAAAGTCAAAGTTCCACTGTGACCTTGAGAAAAATGGCAAGGTCATCAAAATCTAATCTACCCTTTGTGTAAGATATGATGAAATTCCAGTGAATGGTTCTTGAGATATCCCGCTGACAAGTATTACACACATGTACATCAACATGTCGAAAAATTTAAAATTCCACTGTGACCTTGAGAATAATGTCAAGGTCACCAAAATATTATCAGTCCTTTTGCTTTTTGTAAGATATAATGAAATTTCGGTGAATGGTTCTTGAGTTATTCTGCTGACAACCTTAACATGTACATTAACATGTCGAAAAATTCAAAGTTCTGCTGTGACCTTGAAAATAATGTCAAGGTCACCAAAATCTATTCAGCCGGTCGTCTTCCCTAGAAGGTGCTTTGAGTAAGAAATGATGGAATTCCAGTGAATGGTTCTTGAGATATTCCGCTGACAAGCTTTACATGTACATTAACATGTTGAAAACTTCAAAGTGCTGCTGTGACCTTGAAAATAATGTCAATTTCACCAAAATCTAATCAGCCCATCATCATCCCTAGAAGGTGCTTTGTGCAAGAAATGATGGAATTCCGGTGAATGGTTCTTGAGATATCCCGCTGACAAGCTTTACATGTACATTAACATGTTGAAAACTTCAAAGTTCCGCTGTGACCTTGAAAATAATGTCAAGGTCACCAAAATCTAATCAACCCGTCGTCTTGCCTTGGAGAAGCTATGTATAAAATATGAAGAGAATCCAGCGAATGGTTATTGAGATATCCCGCTGACAAGGGTAAAATGAAAAAAGTCTCGTTGTGACCTTGAAATGAAGGTCAAGGTCTCAAACTACTGTAGGAACATTACTCTTCCTATGATGAACCCATATGCAAAATATGAAAAGAATCCAGTGAATGGTATTTGAGTTATTCCATTTCGTACGGACGTACGGACGGACGGACGGACGTACGGACGGACGCAGCCGAATACTATATCCCCCGCTTCGCGCTAAACGCGCGGCGGGGGATAACAATTTTTTATTTAAAATATATTTTGGCTCAAAGAGATCCACCCTAAAAAGATTATTATTTTCATCTTCCTTGGTCTGGATCATTTGAAAATAGTTATATACTTTCAACAAATACAGCTGAGTAAGCTTTGGTAAACAGTTCTTTGAAACCTTGGTGTCATCTCTATCTCTAAACCCCACTACTTAATGTAACTTTTCTCCGTGAGTCATTCGAGGGTTATGCATGTTAAGTGATTATTAAAAATACATATAAAATTTTCTTGGTTAGCACGGCCGCGTTTTTCACGTAAGGATACCAAGATAAAGAGCGTGAAAATAAAATACCCCGATATTTATAAGAGCTAACAGTTTAAAAAAGATTTCATGTTTTGATAATTTAAAACCATTTTTAAAATACAACGATCTCTGTTTTTTTCCCAAATTGACAGTTAGTTAGTGACTTTTCGAATACCTTTCTAATATTTTGTATACGTTTTTGTAATTCAAACACAGTCTGCAAAAAGTACAATATCATCAGCAAAAAGCAATTAAAAAACATTTGCACAACATCAGGGTGGAGTTGTATACCAGGATTACATTTGAATTCAATTTGTAAAGCTAATTCATTGATAAAAAAAACGAGAACAATATTGGGCTTAAACGCATCCTTGTCGTAAACCTTGTGGACAATTAAATACCTGAGACAGAGAAGTATCACGTACCCGCCCCTTAAAGGGACAGTAGCACGTTTTTTCGCTGAGATAAGTCGATGAAATGTATTTGAAAAATAATGTTACCAATAGTAAAACGTCCATCTCTCTTCGGAACATCAAGTTAAAATTGAGTGTACATGGTTTGGTAAAGCCATAGGAATCGTTTTTGTCATTCGAAATAATAAAATGTGTTCACAATAAAATGGCCGCCAGGCAATTTTTACTTTATACGCAACACCCTTATTGCCACTACGGATAATTGGTTTGTGTAATAATATATTTCCCCTTCTAAAATAAATATAAATGACATAAACTATGATTATAAATTATAAATTTGAAAAAATTTCATCCAAGCACAGACAACATAAAACACTAAAACAGAAATCTACCCTAACATACACCCGGACTCCCATCTACCTTGCACGCTCTGCATACCTTCTTTCTGTTCTTGCTACTTATTTTGAATGAATGAAGTAAATAGAGGATATTAATTGTATGAGTGTCTATGTCATACCAGGTTTACGACACCAGTGCCTGAATATTAGTATTTCCCGAGCGAGAGCGAGGTATATACCGATATTCATGCACGAGTGTCGTAAATATAGTATGACAAAGACATGAATATAATATTCTGTTTGTTATACCGAAGTCGTGAAATTAATGAAAATACGCTAAAATCCACTTTAAACCAAAGCTGGCGACACACCGTCGCCGCATTGAGAACGCAATGTCATAAACGAAATTTGACGTCATAGCATTGTTTATGACGTCACGTTACCATAACAAAGTGATATGATGCCCTGGGGTATCGTATGAAAAATATTAACCCCGATATGATTGCCCTCGTAGGTAATAATAACATATATCATATAATGGAGGGTGTTATCGATGCAATATAGGAATCTGATAAACTTGGTATCCAAATCTGATAAATATGCAAAACACTGAAAACAGGTATAAGGTCAAATACATGAACTACTTTCGCAAAATTCCACTCTGTTCATGCGAATCCTATAACTGTATACGAATCATTGAAAAGCGTAACTGGGAGTTTACCCGCGTTTTTTCGCATGAATGATATTCGAAAACACGAAATCATCTGATATGGTACAGTGCATGTATAGTTTTATCAAAGTCAAGATAATTGTAGATTTATTTTGAAAATCATTTTAAACGGCAGTGCGTTATTGACCAACAGCATCAGCAAGTAGCTGCAGTGTCATGTGTACAAAATGAATCTTGATGTGTCAGTGCGTGACCTGCCGACGCGCCTCGCCGATCGCACTAGCATTTTAGCAGTTCTTGAGGGCTGAGCATACCGTATTAGTTACATGTATAGGTACTTATTGTCATAAACAAAAGAAACAACCCCACCTCACAAATAACTACCGTTTAAGTGTGAAAGATACTATTATGCAGCAATCCGAATCAATCCAAAACGATGAAACTAAAGTTACTTCCCTTGTTCTAGCAACGTGATTTACGAGTGATTTTTATCATTAGATAGATGCTTATGAACTGATTGAAAATATCTCCATGAACAAGAAACCAATAAAATTGTTGATTTTTGAAAGAATCGCGCACAAGGTCTTTTTAAATTGTTTTAATTAAGAACTATATTTGTGGGCACTTCACAGCCGATGTCGTGACCATCACTTTGATGTACCGTCTATGATTACTCCGCTAAAATTGGGTCAATTCTATTACCACTTTTAATACAAAAACAGGCGTATTTTAATAATGACATAATATGATAAAGAGATTATTAACCTCGTGTGTTTCCGTATCATTAATATCATATATTTGGAATAAAAAAAATAATGTATTATGCTCGCCAAAGGCTCGCATAATACAATTTTTATTCCAAAGATATGATATTAATGATACGGAAACACACTTGGTTAATAATCTCTATATATGTTCACTTTTTTAACTTCTCTCTGGTATGAATACCCATGTGCCTACGTAGGTGGGCTGATAATGAAAATGTTCTACTACACACACTACACTTGTATGGTTTGTTTCCAGTATGAACTACCATATGTTGCTTCAGGGTATCTGGAACACTAAATGTTTTGTCACAGACACTACACTCGTATGGCCTCTCTCCAGTATGAATTCGCATGTGTCTCTGCAGGCTACTCGACACTGGAAATGATTTATCACACACAACACAAATGTATGGTCTCTCCCCAGTATGAACTCTCGTGTGTTTCTTCAAGCCAGCTGACTGCCGAAATGATTTACCACATTCACTACACCTGTATGGTCTCTCTCCAGTATGAATTCTCATGTGTATCTTCAGGGTTTCTGATACTGCAAATGCCTTTCCACACTCGCTACACTTGTATGGTCTCTCGCCATTATGACGTCGCATGTGTCCCTGATAGTGAGATAACTGTGTAAATGCTTTATCACACTCACTGCACTTGAAAGGTTTCTCCCCTGTATGAATTCTCATGTGTGCCTGCAGGGTATTTGGTTGTTTAAAAGCTTCACCACACTCATTACACTTGTATGGTCTCTCCCCTGTATGAACTCTCATGTGTGTCTTCAGTTGACCTGATATTGTAAAAGATTTACCACACACTCTACACTTGTGTGGCCTCTCCCCGGTATGAATCCGCATGTGTGTCTGCAGGCCACCGGCTTGGGAACAGGTTTTACCACAGACACTACACTTGTATTTTCTCTCCCCAGTATGAACTGTCATGTGCCTCATCAGGCCCCCTGATACTGTAAATAATTTATCACACATAGTACACTTGTATTTTCTCACTCCAGTGTGTATCCTCATGTGCGACTTCAGGCCACTTGATACTGTAAATGCTTTATCACACACAGCACATTTGTATGGTTTCTCTCCTGTGTGAATTCTCATGTGTGTCTGCAGGACATCTAATCGTTTAAAAGTTTTATCACACACACTGCACGGGTATGGTCTCTCGCCAGTATGAGTTCTCATGTGCTTCGCTAGCTGAGATGACTGTGAAAAGGCTTTATCACACACACTACACTTGTATGGTTTCTCCCCAGTATGAATTCTCATGTGTGCCTTGAGGGTACCTGTTTGTACAAATGCTTGATCACACACAGTACACTTGTACAGTCTCTCCCCAGTATGAATTCTCATGTGTTTCTTCAGAGTGCCAGATACGTTAAATGCGTTTCCACACACACTGCACTTGTATGGTTTCTCTCCAGTGTGAATTCTCGTGTGTGTTTTCAGGGTACAGGAATCTGTAAATGCCTTACCACACTCACTGCACTTGTATGGTTTCTCGCCATTATGACGTCGCATATGTCCCTGATAGTGAGATAACTGTGTAAATGCTTTATCACACTCACTGCACTTGTATGGTCTCTCCCCTGTATGAATTCTCATGTGTGTCTGCAGACTACATCTATGTTTCAATGTATCACCACACACATCACACTTGTATGATTTCTCCCCAGTATGAACTCTCATGTGTAACTTCAATGCAGATGTTGACCTAAAAGTTTTTTCACAAACACTACACACGTTTTGTTGTCCACCAGCACATCTCGCCATTTTGATTTGGGAAGTGATGTATTTGTTATTGTTTATTATAACTTTTGTGATCATACACACCTGCTATTTTTAGTTTTGACTCTGTTTCACTCGGTTTCACTAGCATGAATTTGGTTTCCCTCGGTTTCGTTTGGTTTCACAAGGTAACTCTTGTGGTTGAACAAATTGCCTGCAAAAAGAAAATCATTTTAAAAGAATGTTTTGTTAGAACACATTAAATTGGTCATTGACTTAAAAATGGTTTCAATTCCTTGAACACATAGTATTTTTTGTGTGTTTATTATGTATGATCACATGACCATAAGTATAAATTGACAATGGATATGCATATCAAGCACATGGAAAGTTGAAACTTGATGATAGGGGTATTGCAATATGTTCACCTTAGACGAATAAGAACATGCTTTGCAGCAAAGTATCAAGAAATACCAGTTTATTATAATTCTATGATATCTTGAATATTTTAATAATAAATCGTGCTCCTTGGTAGGGAAATCATAAAAACTTAGATGAGCGTTTTCGGGACACCACAAAAGCAGAGTAGTGCCGAAAGTTAGGGTCTCGCCTTTCCCTGTTCCGCCTTCTCGTCAGCATCAATAAAATGGTAATTTTTTAAAAACAAAATTTGTTTCATTATTCGAGTTATTACTAACACGCTGAATCATCACTGGGGTCACTTTTCACAAGTTTGTTCTTAAAACCTATTTCTGATATCAAAATTGAATCACGTGGCCTTAATCAATATAACTTTGACCTTCAAGGTCACACAATCAATGATCACTTTTCATTGTACATAACAATCATGCAATGACTCAAATTGTTCATAGTTAGATTAAGGCATATTCACAAAAGCGTGCTTAAGTTGTCTTGGTCTTTCTCCTTAGTTCATATATACCAAATAAGAGCCTGATAGCACAACCGTTTTTGAAGTTATCGTGTTTACAAGGATTATTGTAGTGATTTCAGATCTCATGACCTTGACCTTTGACCTTGAATATGAACATGTTAAAATCATTCACCAGGTTTAAAAGAAAGAAGCTATGTATATGAGGTGTTAATACCTTCTTGGAAAAATGTTATTTAGTGATTTCAGAACTGGTCATCATGATCATATCTCGTGACTTTGACCTCTGATCTTCATGGTCACACAGTCAATAATCACTTTTCATTGTGTATAACAATCATTTAATGCTTCAAAGTGTTAATAGCTGAAAAAAGACATTTTCGCAAAAGCATACTTAAGTCGTGCCATCACTGTGACCTTGACCTCTGACGGGTGTTAGCGAAAACCTTTTCAAATCTTGGCCTTTCTCCATA
The DNA here is from genome assembly GCA_936450465.1 of Gibbula magus. Taxonomy (NCBI): domain Eukaryota; kingdom Metazoa; phylum Mollusca; class Gastropoda; order Trochida; family Trochidae; genus Gibbula; species Gibbula magus. The sequence goes on along the minus strand of OW388295.1, from coordinate 25,258,684 downwards.
GTTGCATTCTCTTCCCACAGAGGTTAGTCCCTACAGTTTTCCGGTTCTACCCTCTGTTACTTTACGCTTGAAATTGAGAGCAGAACCTAAGTCCCCTAGCGGTGGAAAGAGAAATCTCATACCGTATCCCTGGTTCTTAACCAATGAAAACTATTCTTTATCTGGCCATGTCGACAGGGTAACTTCATAGATCGAGGCATTTTACTCTGAAGGGTCTTGCTCATTAGCATATGTCATTTGAATATGTCTGATGTAAATAACGCAAATGAACTGTTTTTGGTATTTGTCTCTGATTTGGTCTTCTTTATTTATAATTATGTTTATGATCAATAGTTTTCACAAAATCAAATAGCATAGTTCGAGGAAAACACAGAAAACACAGGAAAACGAGAAAACGTTGGCCTTACGTTTATTTTATCATTATGACGTGTCATTGGCAAATGTCACTTTTACAACGGCGTCGCTGATTGCACAACTAGATTCAATTGCAACCAATCAGGACACTCCCTTCCCGCTCCCGATTTCAAGCGTAAAGTAACAGAGGGTAGAATCGGAAAACTGTAGGGACTAACCTCTGTGGGAAGAGAATGCCATAGTTGATATACACCAAATAAGAGCGTGATAGCACAAATATTTTTCAAGTTATCGTGTTTACTACTAGGATAAAATGTGTTACTTTATCGAGAAATACCGACTGTTACCGAAAACTATCATTCTGATGATAGTCGACTTACAAGGTAAAAGTAATTATTTCTGATCGAAAACCGGACAATACATCGCGATTGACGCGCGCCAATGAGTCAAACGTAATTTTAGAATCTTAATTACAACAGACAACATGACAAGTTTGGTTTGATAATGTTTAATAGGTCATATAACTGCAGTACATGTAAACTAGACGTGCAGTTTCGGATTCTACACATGTATAATGATGTTACTCGAATTTAATTGGAAACTAGTAATTATGATATGTTTGGCGATTGGTGATAAATATACAAGCTGAGTGAATGTATTTGTACTGTAAACAGCACATATGGTGAGTTGGAATGTATTAAAGACAAATACAAATTTATTAAACACAATGGATGTACCTTTAAGCGTTTAGTTTAAGTTATTGGCGTCATATCTGATAACATAAGATTTAAAAAAATATTTTTGATAAGTTCTTCTGTTAAAGTTATCACATAAAGACGTAAGACAAAGTCTCAGGTGGTTTCAAATCGCTTTCTTTTAAAACAGGTAACATTAATCTACAAATTAAATTACAGAGAACGTCCACCTTAACATAAATTATTTATTTTAATAGTTTGCTTCTTATGTGTGTGATGCATTTATTGTAGATTTTTAATTGTGGAAGTACACATATAAACAAAGTCATATAAAGAGCATAGAGCTAAACAAAAAATAGTACAACAATGTTTAAGGGGTTGAAAATGAACAATCAAGGCAGATGCCATTGTATCGTTTACAAAGTGAAGTATAAGAACATAATTTCCTTTATACAGATATACAACTGTTATAAATTCGTAGTCATAATTCAACAACACAAATTTAAATATGCAAATTTATTTGATAGAATAAATTGATTTTGTAACAGTTTTATTTTATGAATGTATGTGATTCTTGTTTTGCTCCAAAAATGTCATCCAATTTTCAACATATTGAGTCAAAACGATTACCTATTTATTTTATTTTACTCGTCAGTTAAATAATGTATTCATAAGTCAAACATATCCGCGTTATCAACAGTAGAATAATTTACCGACCTGGGTAGCTTTATTTCTCTTCTCAAACGTTTACCACTCTTGGTGCATCACGCGATTAGAACTATTTTATGAAGGGGATCCCGGTATCAGTACTATCACGTGTTTCAAATTAGGCGACGCGCATATCGACGCATGTTTCTTTGATGTCTTAGAAAATTTCCTAAAATTTGACGAGCGAAAATGGGGTAGACGGATAGCTATTACTCCAATAAAGACATGTCAATGATTGGTTCATGCGAAAGTCATAACAAGTGCGCGAAAGGGCGACAGAGGAATTTATCTAGTCTGTCATCCAGACCCCAGTTACAGCAAAGCAAAATATTCAATTCACGACAAGCCCAGTCTAGAAACTTATAGCAAGTCTAGATTACCCAGTCTGAAATTAAGACATATTTAGGGCTCCATTTTGTATTTTGAATTGTTTGCAAAATGATGTTGGTAAGAAAAAAATATTTCCGAGAGTAAATGTCAGTCTAGAATTCCTCCATTGCGACCTAGTATAGGTTTGCTCCGTCCTAGCTCTAACAAGTAACATATGTCAGCTACAGAAGTACCTTAATTCGGCTTCGCTATACTTGGCATAAACGAAAACAAAATTAACAAACGCCTCATAAAACGTAGAAGTTAATGAACATTTACCTGTGTTACTGTTTGTTCATTTTCACATTTCAATAACTTTAAAGACAAGTTGAGAAAGAAGCCAAGCTCTCGTAGAATAAAAACCTGTATCTCGGGTTACACTTGATTTGCACACCAGCTGATTAGACAGCTTTCAGGCGTCATCTATTTGCCCGGGTGTTTATGCCGTTAGCCGAGTGAGTTGGTTTCAGTTCCCTCCAGTGACCGGCACTCACGTGGCTATCAGTCGATTTAGAACATATCAAGCGTATCCCGTACAATTGGAGTTACCTACCTTGCTCAATCGGAACGAAAACCGGTTCAGTACCGGGAAATACACTGGTAGCATTGGCTAGATCTATGCTTGATTCGGGACCCAGCGCACGCCTTAGGCGTACTCCGAATGCGCCGGTTTGAAATGACCGGCGAAGGCGGCGTATAATGGCGGACAAATGTTATCCTTGGGACATTCAATAACTATTTTTTAATGAATTTACTTTTGACAATTGGATAGTTGACTTATTTATTGTAAAATATCACTGGTTCTTGAAATCAATGCATTACACGCCAATGTGATATTAATCCAAGTTTTGGAATAATTTTAAAAAAATACTTGTATGATATAAATAACATGTTTATTGAAGATAATTTGAGGAATGATGACGACTTCCTGTCTGTACGCCGATACATTTTTTTCAACTAAATCGGGTCCAGGAACGGCGTACGCCGTACCGTGACCGGTGTATACGCCGCCAAAACGAATCAAGCATAGCCAATATGGTTCAGAATTGAGTCCAAAAGTTGTAGTTTGTCAAAGAATTTTTCGTATTTGTCAATGAGGTACTTTAGTATAAGGGGTTGGTTCAATAAAATAATACTTTGTAGGCTAGTATATGGTCGACTTTACACATATGTTTACAAAATCTAACCCCTAATTATAAAGACATACACCCACACCCATATACTATTATATAGAGGCATACTGATGCATATCTACGTTGTTTCTAAGCTATACACTGTGGTTTACGTCGAAGTATGGCGGGGGGTAGGCGGTGGAGGTTTCTCTGTGGACAATTTACAAATTAATTGGTTTAATAACACATCTTAAACGTTTGAAACACTTATTTAATTGCTCTGCGACAGTGTAATATATTGCATTTATGTGTGTTTTAATTGTAAATATATATGTGTAAAATTTATTATTTTATTTCAGGTGTTTGAAGTGTAGCAGCCTAGCAAAATACCCGAGAGCTTGTTAATTGCAAGACTTTAAAGGGGCAGTAGCAAGTTTTTTCGTTCAAATAAGTTGATGAAATGTATTTGAAAAATAATTTCACCAATAGTAAAACATCCTTCTCTCTTCGGAAAATAAAGTTTAAAATGAGTGTACATGTTTTAGTTAAGCCATGGGAATCGTTTTTGTAATACAAAATAATTAATTGTGTTCACAATAAAATGGCCGCCATGCAATTTTTGCTTTATACGCAAAATAGTTTTTACCACTACAGATAATTGGTTTGTGTAACTAATAAGATGTTTTACCCTCTAAAGTTAGTTAAAATGACATAAACTATCATTAAAAATGGGAAATTTGAAAAAATAAATTTTGCAAAAAACGTGCTACTGCCCCTTTAACCATGTACCTTAATTGCTATCCCTCTCTTTTGTTATGTGCTGTGACTATGTACATAGCCAGTCCAGCTTCTATCTATATATTTGCGTGCTCTCTAAATCTATTAAACGTTATCTCAACATTAGTTTCTGTTCACTGCCATAATACACATCTTATGAAGAGCACGATTTGACTCACAGCTGAGACATTTGACCGAATGGCTGTTCTCTCTTTCACCTAGACTATCAAACACAGGTCAGTAAAAAACTAATAAGTATTTCATATTTACCTTATCATATATTTCATCATTAATTATTATATACATATGAAATAGTGCTAGGCTATTTTATTTATTTATGTTTGTATGGATGTATTTTAATGGTAGTATATGCGTTGGTAAGCGCTCAGGCTTGTAACTCTTGTGTCTGTAAATAATTTATGCAGATCAATATCTGATCTAATAGTTTTCATTAGGGAACATAACACAAATGTGTTATTTTAACTAAATTTTATATTTTAATTATGTAATACTATATAATTCATTACTGCACAAGTAACAGCTACGTATGTGTAACTATGTGATAGTGTAATTTCAGGTTTCAGGTTACTTCAAACGTCTCTGTTGTGTTACTGATTTATGTCACATAGTCATGTCTATGCTGAGTGGTAGTACAATAACTTGTAGTCCACTGAATACATAGCTGATAAACTATCAGAATGGCAAACACTGTGTCGTGCTGGTCCAACAACGAGATAAACTTATGAACTGTATGATAGTAACCGCCATGTGATATGTTGACCAGGACCAGCCAATAGTTTGTCACTAAATATTCTGTGAGATGTGACAAGCAAAGTGCTTACGACCAGAACAATACCAAGATGGAGAACCTGGAATTCATTAGGTTGTGACTGGTTCATTAAGTTTGGTGTATATAAGACTCAAGCATTCAGTTGACAGACAGACTTGGTCAATGATCGAATTAAGCTCTGTTACATTTAGTCTTACACTCAGATGCTAATTAAATTATTTATTTATTAATTTATCAATTAAATATTGAAAAGGAGCCTTTGAGAAACAGGATTTTTAGAAACAAATCGGGGCTCTTTCTCATTATATAATAAATGTTGAGGATTTCAGAATACAAATAAGAAGTAAAACAATAAAATGCAAATGTCTACATTATTTATAATGAATGTGGATCAATGTGTAACCAATTTTGATAACAACTTTTAAATTTGATAAATAGGCAATGACTTATTTGGTAATAAAGTTCACTGTACCCAAATTTGTTTCGTAATAAAGTAGAGTTTTGCCCTGAACTATTATAGTTAAACCACGAGGACGTTAGTCCGAGAGCTTTGACGCAATAATAGTTCAGGGCAAAACTATACTTTATTACAAAACACATTGGGGTACAGCGAACTTTATTTCTTTTCTAAGATGACAAATGATCAGATACAGACAACATTATAATTGTAATAAGTTGATGTTTTAACTGGAATGCCATTAAAGAACCACCTTTCATACGAACGAAGAAAACCACTATTGCGAAATACCAGAACTTCTGTCTCACCCATGTTAACCTCCAGACCCCAAGATGTACAATGCTTATGTAGAATATCTATCTTTCTGTGTAGTCCTATCACTGTGTCATCACATAAGTTAAGGTCATCAGCATACAATTACAGCAGTAAATCAGCAAAGTCTGGCCCGACAAAGATGCATGTACCCCTTACACCTGCATTCTGCAACATATACCCTGAAACTCAGGGATGAACGTTGCAAAAAAGAAAAGGACTTAAAACACAACCCTGACGTACGCCACTTAATGATTCAAAATGTTGACAAATTGAAGAATCGTAATGTCTAACTGCAACCAATTTTTAGAATTTTGTTGTTGTTGTATTTTAGAAAACACATCTCTTAAAACCACAATTAGCTTGCCTCTTACGCCTTGTCTAAAAAGTGAATACCACAATAATGTCCTATAAACTGAATCGAAAGCTTTCCGAAATCCACTAACAGTAGAAACGGCCAACACTTTTAGAGAGATACTTCTGGATGAGACATTGCAATGTAAATATATTATCTGATGTAGAATATCCTTTACGAAACATTGCCTGTGCCTCCATTTATCATGAAGCTTTGCAAATGTCTGAGGACGATTATTAATTAGTACACAAAATACTTTACCAAGAACATCCATTAACGAAATGCCTCTATATAGTTATCAACAATATTTTCACTGCCTTTCTAATACAAAGGAACAATAATACCCTTGACCACTTCTAATAAACCCTGGATAAACACCCGATGAAAGAACAAGATTAAAAATCAAAACTAAATACGGACACAGTAAACGAACACAACAAATAATCATGTCGGCTTTAATACCATCTGGGCCGCAGCCTTGCCACATTTTAAACATTTTACGGCATCTTCAATCTCTTTATCGCCGCTAATGGCTGCGACACTGCCGAAACGGCGTTAAAATATAAGCAATAACTCACTCACTCACTTCAATCTCTTTATGAGATATATCATCATTCAAAATAAAATCAATATCATTTTCATAATCAACATCGTTGCCATAATCATCAACATGAAATACATTCATATTATCAAACAACAAAATATGCGTATTTCTAAAGCATTTCACATATATTTGAAATAAGTAAAATTGATGTAATTATGTCAATAATTTCCACTGTGTCAATTTCATTATCCACATTAATAGTACTCATGTTACATACATCCTTGAAATAGTCTGTCCATTGTGCACATTATTTCAGGGGCGTGGTTTCGAGAATTTGTCAAAGATTTGATTTTATCCCAAAAGTTTCTATTGCCTTTATTTGCAGATGTACGATGATGTAATATATTATTATTCTCAATTACCTTAGGTATTTTATTTGTATTTCATGAGTGTCCCCGTGAAGCAAAACCTGACCCAAATCCCACATATTTGGTAGGTTATTGTAACTTTAGTTTAGTATTTAACATTTGTATTATATGTTTGTATTATGTAGCTATTATCATCATGTGTCTTGTGTTGATGTATTCAAATTATAATGTATGTATCATATCATACTTACATATAGTATAGTATATTATGTTGTAAAGTAGTTGTCAAAGGGGGTTCCTTTACCAAACGTATTTTCTAACGTATAAGATACATTAAAAATACGTTAAAAACCTTCATCTGGACAAAACGTATTTTTAATGTATTTTTAATGTATATAAAACACCTCATCTCACGCCGGGCTTCCTGGACCAGTTTTTTTCTAACGTAACTTATACGTTAAATTACGTTAGAAACCTTCATCTAGACCAAACGTACAATTAAAAAATAAACAGTCTCACAATTATAGATTGCTATTAAAAACCACCAACGGTGGTACATGACAATAAATACAAACTAGAGCAGTACGCTTATAAACAAGCCAGAGGAGATAGCACCATTTTAGCATCATATCTATTTATAGAAAATGTCACGCCAAAATGTTTGGAGACACTTCAAGTGAGCGTGACAAGAAAAATAATTTTAGTTATCGCGAACAAACAAGCGAGAGAGCAGTACGCCCCACAGGAATTTGAGGATACCCAAGATCTCAATGTAAACAATGTATATAAAAGTATCCACGCCCCCCTCTATACAGTAGCCTATTGTATAGAGGGGGCGTGGATACTTTTTTATTGTATAGAGGGGGGCGTGGATACTTTTATATACATTGTTTACATTGAGATCTTGGGTATCCTCAAATTCCTGTGGTACGCCCAGCTGTTACGGCGTAACTATGGAAACACCAGCTATTGCCGATCGACCTGTAGTCTACTTATTGATTGGGACCTTCATCAAACCAGGTGTTGCGAGAAGCTGCCGTACATGTTTTACTCCACTTACAGGTAGTACTAGCAATTGAAATATTGTCCCGCCGGAAACACCATGACCATTTCTCTTAACCAGGGTGAGTCATTGTTACAATATATGCTGTGTATTTATAATCAATTTTATTACATATGTGGTGGCAAATTCATATTCAAAATTGAATATGAATTATTTTATAAAAGGTTTAAGTGATAGATATACCCATACTTTTCCTTGTGTATCGAATGATACCCTACACTTTTCCCGGTGGGGGCCTTACGAGGCGTAGCCGAGTAAGGCTCCGCCGGGAAAAGTGTAGGGTATCATTCGATACACAAGGAAAAGTATGGGTATATCTGTCTTATACCCCACTTACGGTCGAGTGAAAACGGATACTATTTCATAATATTTCTAAAACAAATACAGCTCTTAACAAGCTTATGTATGAAACGCACAACCCAAATAGGGCCTCGTCTGTGACAACTCCCGGGTACACTCAGCTCGTGCTTCGTTGTATGGCTACCCATGTTTGGGGCTCGAAATCTAATTGCTATGGCCCAATGACGGTATTGTCAACGCAGACGCACGTGCATCTCGCTGAAATGTACAGCTAACGCCATAAACTGCATGGCTAATGTCAACATGGCGAAGGTTTAGAGAAAACAGAAGTAACTTTCAGTATGTCCATTGTCCATTGTGTTTCATACATTTTTATTTGGCTTTAATACGTTCCAACTCACCACATGTGCTGTCTACAATACAAATAATTTCACTCAGCTTGCATATTTATCCCCAATCGCCAAATATATCATAATTACTAGTTTCAAATTAAAATTGAGCAACATCATTATGCATGTGCAGAAATCGAAACTGCACGTCCAATTTACATGTACAGTAGTTATGTGACCTATTAAACATTATCAACTGAAATTTGTCTTCTTGTCTGTTATAAATAAGATTCCAAAATTACGTTTGACTCATTGACGCGCGCCACACGGTGTACATTGTCCGGTTTTCGATCAGAAATCACTACTTTTACCTTCTTATCGTCAATATGGTAAGTCTACTATCATCAAAATGGTAGTTTTCGGTAACAGTCGGTACTTCTCGATAAAGTAACACCATTTAAAACGTTTGCAATATGTGACCCCCAACAACAAAATGGATGGACCTTTAAGACATTTTGCACCCAAAATTAAATAACATTCTTATATTAAAAGAGAGACAGAAATTTGTGATATTATATCACGCATTATAAGAACCTTATTCATTTGGTCATAAAAAAATCTAAGAAGTTTCAAGTGGCCTCACGGTCTAGTGGGTAGTTCGTTCGGCCAGAAAGCAACAGGATACAGGTTCGATCCAAGGTTTATGTTCACATATAATCTGACATTTTATAAAGTATCATCACTTAGATTTGGAAATTTAGAAAATTGACTCAATTGTTTCTCAGTTGTTAAAAAGTATAGGTATATTAGAAAAGTGTAGGTATATCTGAAAAAGTGTAGGTTTATCAGAAAAAGTATAGGTATATCAGAAAAAGTGTAGGTGTACCGGCTAATACACCTACACTTGTAACAAAAGAAACCATAGCAACGAGACCGGAAGTGGGGTATAATGGTTCTTGAACAGTTTAATATTTTCTTTGTTGATCTTTTTAGATTTAATTTTTCCTACGATTTCATAAAATTTTGAAAGTTCCGCCGTAATAAGATTAAATTCCTCGTGAGAGATGTAGTCATCATCTAAAGCTTTAGAAATAAGGCTAGAAATGGTGTTTAATTTAGAATTCGCGACAATACATATATCTTCGTGTTTTTTTAAGTTTAGAACGTAGCCTCTTGGACGCAACCTTCATCGTTGTTCCAAGGAGACCAGTGATGGTCGCAGCAACAGTAATTCCGATACCAACTGGTGCTATAATAACAGCTGCTAAAACAACTACACCGCTAGCTCCTAATGCGATACTACAAGTAATTAGTGATGTATCCAGTGCTTCTGTTACATTTAAAACTTTCTTAATGGACTTACTTTTAGCCATATGAAAATCCATCCTCGATAATCCAGCGCTATTGTGTAGATTTATCGGAACAATAGCGCTGGATTATCGAGGATGCTTCTTTCGCGACCGCCGGCTGTCGTATTTCATGCAATATACGAGTAGCCTATCTTTAACGACATGTATTATCAATAGTCGTGGTAGTTAAAATCCGGACAATCCGTGTGGTGCCAGGTAAATGTTGGGAAGTGACATCGATATTGAAGCTATTCCCCAATTTAGTAAATATTCTAGTGGCTTTAATTGTTATTTTTGGGGGGAAATGAAACTGTGAAAATGTTTCATTTTATAACTGTTATTTCAAATATTTACGTTAAATAAATTAATTCAGTGCTAATTTTAATTTCAGTAGAGGTTAATGGTTCTTTGCACACATGTTCTGTAATGAAAGGAAATTATGAGCGAAATGTTTTTCTTTAATTGAAATATCATAGCAAGTTCGTCAAAACATTATTTTGATACACGTGTAACTGTTATAGCAACATTGAACAATGAACTGATAAACTATACACACATATGTAAAAGAAGATAATTCAATTAAAACAACACTGTTAGTATGATTTTTATTTTACTCATCATTGAACATAGTTTAGTCGTTATTTTTACATTTTAAAAAAATAATTTTGTTTTACTTCGTTTAATTATGGATCAAAATCTTGACATTGTTGCCCTCATGTCGACAAAAATAAACGACTGGTAATTGGTAAATGTAGTCTGACGTCACAGCTTTGTGTGAAGCTACCGAAGAATCCCGGAAATGAAAGGTGCACGAAATACTAGACGGCAGTGCCGACCCAATAACAAACAATTTCATGTTTTTTATTATTTTTTTCTTAAATTACTTAATAATTTTGTGAGATCTACATTTGTCCGACCGATTGAATGAGAGCTATTCATCATATTCTTTTCACATTTTTCACAAATCTCCTAGACTACTAAGAGAGGTACAATGTGTATTTTATATGACTATTATTTGTATGTTGTGTATTTCGTTATATTCTCACGTCTAAATCATTGTCTGAACGATTGCAGAAAAGCTATTGAGCCAATTCTTTTCAAAATGTTCACAATCTTCTACTTTTAACATCCTCGGTTACCCAGGGTTTTATTATGCTCCGTTACTCTCCACTATACCCATGGGAAATTTCATCAGAGAAATCTGTACTCAAATTACCCGCCCTTGGCCAGCGTGAGCCAATCAAACCGCTACGCAGCTTGGACCTGCGAGCCAATGACAATTCATATCAATTCGTTGCAAAGCACGCGAGGTCATTTTGTTAGCCATCCGCCACCGGTCATCTCCCTTGACCATTTCCGTCTTATCGTATTGAGTATTTTCTTTGGTTATTGACTTCGTCACGCCGGCCAAGGGCGGGTAATTTTAGTACAGATTTCGCTGACAGAGTTTCCCATGGGTGATATAGTGGAGAGAAACGGAGCATATATAAAACCCTGGGTAACCGAGGATGACTTTTAATAACAATACAATAATATAGGAGAGGTGCAGTGCAGATATACAAAAGGAAAGCTTATTATTGGCCCAAAATGCAATATTGTATGTACAATGTTCAGTGCACACGGGCAACAAGGTGATACACAAGCAATTTTGGCAGGGTTTTGTTTTTCATTCCACGTTTTTACTTCCTACTTTGATTGATAATTACATAATACATGATTCAAATGTATATTAATCTGATTGAGATATATGAAAAGATGCCAAAGTTATAGTCTGATGATGCAGAGAGATTGCTTACAGTTGTTCATCTTATTCTAAAACATCATCGGTCCTAGAAAGCTGAACTCCTGTGTATAGCATTCTCTTCCCACAGAGTTTAATCCCTACAGTTTTCCGGTTCTACCCTCTGTTGTTTTTCGCTTGAAATTGAGAGCAGAACCTAAGTCCCCTAGCGGTGGAAAGAGAAATCTCATACAGTATCCCTGGTTCTTAACCAATGAAAACTCATCTTTAATTGGCCATGTCGACAGGGAAACTTCAAAGAACGAGGCATTTTACTCTGAAGGGTCTTGCTCATTAGCATATGTTATTCGAATATGTCTAATGTAAATAACGCAAATGAACTGTTTTGGGTATTTGTCTCTTATTTGGTCTTCTTTATTTATAATTATGTTTATGATCAATAGTTTTCACAATATCAAACAGCATAGTTCGAGGAAAACACAGAAAACACAGGAAAACGAGAAAACGTTGGCCTTACGCTTATTTTATCATTATGACGTGTCATTGGCAAATGTCACTTTTACAACGGCGTCGCTGATTCACAACTAGATTCAATTGCAACCAATCAGGACATTCCCTTTTCGCCCCCGATTTCAAGCGTAAAGTAACAGAGGGTAGAACCGGAAAACTGTAGGGACTAACCTCTGTGGGAAGAGAATGGTGTATTGACTCCTTTGGCCAATGGAGATTTCTCTTAGATTTGGTGACCTTGTGACCCCAAATAAGGGTCACAGGAGGGCACGACCTCTATACCTATTTTTCATTTTCTCTAGAACGAAAATCCCTTAAAAACGTATGTACAGACTCTTTAGCTATTTATACATTGTATAAGTAATAATCCTTAATAACGGTCACAGGGTTACAACCAAATAAGTATTACCATCTCCTTCCATAAGAATAAACCCATATAGACAGCTGAACCCTTTTATACTTGGTTTTATTGTGTCCATATTGGGTAAACAAATTGTGAGAAGTAATGACCATACTTTTTATTGAGTTAAAATACCAGTACAAGGGGAATGTGAGCCATACTCATTTTTAGCTCATTAGGTCTGAAAGGTCAGATGTGCTTATGGCACGGGCCGGTGTCCGGCGTCTGTCCTCCGTCGTCCGTCGTCCGTCGTCCGTAAACTTTTCACATTTTCATCTTCATCTCCAAAACGGCTACATCCCCAGAGCTGTAAGAGGTGGGTGTGTACCTGGCACCTAGGGGGTCAAAGTTTGTTCATCGTGAATTCCAACGCCCACAAATCTGGCCGCCAGAGGCGTTATAAGTAAAACCTTTAAGCGACCTGAAAGCGTTTGATATAGGAATCTGAAATTTGGACATTAACATCTTTGTGGAACATATTATAAGTTTGTAAATTTGGTTGAGATAAATTATGAAATATGAACTCCTTCTCCCTCCCTGTCATACTCGTTCTTTTTCAAACATGCAGAGTCACTGAAAGGACCAATGGGTATAAAATCATTTTTACACCAACATATGATCCCTACCATGTTAATAATATTGTAAATGTGTGCCGAATGAGGCACATTTATTGATTTTCACTTAGCAGATGTCTTATATGTCGATGAAGAGTTGAACTTGTGTTTTATCCAAATTAATTTTGAAAGAATTTATGAATTTAAAATTTAATTTCTTCCCCAAAAAACTTAAACCCAATAGACTTATTCCGTGGCTGATTACTAAACGCCTGCATTTTTCAGTTTTAGAGTACGACTGCGAAAACATATTATATTTGTAATTGAAAATCAAATATATGATAAAACCAACTGAGGTATAACTGAGATGAGAATTTACTTAGTGTTATACTGGTTTACTCATAATACTAATCTAGCTTCAAACGGGTCATTCCAAGGAAAAACATAAGCCAACATGGTTTAATTAGAACTGGTTTATTGTCACAATGGGTGAGCCCTTGGGCTTCCCCTACTATTCTGTCTGCAACTGGGTCGTCTGACCACTGAGTCGTCTGCTATTGGGTCGTCTGCTAATGGGGTATGACCGTACTCCCTCCCTGTTCTCGCTCCCTGTTCTCCATTCCCCTTTTTTATGTAATTTGGTACAAGAAGTGCAGACAGAGGCTAGGTATTTTTACAGCTATCCAATGACCCATGTAACATAATTTATTATTCTTATATTGAAATGACACCTTATAGAATATATGTCTTATGTAAACACCTGGGGGACAATAAGTTAGTTCAAGACATTAGCAACGTAGTGAATTCTTCTATTGTAATGTGTGTTTGTTGTATAATGATTTCTTTGTGTTAACTCTTTAGTCTTTCCCAGTACTATGTAACAACAGTTATTACTCGCCCGTGTAAGATACTGCAGTGTAATATTTATACGGCAATATTAAACTAGTGTAATACCGCCGCACGTATGACGTCACAATAGTTTGCGGTTATGACGTCACAATGGGAGTACCGTCGTCACAGTGGCATCGGGGTTGCGAGAATCAAAGTTTTAGAGCCATGTCGGCTATTTTGCTGGATTATTGGTGAGCGAGTAATAAACAGAATACTAAACTTCCTTCTATTTCGCTCGTTTTATACAAAATCATTAACTCGTTTAATAAAAATGGTATTAAATAGAAGGTCGTTTAGTATCCTCTATGTCATATTATTTCATCTTAGATATTAAATGTCATAAAAAGTGAGTGAGATGTCAGCTTGGTACAGGGCTTTGAGCATGCACCTTGTGTATGGATGTAGCGCTTTATAAATGCCTATTATTATTATTATTATTATTATTATTATTATTACAGAGATTCTATTTAGCAGGTGGTGTCCTACATAAGAATGGCAAAGAGAGGAGGGAGAAATGACCCTCTTTGCTACCTGAAAGGGGGGGGGGGGGGGGGGGGGGGTGTTTAGGGCTGATGGTGAGTCAGGGAAAATAAAGGGATGTAGCAGTAACACAGTTGAAGATGTTGTAAAGGTAATTAGAAAACCTGTAATTAAAGCAAAACTTCATGAACCTTTTCTTTTGTTCATATTGTAAGCACCACATGAGCAATGCCATATTATTTGATATGTTAGGTTTATCCTTTTATGTGTATAGGGGACCATGTGACAGTAAAACATAATTGTATGATATAATATGATACCGGTAGAATTAGAAACTTAAAAAATAATGTCAGAAAACAAGTATTGTTATGTTGAGAACAGAAGGTGAATATTGGTCGTTTTAATGTGTGCAATTTCATTCTTCCTATTCCAATGATCAAACTTTAACAAAAGGTCACTAGTTACAGCAATATGACCATTGAAATCTCACACAGGCAGTGCAACACTTTTGGTTATTTTTAGGTTATTAGGAAACCTGAATTAAAAGGAAAACATGTTGAACTTTGTAAATTTGTCCAAACCACAAAAAACACATGAGTGATTGAATATTATTTGATGTGTTAGATTTGTCCTTATATATGTATGATAGGACCAGATGAGCTGCACAGTTCATGGCTCTATTTTTCTATAGAAAAAAAGAGTGTTCGTAGTGAAATAGAAATGTAACAAAATCTACTTTATCATCTTATATATTTTCAGATTGACGAAGTGAATTAACACAAGAATATTCTGCCCATGCCCGTTGCAGTTCATGTTGTACAACAAATCGGTCAACGAATAACCATCAAGCATCTTGACACAAACATGAAAAAAAATTCGTTTAAATGCAATTGGTGCTCAAAGAAGTATGTACGTTCAACACAACTACAAAAGCACATGGGGGTCAATCATCCGCTAACTGTGTCACAAGAACACCGTATAATATGTTCTGTGTGTAACAAAATATACATCTCACCATCTGCCCTGAAAACACACATGAGAAGTCATACTGGAGAGAAGCCATACAAATGTAGTGAGTGTTATAACGCATTTACAACATCACATAGTCTGCATGTTCATATGCGGATTCATACTGGAGAAAAGCCTCACAAATGTTTTGTTTGTTTTAAGTCATTTGCAGTATCTTGTCATCTGAAAACGCATATGCGGGTCCATACTGGCGAGAAACCACATAAGTGCAGTGAGTGTGGTAAGGCATTTGTACAGGCAGGTGGCCTGAAGAGACATATGATGGTTCATACTGGAGAAAAACCATACACATGCAGTGAATGTGGTAAATCATTTCTTCAATCAAGTGGCTTACATATACACATGAGAAGTCATACTGGGGAGAAACCTTACACATGCAAAACGTGTGGTAAGTCATATATGCAATCAGGTGGTTTGGATATACATATGAGAAGTCATACTGGAGATAAACCATACAAATGTAGTGAGTGTGGCAAATCATTTACTCAATTTGTCGGCCTACATTTTCACATGAGGATTCATACCGGAGAAAAACCTTACAAATGTAGTGAGTGTGGTAAAGCATTTATAAGTTCAAATAGTCTGAATGTTCACATGCGGATACATACTGGAGAAAAGCCTAACATGTGTTGTGTTTGTAATACGTCATTTAGAACATCTAGTAATCTGAAAACGCACATGCTTATTCATACTGGCGAGAAACCACACAAATGCAGTGTTTGTGGAAGCGCGTTTATTCAAGGAAGTACCCTGAAGACACACATGATGATTCATACCGGAGAAAAGCCTTACGTGTGTTGTGTTTGTGAAAAGTCATTCACAACATCTAGTTCTCTGAAAATACACATGTTTATTCACACCGGAGAGGAGCCACGCAAGCCATGTAAGTGCAGTGTGTGTGGTAAAGCGTTCAACAAGTCAAGTTCTCTACACGTACACACGCGGATTCATACTGGAGAGAAACCGTATAAGTGCAGTGAGTGTGGTAAAGCATTCTGTCAGTCAGGTGGCCTGAAAGTTCACATGCAGATGCATATGAAGAGGCGTATGATGACACATACTGGCGAGAAAGAACACAAGTGCAGTGAGTGTGGTAGAGCATTTAATCGACCAGGAGACTTGACCAGACACAGGCGCGTTCATACTTGAGAAGAGCCTGACTTTACATGTTGTTTACAGCTTGGTGGGGCCTTACTGGAGCAGTGAGTGCGGTAAAGTATGTTTACAATCATGTTGACTGCAGATACATATGAGGCGCAATACTGGTATAATGAGGGTAGTACATCTGGTATAATGAGGGTGGTACATCTGGTATAATGAGGGTGGTGCATCTGGTATAACGAGGTTGGTACATCTGGTATAATGAGGGTAGTACATCTGGTATAACGAGGATGGTACATTTGGTATAATGAGGGTGGTACATCTGGTATAATGAGGGTGGTACACCTGGTATAATGAGGGTGGTACATCTGGTATAATGAGGGTGGTACATCTGGTATAATGAGGGTGGTACATCTGGTATAATGAGGGTGGTACATCTGGTATAATAAGGGTTGTACATCTGTTATAATGAGGGTGGTACATCTGGTATAATGAGGGTGGTACATCTGGTATAATGAGGGTGGTACATCTGGTATAACGAGGGTGGTACATCTGGTATAACGAGGGTGGTGCATCTGGTATAATGAGGGTGGTACATCTGGTATAATGAGGGTGGTACATCTGGTATAATGAGGGTGGTACATCTGGTATAACGAGGGTAATACATCTGGTATAATGAGGGTGGTACATCTGGTATAATGAGGGTGGTACATCTGGTATAATGAGGGTGGTACATCTGGTATAATGAGGGTGGTACATCTGGTATAATGAGGGTGGTACATCTGGTATAATGAGGGTGGTACATCTGGTATAATGAGGGTGGTACATCTGGTATAACGAGGTTGGTACATCTGGTATAACGAGGGTGGTACATCTTGTATAATGAGGGTGGTACATCTGGTATAATGAGGGTGGTACATCTGTTATAATGAGGGTGGTGCATCTGGTATAATGAGGGTGGTACATCTGGTATAATGAGGGTGGTACATCTGGTATAATGAGGGTGGTACATCTGGTATAATGAGGGTGGTACATCTGGTATAGTGAGGGTGGTACATCTGGTATAATGAGGGTGGTACATCTGGTATAATGAGGGTGGTACATCTGGTATAATGAGGGTGGTACATCTGGTATAATGAGGGTGGTACATCTGGTATAATGAGGGTGGTACATCTGGTATAGTGAGGGTGGTACATCTGGTATAATGAGGGTGTTACATCATTGATTCAGTTCACCTAATGTGAGGAGAGACAAAGGCTTGTGATGGAGAGAGACAAGACAAGAGACCAGTGTGAGTCTCTACATACGATAACACCTTAAGCACTTGATCTCTGTATAGCCATCTTTATCAAAATCGATCGATTGAAAATACAGACGGTAAAGTCAGTACTGATTGACAGTTTTAAAAAAAAATATAACAATGTCTTCTTATCGTGAACAGTATAAGGAAGTAGATCACATGTGGACGTTTACTACTCAAACTCTGAATAACTCACTAAGAAACACCGGAAGAGAAATTAACAATTGTTTGTACAAAATGAACCGTCCTTGGCCGTCCTCCGTAAACTTCTTTTCCAGAACTTCTCTTTTCAACTGTTCTTCCAGAATTGCTGACACAATCGCAGTACGTTGTGGACAGGTACTCTGTACCTAGTGCGCCAAGTGCCAAATACTTTGTGAGATCAAATGAAAATCTGGCCATTTTAAAAGACAACGGTGTAATTAATCCGTTCGTAAATAAGAATAAAAGGGACAGGTTCCTATCGTAGTCGTCTGTCTCGTCAAGCCTAATTGCGAAATAGAAGCCTGCCTTAATTACGAATTCTTTTTGTAGAATTGTACCTCGCCGTTTAATACCACCAGACCGCAGGTACTCCTCAAGAAGCTTAGTGATCTGAATATATGCCCACAACTCATAAGATGGACACCTTCGTGTCTACAACACAGAGAACAACATGTTATGGTTAAAGTTCACTCTACGTCAACTTAACACGGGAGCCCCCAAGGAGGTGTACTGTCACCTATGCTGTTCACACTCTACACCAACGATTGTTTCAGCACTAGACCCAACTGTGATAAAATGAAGCTCGCTGACGAAAGAACCATAGGTAGAATATTATTTGACAACGGGGACTCCTACAAAGATGAAGTGTCTGGATTTGGGAAATGGTGCAAAACTAACTTCCTTGAACTATATGTGACGAAATCGAAAGAATTCGTCGATTTTTCTCACCTGTCATCATCAATGGTCAAACAGTCGAGGTTGTTGACGAGTACAAGTATCCGTGGACAATTATTGATAACAGACTGGCTGATATTTAAATACCAATACAATCTACAACAAATGTCAATCCCATCTCTACTTCCTGCGCAAGTTTTTTCATATTGATCCCATATTTATGTTTTTGTTTTATAAATCATGTATTCAAACAATTTTAATGTTTTCTATAGATTGCTGGTATAAACTTGTCTCTTCAAAATAATAAATTTTAAAAAAGTGTTAAAATTGCGTTTAATATTTTTATGTTTTCTGTTTCGAATCTTACTACTAGAATACTGAAGAATACTGAAGACCCAACCCATGTTTTATACCCTTTTACAAACTTTACCATCGGGGTAGATATATTTTACCAAATGTTAATTCTAACAGAACTAAACATATTTTATTCCCGTTAGCATATCCCTTTTGAATAAGTCTTAAATTTACAATTATTTAAATACCTATCTGTTGACTAGACCTACTTTGCCTTACCTCCTAAGGGTAATGCTATTTCAACCTTAATACAGACGAACTTGAAGAGTGGAGAAGGGGTGCGTAAAATCCCTTATCCAAGGGCCGGTAAGTCTAGGTGGTCTCGTGACGTCACTACCTGTTCATATCACTCTCCTAAAAGTTGCAGAGCAAGGCAGACGTGTTTTGTTCTGTGACTGGGTATTTAGCGGCTTGTGTTGCTAACTTGCTATTTTTCTCTTGTTTGGTCAAGAGATACCCTCAACTTTATTCTTCGGTAGTGCAGGTTGTGTTTGCAATCTGTTTTCAAGTAGGTGTTAGTTTTCAAGGGGCCTTGTTGACATGTGCTAGCTAGCGACCACCCGGAGTAGGTGGATTGCATGCGCCGCACGTGCAGCTCGTGATTCTTTGTTTTCTCTCACCTGACTGTTGGGTGTTTGACTTGCGTAGGGTAAAGGAGCAGTGGTATCTCTCCTACGCGTGTGACTTGCTTCGCTTGTCATCCGCTTTCGCTTGTCATACGCCTTTCGGTCCGTTTTCTAGTGCTAACTGTTAGGTGTTTGTCTTGCGTATGGTAGAGGAGTAGTGGCATATCTCCTAATCGTTTGACTTGCTTCGCTGGCCATTCGCTTTCGCTTGTCATGCGCTTTTCGGTCCGTACTCTAGTGCTAACTGTGGGTTGTTGACTTGCGTACGGTAAAGGAGCAGTGGAATCACTCCTAATTCGCTTGTCATACGCCTGTCGGTCCGTACTCTAGTGCTAACTGTTAGGTGTTTGTCTTGCGTATGGTAGAGGAGTAGTGGTATCTCTCCTAATCGTTTGGCTTGCTTCGTTTGTCATTCGCTTTCGCTTGTCATACGCTTTTCGGTCTGTACTTTAGGGAACTGTGGGTTGTTGACTTGCGTAGGGTAAAGGAGCAGTGGAATCTCTCCTACGCGTTTGGCTTGCTTCGCTTGTCATTCGCTTTCGCTTGTCATACGCCTGCGGTCCGTACTCTAGTGCTAACTGTTAGGTGTTTGTCTTGCGTATGGTAGAGGAGTAGTGGTATCTCTCCTAATCGTTTGGCTTGCTTCGTTTGTCATTCGCTTTCGCTTGTCATACGCCTTTCGGTCTGTACTCTAGGGAACTGTTGGTTGTTGACTTGCGTAGGGTAAAGGAGCAGTGGAATCTCTCCTACGCGTTTGGCTTGCTTCGCTTGTCATTCGCTTTCGCTTGTCATACGCCTGCGGTCCGTACTCAAGTGCTTCGCGTCTCGCTTGACTTCTCGCCTCGCCTGTCACTGGCTTCGCTAGTTGTTCGCCTAAGGTGGGTGACTAGCTTGGTTAAGGAGCAGTGGATACACTCCTCGTCAGTGACACGCGTTGCCCGTTGCTAGCTTTCGCCTACCATTCGCCTTTGGCATCGCCTTAGGTCGAATCTACGCGACTCATCCTTAGGGTGAATCACTTTGGTTCAAGTGACTCGCTACGCCAGTCACTTACGGTTTGGTACACGCACGAGTGGGCTTGTTCATCTTTGTTTACCTTGGCGGGTCGTTACTTGATTTTGACTTTGTGCTCTTCGAGTTCAGAGTTTTTGGTTCAACTCTCTTGATTGCATATCGTCAGAGTTGTTGTGCTTTTGTGAAATAAAGATTGAATTATCTTGTAAGTGTTTAGCCTAGTTTTTGTCTGGCTTGTTCGTCTTTGTTTACCTTGGCGGGTCGTTACTTGATTTTGACTTTGTGCTCTTCGAGTTCAGAGTTTTTGGTTCAACTCTCTTGATTGCATATCGTCAGAGTTGTTGTGCTTTTGCTCCGCCGCTTGGGTGTTTCACGTGTGTGACTCACCTCGTCTACGCTACGCTACTTAGGTGTCTTTCTGTAGGGATTCACCTCGTCTACGCTACGCGAGCGAGTGTCTCGCGTTTCGCCACGCCGTGTAGGTGACTCGACTGTCCCTACCTTCGCTTACGTTACGCGTCTTATCGTTTCGTCCGCCATGTACTCCGCCTTTTGCACGAATTGCGGAGGCAGGGAGTCCGCCTCTAAGGATCAGCACTTGTTATGTAGGAAGTGTAAGGACCTTTGCGAAGAGGAGTACCGTTGCAACGAGTGCGCTCCTCTCTCCGAATCAGAGTTCCACGCGTACGTTTCCGCCATTCGCAAGTCTGTGGCCGATAGGGCTTCGCTTCAGAAGCGTGCGTCGTCAGCTCAACGTAGGGAGATGTCTCCCATTCGTCATCCGTCTCCGGAGGAGGACGTAGACATTGTCCTCACGGAACGGGCGGATGAATTCGACAGGGAATCGTCGGTCCTGTCCGAACCCGCTAGGGGGTCGAAGGATTCGTGCTCCCCCCCTCCGCCGTCGTGTTCCAGTTCTCGTCCGAGGACTCGCCCGTTGTCCCCTCCTTCGCCAGACAAGCGGTTGTCTCCGCTTAGGCTTAAGGTTGGCGGACCCACTACGCCCAAGAGCAAAAAGAAGAAGTCCAAGAAGGCTAGGTTTGACAAGGTCAATCCGTCCCTCCTTCTGGCATCCGTCAAGGATATGGTCTCTTCCTTGCTCGATGCTCGTCTGGGTCCGCGGACCTTACCCACTCACACTACGACTACGCTACCGTGTGAACCCAATGCGGATGTCGTACCTCAGGGTTCGCGCTCTACGTCCGCTAGGGCTTCCGCTTCCGCGACCCCATCGCGTACCCCTCACACCCTACGCGTCGTGTCACGGTGGTGTCACCCCCACGTGATTCCTCGCCGGAGCGTGACGTCCGCTACGTCAACGGGTCGAACCCTCCGTTCATCAGTATAGAAACGAAGGCTGGGGGTACGGGGTTGTCGGAGGATCCGCCAGTGGTTGACGCAATCGCTATGTTATCCGAAGTGGCTTCGTTCGCGGAAGTTCCACTTAGTCAAGTCAGCGTGGCAGGTCCGCTTTCAACTCTCTCGATTAGCTATCGGAAGATTTGTTGTGTCTTACGCTACGCTACTTAGCTAGTCATTGATTCGCCGGTTATTCACCTCGTCTACATTCACGTGTGAGTATCTCGTCTCTCGCCTTAGGCTCGATTCTACTTGACTCGCTTCGGCTAGCAAGTGACTCGCTTCGCCAGGCACTCGCGTAGCCAGTCATTCGCCTTTAGGTTGTCAATTTGTTTTGGCTCTCTTTCGTCAGTGGCTCGTCTCACTCGCCTTGCCTGTCACTCGCCTTCACCTACGACTCGACTTGATTGCCTCGTGTCGTCTGTGACTCGTTTTGCCAGTGACTCGTTTCGCCAGTGTCTCGCTTCGTCAGTCTTTGGACTTCGCACCCTTCGGGTTCGGAGCCTCTGCCTTCAACACTTTCGATAGTCTCTCTCGTCTCGCCTTGCGTGTTTTCACTTAAGCGTTTTCGTTCTACGTTTTCGTGAGTTTACACTCTGGGTGTTTTTGGAGTAATTAGCTATCAGAAGGGTTGTTTTCTTCCTATGTCAGAACTTCGTTCTTACACTACTTTACTTTGCGTTTCGCGTCGTGAATCGACTGTCATTCACCACGCGCCTGTCAGTAAGTGACCTAACTGTCACTCACCTCGCCCACGTTAGTGTTAACTGATTGAGGGTCAATCTCCTGTCACTCACTTCATCAGCTCACGCGCGTGGGTCAGTGATTGACTATCACTCACGTTGTTACTTCAATATGTTCTCTGCCTTCTGCACGAATTGCGGAGGTAGGAAGTCCACTATCAAGGATCCTCACTTGCTGTTTAGGAAGTGTAAGGACTTGTGTGAGAAGGATTTTCGTTGCGACGAGTGCGTGTTGGTGTTTTTGGAGTAATTAAGCTATCGGAAGTGTTGTTTCTTAGTGTCAGGAATTAGTTCTTACACTACCTTATGTAGGTGTTTCGCGTCAGTGACTCGTGTGTCATTCAGGGGCGGGATAGCGCAGTGGTTAGCACGTTCGGCTTCGGATCAAAAGGTCCGGGGTTCGAATCCCGCCAGGGGCACGGCAACTTTGTCTGCAGTAGAGAACAGTTCTACACGCAGTTCGGTTTCGCTGCAATGCTACTCTGATTTTCAGCGTAATATCAACCATGGTTCGCTAGTTCCAGCCGCTGCTCGCAGGTTTCACCGCAGTGCATAGCCACATGGCGTTGCGGGCTTTCTCCCTGCCATAATACTAGCAGCCGCGATATAAGTGAAATACTCTTGGAAGCGGCGTTAAACCCCAACTCACTCACTCACTCGTGTGTCATTCACCTCGTCTAGTTTACGCAAGTTAGTGACGCGCCTGTCGCTCATCTGTTAAGTGATTTGAGTGTCACTCACCTGTCACTCACCTGGCCTAGACTACACTCGTTAGTGGCTTGTCTGTCACTCGTCTGTTAAGTGACTCGACTGTCACTCACCTCGTCTAGATTACACGCGTCAGTGGCTCGTCTGTCACTCACCTGTTAAGTGACTTGAGTGTCACTCACCTCGTCTAGATTACATGCGTTAGTGGCTCGTCTGTCACTCGCCTACTAAGTGACTCGACTGTCACTCACCTCGTCTAGATTACACGCGTCAGTGTCTCGTCTGTCATTCACCTACTAAGTGACTCGGCTGTATCTCCTGTCACTCACATCGTCTAGCTTACTCGTGTCAGTGGCTCGTCTGTCACTCACCTGTTAAGTGATTTGAGTTTCACTCACCTCCCCTAGCTTACATGCGTCAGTGACTCGTTGTCAATCACCTGGTAGTGTCTCGAGGGTCTCGTCAGTGACTCGACTATCAGTCACCTAGTTACTCTCGGTGTTTGCGTCACTACGTACTCTGCATTTTGTACATTTGCGGAGGTAGGAAGTCTGTTAGGTCTTGCCTTGTATGAAGTGCAAGGACCTGTGTAACGAGGGTGTCATTCTTTCGTCTTCAGACTTCCTGGAGTATGTTTCGGCCATTCGTAGGTCTGGTACTTCTTCCTGGAAGCGCAGTGGCAACGGAACGTGGCAGTCTTCAGGGGGTTGTGTCTCCTGTTCGGCACCCCTCTGAATCTTTGCATTCTTTCAGTTTGTTATTTAAGAACTGGTTCATCGTCCCATGTTTTGGATTTTGCAACAAGTCTGGAACTGTAACAAAACCAGGCAGCTGTTGAGGCTGGTCTTGCCTCACTCGCCTAGGAGAGCCCAAGGGCTAGATAAGCGAGTGTTGGGGGTGTACCTGAGGTCATTGATGCGTACAAGGCCGCTGACCTGCCTCCTCCTTCGCGTTCCAACACGCATGAGATCCGTGCAGTGTCAGCCACAATGGCTTACCACTGTAACATCGCGGTCTCGGGCTAGCTCAGTCGGTAGAGCGCGAGACTCCTAGTCTCGCGGTCGTGGGCTCGAGCCATCAATCAACACCAACATGTCTGCTATCCTGTCTGTCCTCAGGAAGAGATCGCCAGGGTTGGATGTGTCGGTCCTCAAGGACCTCATTAAAACATTCCGTTTGGTTGACGGCAGGTCCAGGCTTCGTCCACCTGAGTGGGACTTAGCCATTGTGCTCAACCACCTTCGCTCCGATACGTGAACCGCTCTCCGACGTGTCCCTTCTCCCTCTCACATGCAAGGTCTTTTTTTCTGGGGGCTATGGCCTCCGCAGCGCGGATTTCGGAAATCCATGCGTTGCAGGCGGACCTTCTACGTTATGAGGTCAGGGAGGGGGGGATCGACCTCTCTTGAGTTGGCTCCCGACTTTGTCTGTAAGGACCAGGCAGCTTATGAAGCTGACCGTACGTTCTCTATCACGGTTCTGGGTTCTGACTCAGGAGTTCTCTCTCTGTGTCCGGTGAGAGCCTTGAGGGTGTACCCGCAGGCTGAGGGATGGCAGGCGTCGTCTGTTTCTTGCCTCACTCACCGAGGAGCACCAAGGAGCTTGATAAGCGAGCGTTGGGGGTGTATCTAAGGTCGGCGGTAATTGATGCGTACAAGGCCGCTGATTTGCCTCCGCCGTCGCGTTCCATCCCTCATGAGATCCGAGCAGTTTCAGCCACAATGGCTTATCACTGCAACATCGCGTTTTCGGATGTCATGGCAGGGTGTTTTTGGCGTTCATCAGAGGTTTTCGCCTACCATTACCTACGAGATGTCTCCACAGCAGATCTTGAAGGCATCTCTAGGCTGGGTCCACAGGTCTTCGCGCAGACGAAGGTGGTCCCCCCAACCAGACCAAGAAGGGGTCATCCTTCTTAGACGCTTTTGAGACTTATTGTAAATAAACATGGTTTACATTACTAGCTCTCGTGTCTGTTGGTTTTTTCTTTAACTTCGCTTTAACACCCCCCTCCCTGTTGGGGTTTGGGGGGCGGTGTATTGATCGGAAGTTGAGTGGCAGGGTTGTCTCTTCGATCCGCTTAGCGGTAGAGATGGTATCCCCCGGGCTGTGCCTTGTCCTCACCACAGGGTGGAGGACTCGTAGGTTAGCTTACACTCAGGGCTAGTCGCTGGTCTCGTCACTACCATGTATCTACTGACCCGCCTCCTTGCGGTGGGATTCTAGGCAAAGTAGGTCTAGCCAACAGATAGGTATTTAAATAATAGTACGTTTTTGATTAAACGTTATTATTTATACTTACCTTATTTGACTAGACCTACGCTCTAGGCCCTCCCATCCTCCCCACTTGGTCTGTCTTGCCTTTGGGACTTTCGGAGAGTGATATGAACAGGTAGTGACGTCACGAGACCACCTAGACTTACCGGCCCTTGGATAAGGGATTTTACGCACCCCTTCTCCACTCTTCAAGTTCGTCTGTATTAAGGTTGAAATAGCATTACCCTTAGGAGGTAAGGCGAAGTAGGTCTAGTCAACAGGTAAGTATAAATAATAACGTTTAATCAAAAACGTACTATTTTAGCATTTTCATTGTTGGATGCTTGCCGTATAATAGCTTTGTTTAATATGCATTCCATGTCATTGTTGTTGCTCATGTTTTAATGTTGTCTTCTTTTGTTCTTAAACTCTTGATGTACTCTCTAAATTTCCTTTCGGGCAATTAAATATTATCTTATCGTAACTTATCTTATAGAAGCCTGCCTAGTATACACACCTATGGTGCAGACAGTTTGGAAAAATAGAAGCCCGTCGTCTAATTAGGGATTAACGTTACATATTATTCATATGTTTCGTACTTTATATGATATACAGTACATCCTGGCTATAATGCCATCGTTTGTCCAGGAGAATATATGGCATTATATCCAGGGTGGCATTATAACCAGTAGGACATTTTGGACACTTTCGGTTGTTTTTTAAAAGTCAATTCTTTGAACAGTCTACATGTATGATTGGTGATTGGTACTCAGAAGCAGTTAGACAAAATTCATGATGCAAAACTAACCATTGATGGCATTTGTGTCACTCCATCTAGAAATATCAGGAACCTCAGTCTGACAATGAACAACACAATGTCAAGCAAGCAACATGTCCTCAACACAGCCAGATCAACTAATTTTCATATTTCAAACATTGGGAAAATCCGGAAGTACATTGACAGTGAAACTTGTAAAACTCTTGTCCACTCATATGTCACATCCAGACTCGACTTCTGCAATGCCCTACTCTCCGAATCAGGCCCCATCTCACAACTACAACGCATACAGAACAAGGCGGCACGCTTGGTGACCCGGACAAGACAGGATGCTCACATCACCCCAGTTCTCCAGCAACTACACTGGCTTCCCATCAACCACAGGATCTCTTACAAGATCCTTGTCTTGACCTTCTGTGCTCTCCATGTTGACTCGTCTCCTCTGTACATGAAAGAACTGCTCTCTCTATATCAGCCCTGCCGATCTTTACGATCGTCAAATCAAGTACAACTGTGTTTCCCATCAACTTCTTCCAGACTTGGTGAACGAGCCTTTTCTGTTGCCGCCCCTGTCTTATGAAACACTCTCCCACATGACCTCAAAACCTCTGAATCACTATACTGTTTCAAGAAAGACTTAAAAACCTACCTTTTTCTCTCCTGTAAACCCTGTACATTATGTACTGTATATTATTTAATGCAATATCTACTGTTTCATTCATATATATCTTCATTTTTTGGAGGAAATAAAGATGATCTACCTATCTATCATGGAATAGTTCTGTATCATCAGAATATAAATCACGTTTATATTCATCATCATTGGTGACAATACTTGTTATATTTGCATTTTTAGCTCATCAGGCCTGAAAGGCCCGGTGGGCTTATGGCATGGCATGGCGTCCGGCGTCCGTCCATCCGTCCGTCCATCCGTCCGTCCATCCATCCGTAAACTTTTCGCTTTTTCGACTTCTTCTCCAGAACAACTGGGTCTAGCAAGCTGAAATTTTGTATACAGACTCCTTGGGCAATGGGGATTCTAAATTGTAGATTAAGTGATCCAGTGGCCCCAAATAAGGGCCTCACAGGCCATAACCTAAAAACCTATTTTCATCTTCTTCTCCAGAACGAAAAGACCTAGAAGACTGAAATATTGTGTACAGACTCTTTAGCCAATGGAGATTCTAAATTGTAGATTTGGTGACCCTTTGGTCCCAAATAAGGGCCTCACAGGCCATTACCTAAAATCATGTTTTCATCAGTTTCTCCGGAACAAAAAGACCTAGAAGGCTGTAATATTGTGTGCAAACTCTTAGCCAATGGAGATTCTTACTTGTAAATTTGGTGACCCTGTGTCCTAACTTGGGTTTGAGAAATGCAGAATTGAGAAAAACAGTAAACTTTGCAGTTAATCTTATGCAGTAGGAATGTGAAATATATGTCGACTTAAGATTACAATCTACATTGTGGACATGTTTCTCAATGTAATCAATGTGAAATGAGAACTATTGAATAGCCTATTAACTGAATATTGTGACAAGCCACAAAGGAATAAATTGAAGAGGAGTTAAGAATTATTTTATTTTACATGATGATATGTGAACTGCATATGACTGGTGATGAAAGGATAAGATAAGACTATTTTCATGTTCTTCTCCAGAACAAGAAACCTTGAAGGCTGTCATGTTGTGCAAAGAGTCTTTAGCCAATGGAGATTCTAAATTGTAGATTTGGTGATCATGTGGCCCCAAATAAGGGCCTCACAGGCCATTACCTAAAATCATATTTTCATCTGTTTCTCTGGAACAAAAAGACCTAGAAGGCTGTAATACTGTGTAAAAAATCTTTAGCCAATGGGGATTCTAAC
Source organism: Gibbula magus (assembly GCA_936450465.1). NCBI lineage: Eukaryota > Metazoa > Mollusca > Gastropoda > Trochida > Trochidae > Gibbula > Gibbula magus. The sequence goes on along the minus strand of OW388295.1, from coordinate 25,230,212 downwards.
TTGTAAATTTGGTGTTCAAATATGGGCCACAGCCTAAAACAACCTTTGAAATTGAACTGATATTTTATGGCACTTCAATCACTATTTATTTTTTCCCTAATAAAATACCTGAGGGAGAGTCATCTCATCTTTTTGATATGTGAGTCCTAACTTGGGTTTGAGAAATGCAGAATTGAGAAAAAAGTAACTTTGCAGTTAATCTTATTCAATATTAATGTGAAATACAAGTCTCCATGCATTATGGACATGTTTGTCAAATTGATGTAATCAATGTGAAATGAGAACTATTGAATTGCCTATGAACTGAATATTGTGGATATGATAAAAAAAACAACGCCCTCACAGGTAAAAACATAAAAATCTATTTTCATCTTCTTCTCCAGAACAAACTTGAAGGAATATTGCGTTCAGAATGTTTAGATGTTTGGATGAAAAGGCTTAGAACGGATAAAATTGTGCAAAGATTATTTAGCCAAGGTGATTCTAAATTGTACTATGTACCATGAGATTCATCACATTGCCTGTTCTCTCTAAGCCTTATACAGTTAGATCAGTGATGCCAGTGTTTTGTGCAAGGCAGAGGCTATTACATAATTTGGCTGTAAAAGCACAGCTGGCTTGAAACCAGAGCCAAGAGGTCAGCATATTGCATAATCTCTTGTGTGTTGACCTTGCTGAGTGCTCTCTCTCACTTTCAAGACGAAGATTTGTCTGGGCTAGGGATTGTGCATTATATTGAGACAATATATTTCTGTCTTCATCATCAAACAATATAAACCCTGATGAGCTACAGAGGCCATGACTCTATTTTCGATTATACAATTGCAACCAAGAAAAGCAGCAGCTTCGCCCCACAAACAAGTGTAGAGTTACAATCAATTGCAGCCCTCTCTTTTAACGTAGGTAACAGTTTGTAATGCTATCATCGATTGTAAGTGTGTTGAGGAAGGGCACCTTGCACCCTTTCTATACCACCTTAGCGAAAGGCTCTGCAGTTCATTAGTCTAAGGTTGAATATTTTGAAAAACTGACAAGCATATGGCACATCACCTCAGTTTATTAAAAAAGTAAAGCACAAAATAATGCTGTCTGAATTTGAAAGTCTTTGATAGGCACATGTCCGAAGACCCATCTTTCCATACACATCAAACAAAATGAAGCGCTTCTTAGCTCTCATTGATCGCTCAATGTAGCGCTCACTGAGCGCTTCTTCTCTCTTGAACGACACAGTGCAAATTCCTCGAAGTTCGCTCGGCTTGCTACGTAGCGCTACATTGAGCAATCGCGTTCAAGAGAGGTTTAAAAGTAATCGCTCATTGAGCGATTACTTTGAAACCTATCTTGAACACGGCCCTGTTGCTCTCCATAGACTCTCGCTCGCTGACGTCTCTGAACATTGGTAACTGGCACCGCCTATTATCAAGATGCTGCTGCACATTGCATGTTTGTACACCGTCATCATCGCTTTCCCGTATTATGAGATCCATTATAATTTTAAAAAAGGTGTTGCAGCCTGTTTAGGTACCCCTTTAGACCTTCGAAATACAGTCTTGAAGATATATTGTTACCATCGTTTCAGCTAAATGTTATTATTTGAACCTCTTTGTGAAGAGGTTTATATACCCCTTCATCGACGATTTTCGTGAAATGTGCAGGGTTGAAAGCTTGTAGCTTCAATTGGTTTGAGTAGTGAATGTTTTTTGTCAACTTCTTTCCCAGCTAAAAGGAAAAGTTCATACCTCAATATCTCAAAATTTAGGATATTTCACAAACCTTTACCAACACGATACGTGGCCAATAACATACCCAAATCGTGACTATTGAGAGTTATGTGAAGTTTCTCTTTCGAAAATATTCTTCTAACTAACGGCAATACAAACAGTTCTGTGTGATAACTGATGCCGCAGCAAAATGAATTGTCAAGATAGTAACTAAACTAAGACGCTCAGATGGAGGCGATTCGTCCAAGAACTTTAGTTATATGTCCTTGAAAAGTGTGATGTTTATACTGGCTAATTGCGGCGTCATGATCAAAGGGACAGAGCAGAATTTTATTTCACTCAATTTTACTACATGAACTTATGTCACATTTACTTCATGCAGTAATATCCTAGTAAGTAAATTAATATTTCTGTTTGAGAACAATATCATATAACACTTGATAGAGCATGAACATAAATCTAATATTTGGAACAACATCAACAATAAAAGAGTGCTCTGAGAGCACAAGAACCCCCGGGTTTCCGATGTCCAGTATCGAAGGCCTATCACCGATCTATAAACAAAAGTATGGTCATGGTTAAGTTTTTAACTGCATCCTATATCAAAGTCAAGGTCACAAGATCAAAGGATTTAACCTCAGTATGTGACATTGGAAAGATAACATTTTTCAAATGCTTACAATTTATTAGCTCATCTGGCCTGAAAGGCCCGATGGGCTTATGGCATGGCATGGTGTCCGGTGTCCGGTGTCCGTCTGTCCGTCCGTCCGTCCGTCATCTTCTTCTCCAGAACCACTTGGTCTAGAGAGCTGAAATGTTGTGTGCAGACTCCTTGGCTAATGGGGATTCTAAATTGTAGATTTCATGACCCCATGACCTCAAATGGGGTCACAGGAGTCACAACCCCAAAAACCTATTTTCATCTTTTATCGAAATAAATTTGGGGAAATTTTAGAATTTAAAATATTTTATATGTTTTTTAAAAAAGAGCACGCAGACTTTTTCTTTAAAACTTTATCACTATTTATTTTGATTATGATTCAATAATTGTAATTATAATAAAAAATAAATGTTTACACTATTAAATCAAATTATACTGTAAGAAAACTTAATTTGCTCATAAACATCATTTATCCAGTCACATTATCAACATTTTGGCCAAAAAAGTGTACTTATTTTCATAATACTTTAGACAACAACTGATATATAACTGCCTTAATTTTATATCATGTTTGTGAACACTAAAATATAATTACTTGATGTATCTGGATAACTGAAATCACGAGTGTACCCTATCTAATTAAAATCTTAATTATTCAAAATGCTCAATGATAAAGTGTCATCATTCAGTTTCCTATAGTATATACCCACAAGGTTCAATATCTTTAAAAACGTTTTCTATGGACGCATTTTCCAACCTAGGGTGAAAATCCGGGTTTGGCTGCCGGACTACTTCAAGAAAATATGAAAAAATGCTTCTTTATGCACCCCTAGACGACGTTTATAATGTTCGAAGCTTAACTATAAACATTTTGAGTGCAACATAAAAATTGTTATTCTTGAAATTGTGCATACGAAGGTGTAAATCAAATTTCAAAAGCGTCTTCTATGACACTGTCACACGGTAAACTATGACAGAAGTGTATTTGGCTAATTTAATGAGCTATCGCATATAAATGTATGTGTTGTTAATGAGAAGAAGATTTTTAAAGATGCGTACCCTCAAAACTTTCACAAAAGTTTAAGGTATTTTCGAAATAGCAAAATATATTTTATGACGGCTGAGAAAACATTTTAATTCTAATTGTTGTGGAATGTTGTTCCCCACATTTTGTGAAATTATCTTTCTTAGTTGTCGAAATTAAAGAATCGGTTCCGTTATGATCTAAGTTGGATTATAGGCTATCATCAAATACCAGGACAATCGGTTCAGTCGCTACTTCAGGACTCGTCTAAACAAATCGGTACAACACCTGTTTGTGGACAATCATAGCTCATTTTGTAGGGAAACCATTTAGCTTTCGCATCGTAGTCATCGACTATGCCATAAAATTGTTTTTGAGGCGAAATAGGACTTTGAATAAAACAGCGATTAAAAGATATATAACTATATATACCCTACCCTATTACTATATAAAAGGAAAGGGATGTAGCGACCAAACAATCAAACATCAAAAACATTTTTTACGGCACAGTCGATGACTACGGTACGAAAGATCTAGCGAGAACGAAGACACTGTAACCTGTGTACATATCAACCTCCGATGACGTCATGTCAGTTTGATATGGTTTATAAGCAGTTATCAATTACAATGGTCATATCATTCCTAGGTGTGTGTGTGATTCGAACCATAAACCTGTTCTTCCTAGATCCAAACTTTTTAACACTAAGCCGTCACAAACACCCGTTTCACTGAATTATTTTCATACACGTGTTAATGAGAAAACACCTCTCGGAGCACAAATATCATTGAGAATAAATATAAAGTACATATGTTAAGAACAAAATCATACATGTCTCTGAGTACACACGCATTACTGAGAATAAACGTCTCTGAGTACAAATATTAATGAAAACACACCTTTCTGAAATTCTGGGTACACATATTAATGAGAATACACGAATACATATCATTAATTACAATAATAAAAAAAAGTATTTCAATAAAACGACCGCGGGATGCCAGTAAAATCATGCTTATATCAATATCGTTCCCTTCCACATTTTCATGCAGCGGTGTACTTATACATTTGTCGGTCCCCGATAAAACATCGGTCTTCGTTGGTTACACTGTCACTCTATATCAAAGATACTAGAATGTGGTTTAGTAGGTGTCAAACTCTGTCACGCCTTCTGGGCTGATTTTGGTTTATTCATCTTCCACACGCAACGGGCCATATATGCACTTTTAGGAATTGCATACAGCCCTTGCGGCACCTCGAAGGGATTTCTGAGACTGGGTCAGCGTCACCTATCGCCCAAAGAGAGTTACGACCTCTCTATTGATGAATCAAATCGGTCGTTACCAAAAAACCAACCAACCCTTTCACAAATTTCTTATAATACTTTGGATTTTTCATTTGGATAATATAAGTTTCAAAACGGATTTAAAGTTCAATTGGAAAATTAAACAAGAGAGCTATTATCAGATCTTGAACAAATTGTGGTTTGTTTCATATACCCGCACGTTGTGATTTATTTTATCACTAATTAATCGAGCGTAATCACGTAGAATGGGTAATTCAAATTAAAAGAAGAAACGTTCATCCGACATGTTTGTGCGTGATTTGTAAATGCGCATTTGATTGGTCTCCACCATAGCTCAATAGTCATGTTACTTCTTGTCTCAGAAATCCCTTTGAGTTGTCGCAAGGGCCAATATGCATTTTCTAAAAGTGCATATATTGCCCGATGCGTACGGAACATGCTGTAATACCTGCGTTTAGTTTTAGTTTATATTTAGTGTGACGTTTATATCATCGATTGTGTAATTTTCGGTTCATTGCTTATTAGATACATATACATAAGGCTACATGACATTGTGTAGTCCAATCACAAGGAATAAATCAGATTGCAATGTCCGAGTTTAGTTATACATACATGCATAAACATTTCCAAACAACACTTGCTTCCCAGATCCACAATGACATCATTATGCTAATCGTAAACACACTAGCTTGTTGAAATGTTCTATATGTATGTTTATTTATAAAGGTCCGATAATAGTACATTAATAAAGAATCAAAACAAGTAAAAGATATTGATAATAATGATAATGTGAACTGTTTGCGTTGATAGAACATCTAAGCGCACAAATCTAGACGTCATACAACGACGAAGACCTGGTTCTATTCCTTTGCTCTATTCTTGATTCAAAGTGAAGACTGACCATGAACCTATACAAGTTAATGACGGCAATACTCGCACTACAATTGTAACTGGATCTTGGTGCTGACCTTGGGACTGACCAGACTGGGGACGCCCGTCGCAAACATAAACCATACATTTCTACAACCCGAATGCCTTATGTTGCTTAAAAACACTACCATTGTACTCGCCATGTCAGTAACAAAGGAAAAATTACTTATATCATCGTTATTTGCGGCCACACCAAATCTTTTTTGTTTTTTTAGAGAAATGAAAATTCTGATGATCAAACATTGAAGAAAACTTCATTATAGCTTGAATACAAACAATGTTCAAGTCTCCTTTTTGATAGCTCCCTCAAGTTCATCCCAGAATTCATCATTTCTTCTTATTTCACGAGGAACATGGAAGATACAGGACTCTGGAACAACCTGAAGCAGACATTTTGGTACTCGAGGGTTTTCATTCTCAGGAAGGAGTAAGATCAGACGTTCTGGGTTAAGATTGCCCTACAGTTGACGGCAGCCATCGTGGTCAAGTAGCTCCAAGCATCTCGTTCATAGTTCTCTGTGAAGTACAGGATCGTCTTCCAGCACTGATCCACGGTTTCTGTAATAGCTTCAGGAGTGCAGTCTCCAGGGACTGAGTCTCTGTCCCAGATGAACAGATTTAGGTTTCTCTCTTCAAGAACAGCACACAGTTCGAGACAAGCCCAGCGGTAGTCCACATCTGCATATGATATATACACGTCTCTTTGGAAATCCTTGCGTCTTCGTTTCGGAACCTGGAATTTCAAAGCATTTATCATAAAGTAAGCAAACCTTGTTTTATTTGTATCAATAAGTAGAACTACTAAGATACAACACAAGAGAAGGGTTCCTAGAACAGAACTTGTGGAAAACGTTTCACTTCCTTCACATTTCCTCCAAAACTTCAGCATATTCTGTGTTATTTCTCTTGTTTCTGTAAAGTTTCCATTCTCTGTAATACAAACCAGATCACTTTTTGTATCTGCCAACACTTCTGTCTCTGACAACCAGTAGATAAAATGAACGTTGGTGCAACTACACTCAAAAAAGTTTCCTTCCAGATGTAGCTGAAAGTTTGTATTAGTTTTCATATAATGATTATCTATATCTTCAGTTGACTTCTTATCAAGAGACCCAAAGGAATTTGAGGACACATCAAGCATGTGAAGATTTGGTAAGAGATTGAGATGTACTGGTACTGATACAAATATGTTTCTAGAAAGGTCAAGGTACTCCAACTTGGCGTTCAGTTTGAATAAATCTGTTGGCAGTTGGACAAGACGATTTCCACTGATATCTAGAGTTTTAAGTCTAGGTAAACACCTTAGAAACATTTCTCCTTGAACATTTAAAACAGTTTGTGTCAACGACATATCCGTCAGTCGTAATGTTTCTGTCCTGTTAAATGGACAAAAGAAAGTATCTGGTAAACGAAGACCCACGTTACCGGACAAGTCGATAAACTCAAGATTTGGTACTCCATAAATGTTTTTCAAGGCAGTTAATCCATTGAATGAAAAATCCACTTTCTTGGATCTGTACCCGTTCCGAATGTTGATGTCAAAGTCTAGGTGACCCATTGCAGTTTCCAATCTGCTGAAATTTAGTTCTGTTAGATATTCTGGAAACGTGATAATCAGTCCACTATCAACACGAGAATTCTGTTCTGAATTGTTAGACGTTATAAGTGTTTTTGGCACTTTGGATTGAGTGACTGGTAAACGTGCTTGATCCGCTATGTTCAAATACTCGAGTTGTCTTACTTTCCATAACTGAAGATAAACTTGAGTTTGTACATGAGTGATCATATTTCGGCCTAACTTTAAACTCCTCAAACATTTTGCAATGGGCGCATTCGTCAAAAACTCTAAATCAATGAACAATATACGATTGTTTTGTGCAGAAAGGTTTTCAACACATATTTTGGATAAATATTTCAAACTTTCCTTTGTCAAAGTTCTATCTTCCACGTCCTTCAAATTTTGAGAGACCCCCCCATTTCTCACCGTATCCAGTACCAATGTGGTTATATTTCGTCCAACTAATGCATATAGAGCATCAAGAGGCTTTAAGAGGCCAGTTTCTGTATAACAGAACACCAGGTGTTCAAGCTGTTTAAAAGGAGCTAATGTGTTTTTCTCCATGTGCGGTATATTAGCCCCGATTCGCAACTGCTGGATGTTCAAACCATTCAATTTGGAAAAGGTATCATTTTGACAAATAAGAATACCATCGATGACAAGCTTCCTTAAATTGGTTAAGTAATGAAATCCTTCAAAACTACATTTCTGGTTCACTTGTATACTAATTGTTGTTACGCCTGATAGTGGTTTGAGAACTTCAGCAGCATAACAATCATCTATGCCCAACTGTTGAAGATTACCAATATCCTGGAATACATTGCCATTCACACATACTCTGTTGAATTGTATGTTTAGGTAACTGAGTGACCTGCAATTCCAGAATGCAAGAGGTTCTATGATGGATATGACATTAGAACTCAAATCAAGGGCCTGGAGTTTCGGAACGTCCAGGAAGATGTGGTCGGGTACTGATCCAATCTGATTATTACTGAGATCTATGGAGGTGGTGTTGACTGGGAAATCTCTCGGGATCTCAGTCAGACCTCTTCCTTTACAATCAATACTGACTCTGTTGCTCTCTGAGTTGTGAGATATTGTACACGTTGTTAATGAGGACAAGCTGCTGCAGACTGATGTCCATTGCATCCACAGAAGAAGCTTGAGAAGCATCTTAGAATCTGAAAAAAAGATTTATTGAAAACATTCACTCATAAAGAATACCGATTGTTTGCAATCACGTGTAAACAGTCACATACACAGCTTAGAGGGTTATTTTGAAGATGAATACGTGTAATGAACCTGCTTGCGAAATAGTTTGATGTATACAGATGTGATGATAGCGTTCATCATTAATAAGCGACATACAGTATCAAACCCATTTATCAGCAATCCATTATTGACTTGTTAGTACATTTATAACACAAAAGACAAGAAAGTGTTTCAGATGAGTCAATGTACCCACAGAAAGCAATGACTGCAATGTCAGAAAACCAGAAGCAAATGAGTGCGCTTCTGTACCCATATGAGCCAATCAGGCAGCCTTCACCTCTACTAATTATTTTTCTTCACTTTTCCATCATCAATAATAAAGAACATCAAATATACAAAAAAAAGATAATAAATCTGCTTATCATGAACTGTTAACCGAACTTCCATCACATGTTCTAACGAATAAGAAAGTTATTTAACATTTGTGTTAGGTTTCACCTCTTCACATATAAGGCTGTAAGGGATATATATAGCACGTTTTTTTCGTTAAAATTAGTTGATGAAATGAATTTGAAAAAAATTCACCAATAGTAAGGCACCCTTCTCAAGATAAAAAAAAATCAAAGATCAAAATCAAGTTAAAAATGAGTGTACGTGGCTCAGTGGCACTTCGAAATAATAAAAATAGAGCCACTGGCTCTGAAGCTCATCAGGAATCATGTTATTAATTATCTCTAAGGAAAAGATTAAGATATCACATAATAAGTCATCGCCCAGTCATCAAATTTTAAAGTTATTATCAAAATTGGTTACACATTAATCCATATTCATTATAAATGACCTTTGCAGTTTATTGTTTTACTTCTTATTTTTATTCTACATTATTATCAACATTTATTACATAATGAAAAAGACCCCCTATTTGTTTCTAAAAATCCTGTTTCTCATAGGCTCATTGTTTCATAGGCTCCTTTTCAATATTTAATTAATAAATTCTATTAATCATCTGAGTGTAAGGCTAAATCCGTAACACAGCAGAGAAGTAACCTGAAACCTCCGTGTATTAGCTGCAAGGGAGTGGTCACTCCCCAGGTCAACACCTGCAATTACACAACATGCACACCCTGGACTCACAGCCAGTGAATTATACATTTTAAATTTTGTTTTCCTTATCTTTATTTATTTTTCTTTATTGGAAAAGAAGATGTGGTATCATAAACTCATGTAACAAGTTTTAATAGTCTCATATTACTTCTAGGTCTTTTTGTTACGGAGAAAAAGATGAAAACATGATTTTAGGTAATGGCCTGTGAGGTCCTTATTTGGGGCCACAGGGTTACCAAATCTACAGTTTAGAATCTCCATTGGCTAAAGACTCTTTACATAACATGACAGCCTTCTAGGTCTTTTAGTTCTGGAGAAAAAGATGAAAATAATCTTATCTTATCATTTCATAACCAGTCATATGCAGTTCACATATATCATCTAAAATAAAAGAATTCTTCACTCCTCTTCAATTTAATCCTTTGTCGCTTGTCACAATTTTCAGTTAATAGGCTATTCAATAGTTCTCATTTCACATTGATTACATCAATTTGACAAACATGTCCACAATGTAGATGGTTATCGCAAGTCGACATAGTGAGTGAAGTGTCATAAAATATAAGTTCGAAATTCATTTTCAAAGGTTTTTTTTTAGGCTGTGGCCCATATTTGGGGTCACAGGGTCACCAAATTTAAAAGTTAGAATCCCCATTGGCTAAAGAGTTTGCATACAATATTACAGCCTTCTAGGTCTTTTTGTTCCGGAGAAAACGATGAAAACAGGATTTTAGGTAATGGCCTGTGAGGTCCTTATTTGGGGTCACAGGGTCACCTAATCTACAATTTAGAATCTCCATTGGCTAAAGAGTCTGTACACAACATTTCAGTCTTCTAGGTCTTTTCATTCTGGAGAAGAAGATGAAAATAGGTTTTTAGGTTATGGCCTATGAGGCCCTTATTTGGGGTCACTTGATCACCAAATCTACAATTTAGAATCCCCATTGACCAAGGAGTCTGTACATAAAATTTCAGATCTCTAGATTCATTGGTTCTGGAGAAGAAGTCGAAAAAGTGAAAAGTTTACGGACGGACGGATGGACGGACGCCATCCCATGCCATAAGCCCATCGGGCCTTTCAGGCCTGATGAGCTAAAAATGGGTTCACAATAAAATATTCGCCATGCATATTTTGCTTGATACGCAACACCGTTATTTCCACTGCGGATACTACTTACCCTCTAAAGGCAATTTAAAGGGCACAAACTATCATTATGAATGGGAAATATGAAAAAATAACTTTTGCAAAGAAACGTGCCACAACCCCTTAAAAAAATTTCACCTGACAATAAGATGTGTCGTTAGAACTAGTTATTACTGAACAATAAATTGCTTGATACCAAGTATGTGGAACACAGTGGTGTATAGGTTAGCATGCAGGCGTCTTACGTCTTACGTCAGAGACCCGGGTTCGAAACTCGGTGGAGACACTAAAAATGTGTGACCTGGCTTTCACACTGTCCATGAGCAAGCACTTCATCATAAAGCACCCATCTGTTTAACATGGTATCAAGTCATGTGAAGCACTTAGTAACAGCACTTACAGTACAATTCCTATCAGGGTAATGATATGTGTAGTGCTTGAGTATACCAAAAATGGGTTGGGGGCAATATAGATATGCATTATTTAAATACCCATTTGACCTTCCATGCCTTGCCTCCTAAGGTAAGGTTCTTATCCAACCTTAACACAGACGAACTTTCACTCTCCTCTTAGTTGTTGAGCAATGGAGACTTGATTGTATCGCTCAAGACTTTTTGGTTTTGTTAGTGTTGGTTATTAAATTAGATATTTTTCATCGTCTTAATCTCTTTTATTGTGTGAGTAGTTTACACAAGGTAGACTCTTTACTGTTTGAGTTATATTGAGTGGCTCGGCGACATGCGATAGACTGGGCCCAACCTGTTCGCTCTGCAGGCCTTCTGCACATGCAGTCCGAGTCGCTTGGTTCACTCACCTTTCTCGTCGGTCTGTGAGGTTGGTCGGTCTTCGCTCGTACCTTCAAACAGTCTCCCCTCCCAAGTGATAGGTGTTTTTTCTTCCGATAGTTCGGCGTTCCAGGCGTTGTACCCCTTCGAAGTGGAAGCGGAAGAAGTGATTCATGGCCAGCTCCTCAGTTTCCACCTCCACTGGTCGGGGGCCAACGTTGTCAGCAACTGTGAGATACTAGGAAAGACCCGTTTCTTTGTCGGATACTGTGTCAGAGCTTCTGTATTCCCGTCTCGTTACCTCCTTCTCTCACCTGTGCTCCAAGGCAGCAGACCTTGTCATGGGACTGGCTCCAAATAACCTTGGAACAGGTGGAGATTTTAATATCCAAGGGGTGGTGCAGGAGGTTCCGACCCCGGATCTGACTCCTGGATTCTACTCTGTTATACCGAAAAGGAATTAGAAAAAGTGGTGGCTGATACACGACCTGATGGTATTCAATCGCTCTTACCTCGTTCGGGCAACATACTTTCATTTCTTGACACTCTGGAGCGCTCTGACTGAATGGTGTCTCTCTATCTCCAAGACACGCAATTGCACATTCCTATCAACTGTCGGGATCGAAGGTACCTCTGCTTCATCCTGGACGGGAAACACTTCCATTGGCTGTTCACGCGGGTGTCCAGGCCAATCGTCCAATACTTACACAAGTGCGACATTCAGTTTCTGATATATTTGGATGATGGGTTCACTCACGACCTTTCTCCCGTCATTCTCGAGGCTCAGCTAAGTTTTACCATAAATCTGCCGTCATCTAGGATGGCTAGTGAACCTAGAGAAGTCGGATTTGGACTCGTCTGAAGTTCTTAGGTGCCATCCTAGACACTAAGCTGTTCCGAGGGTTCATAACGAATGACTGAATGACCGGATACGAACAATTGACGGATCACGGCTTCGATGCATCGCTCTCCTTACTCCTGTAGCAGAGGTTGTTGTGGTTGCTCACGTAAGCTCAGGACCTGACCTGCAGGCGGAGGTTATTCCTCTGCCTGTTACAAGTGTTTCTGAATCCCCACATCAGGGAGGATCGTTTTCGTTGCACCATAGCTCTGACTCCAGATCTTCACCACTTCCTCGCTTGGTGATGGATGGACGAGAGCGTCTTTTGCCGAGGTTCCTCTCTGGCTTCGTCCCCTGTCAGCTTACCTGTTTGTAGATGCCTCAACTCAAGGTTTTTGGTCTCAGTCAGTGAAGGGCTTGCACATCACCGTCCACCGTCTAATTCAGCACTGGCAAGTCCTCTTACGAGGCCTGTGCCTTCTAGTTCATACAGACAGTTCAGCAGCTGCTTGGTCGATCAGGAAGCAGGGGTCCACCAGGGCTGAGTCTCTCCTGCGAGTGTTGCTCCGGCTTTTCGAGCTGGTGTACGATCCAGGCCTGGACATTCATGCAGTTCACATTCCCGGGCGGCAAGAACGTCTTGGCGGGTGAACTGTCGCGCCTCAATGCACCTCCTCCAACGGAGTGGCAACTGAATCCGCGAATGTTGAGTCTCAAGTTCGGGACTCCCCTGGTGGATCTGTTTGCGACTTGTCACAACCATCATGCAGTTGCCGATCTATGTCCCTCAAATATCAGACCCATGAGCGAAGTGCTTAGAGTGGGAGTGAATGGACGCTTATGCTTATCCGCCTCCGCGATCCTCTCCCAGGTGGTAGCCAAGATCTTGTGAGTAGATAATGTTTGTGGTGTGATTGAGTCTGCGAGAGATTCGCTGTGGCAGTTAGCATGTTTGTGGTGTGATTGAGCCTGCGAGAGATTCGCTGTGGCAGTTAACATGTATGTGGTGTGATTGAGTCTGCGAGAGATTCGCTGTGGCAGTTAGCATGTTTGTGGTGTGATTGAGCCTGCGAGAGATTCGCTGTGGCAGTTAACATGTTTGTGGTGTGATTGAGTCTGCGAGAGATTCGCTGTGGCAGTTAGCATTGAAGCCCTACTTGTGAGAGCTAACCTGACCTGGTGATCTTATCTATAGATTTATCTATATATATGTATGTTATAAGAATCAATTTTTGACTTGAATCGTATTTACAAGGAGGGGGTCTGACCCGACCGAAGATATGAATAATGGAAATAAGACGATGCATTTCGACTATGTGAATATTGTATTCTTCATGATTTATTTGGACATACAATGAGTTATTATCGAAGGAAAATAAATTCTTTTGATGGTTTTAGTACTCCTTCATATCCTTTAAATAAAGTAGATGTTTTTAATAGCAGTAATTATATATTCATTACCAAACCTAATTTCCTGAGGGTCTGACCCGACAGAAGATTCACTTTTAGGTCATAGGCGATTGCTCATGTGATAGAGATATCGTGGATGGCTAATCTCACCCACCAAAGATATCTTGACTGTATGTCTACATCATCATCATCATCATCTTCACAGAGTACAAATTTCACATAGTCAAAATGCATAGTCTAATTTCCATTTAATCTTTGGTAGCTTAATATATGATTTGTATATTTATTGTTTCTTGTATTCCATGTACTGTATAATCAAATTTTCCAGTTTATAGAAAAATACCAGATTATAAACTTACTGTTGTTATAATTTTTATGTTTTCACTTAGATATCACTTGAAATTTGTCAATTTGTTCTCGATCATTATAATGAATAAAACAATTTAAAAACCCAAAAACAAACCCCATGAAATTAGGTTTGGTAATGAATGTATAATTACTGCTAAATATATATAGATAAATCTATTGATAAGATCCACAGGTCAGTGCAGTCAGCGGTCTAAGTAAGATAGGCTTATTATAGCACTGGCTTGCCAATGTTATAAATAGATCCCATGCTAAAACTCCATAGTGACGTCACAGTCACGTGACCAGAACAGCCCCCAAAATCATGAATTATGTCTATACATATTATAGCAAATAAAACAAGTGGTTGTCACTAAGGTGACATAATCCCCCGCCGCAAATTAATACTTCAAAATTGAAAAATAATGTCAAAATCAGCAAAATCGACTGTCAAACATGTCGGAAAAGTCAAAGCTCCACTGTGACCTTGAGAATAATGTCAAGGTCACCAAAATCTAATCAGCGCTTTGTCTTCCCAAGGAGGTGCTTTGTGTAAGATATGATGGAATTCCTGTGAATGGTTCTGGAGATATCCCGCTGACAAGATTTACATGTACATTATCATGTTGAAAAAAATCAGTTCCACTGTGACCTTGAGAATGATGTCAAGGTCACAAAAATCTAATCAGCCCGTCGTCTTCCCTAGGAGGTGCTTTGTATAAGATATGATGGAATTCCTGTGAATGGTTCTTGAGATATCCCGCTGACAAGAATTACAAGTACATTAGCATGTAAACAAATTCAAAGTTCCACTGTGACCTTGAGAATAATGTCAAGGTCACCAAAATCTAATCAGCCCATCGTCTTCCCTAGGAGGTGCTTTGTGTAAGATATGATGGAATTCCTGTGAATGGTTCTTGAGATATCCCGCTGACAAGAATTACATGTACATTAGCATGTCGAAAAATTCAAAGTTCCACTGTGACCTTGAGAATAATGTCAAAGTCACCAAAATCTAATCAGCCTGTCATCTTCCCTTGGAGGTGCTTTGTGTAAGATATGATGGAATTCCTGTGAATGGTTCTGGAGATATCCCGCTGACAAGCTTTACATGCACATTAACATGTCGAAAAATTCAAAGTTCCGTAGTGACCTTGACAATAATGTCAAGGTCACCAAAATCTAATTAGCCCTTTGTCTTTCCTTGGAGAAGCTATGTGTAAAATATGAAGAGAATCCAGTGAATGGTTCTTGTGATATCCCGCTGACAAGGGTAAAATGACAAAGTCTCGTCGTGACCTTGAAATGAAGGTCAAGGTCACAAATCTCTGTAGGAACATTACTCTTCCCATGATGAACCCATATGCAAAATATGAAAAGAATCCAGGGAATATTATTTGAGTTATTCCATTTCGTACGGACGTACGTACGTCCGTACGGACGGACGGACGCAGCCGAATACTATATCCCCCGCTTCGCGCTAAACGCGCGGCGGGGGATAATAAAATATGTACACAAACTGCTACTTTCAATGTTCACACATATTGCCAAGTCAATAAATTCATTATGTAGCAAGAAAGTAAACACTTGAATAGGATATGTGCTTTAGAACAGCCTATTTATTCAGGTCGCGTGACCTGAAATTTTCTCTCAAATTGTGACATCCAATTGGGAAATCTTGGGTTTCACTAATCTCATATGTGGGAGGGACCAATTTCCAACTTTCCTGCAATCACAAGTCATTTATCTAGTTCATCTGACATAGAAAGAGGTGGAGCAACTTGATCAACACTTGTTTAACTGGATAATTGACGTTAGTAAATATCTCAAATAAGCCTCCCACTTAGTCTCTGAATTAGCTGACCCAAACATAAACAATCGGGGCAAATCTGTGATAACATCACTTTCAGCTGACAGACATATCACTTTTGGTCACATTAACACTCTTTGTTTTGATATGACCCCAGTGATATGTCATTGCAAATATAATTTGTGAAGCAAGGGTTAAAACAGCTAGACGGAGGGTCGGGGGTTTCGATGATGGGTTCTTATCTCAAAAGCCGTTGATAAACAACTGTCAGTAATGTTTCAATTCATAAGAATGACAATGTATATAGGGTATTACTTTGTTTACTATTTACGACATAAGTTACCCTATTCCTAGAGGGAGCGTCTAGAAGTTTGGTCACGTGACCTATATGAGTAATATGATTGGCTAGCAGCATAGCGTCTGCAAGCTGAACCCTTGGTGAAAGCGAGGCCACCACTTTACGGCGGAAAAAGATATTCATTTCATATATGCGCTGCAGGTTGCTGGCTGTTAGCTCTCACAAGTAGGGCTTCAATGCTAACTGCCACAGCGAATCTCTCGCAGGCTTTATTATTGATCATGAATTCAAGTACTCGAACTTAAACTCTACACAAAAGTATAGTAAGGAACTTCCTGATACGACAGACAGGTAGTTTTATTCACTAGAGAGGCCTCAGGCCCATAATAAAGGCAAATAACATGAGTTGAACAGTGTGCGCAGGTAGTCATTGCAGCTCTCATCCTGGAGTTAATACGTTTCTGGACATGATAAAGATATAAACCAACATCACATATAATCTCATCATTCTTATTTTGCAGCAGTTTTGTAATTGAATACTTTAAGTACGATGCATTAGTAAACTTTTGTAAATATTTAGCTCTAAGTTTATATATGTTTTTCAGATACAATACACATGATATTCATTTTCTATATAAACTTGACCTGTACTACAGAAAGGACAAATTATTTCTTTATATTCGATATCACTATACCTGCCACATTCAACTACATCTGAAAACTAATAATCATGAATACAATATACATTCAAGAATCGGTATAATTTTGGCAAAAACAACATCAAGTTTGAGCAGCACGAGGTACATAGAAACACTAATTGTCCAGCAAATAAATTAAAATTATTAAGAGTTTATGACTTTAACCTAAATGTAGAACATAATCAGCTAACAACATTACTTTATGTTGTAGTTCTTGTTAACAATAGATGTGATAAGTTCACAGCATGTATTAAAAATCCTCGGCATGTTAAGACACGTTTTGGTCAAAAGATAGCTGTGTTTTGGAGCTCACAAACTTGATACGGCTGAGTACTCTCATGACCGACACGGGCCATTTGATTTCGTGTCAACTTTCCAACCAGATTGTTCGGAGGAGTATCTGCTGCGGGCTAACGTTCACGGGAGAGGTTTTTGTGTTCGATTTTCAAGTTTGAGGAGCTATTAAACCTATCATAGGGGTGGTCGACACATGTTGGAAATCAGCCGGGTTTTGCGGAGAAATGTATAATTGATAGGTACGAGCGTTCGTTTGTGAATGTCACCAATTCTTAGCGTAACTTTTGACCTAATGTTGAATGGATCCTTAGATCGGCAACATGGCTGCCCTTGCTCCTTTACTCAATGCTTTACAAACAAAAAAGATGACCCCCGATTTTTACGCCCTCAGAATGTATTAGTCTAGAATCTAGACTACTACATTCTGAGGGCGTAAAAATCGGGGGGTCATCTCAAACTTAGTTTCTTTTTTTTTAAATAGGGTGAAAAGCAGTGACCCGAGGGCCTGTGGTATACTATAAATGTGATATTGTGTCATGATTTCGCAAGCTCCTAACATGGCCATTTCATAATATCTAAAGTGAAGCTAAAAGAGCTACCACATCACGGTGCATGGAGTTTATAGTAAATCTGGAAGCGATAGAGCACTGTAGTGAATGAAGTTCATATACGCTGATCTAAAACTGAATTTGTGTACTGTACGCAAACTTTTAAAATGTAGGCGTATTCACTTTATTATCCTGAGTATTTAATACGCATGAAATCAAGATTGATGAATATGTTCTGAACTGTCTCATTAAAACCAGATCATTGATTCGTTCCCTAGGCTTATTTGCTAATTTGAGTTGTTACTCATCTATGATCTGACGAAATCCAGTAGGCATTTCGCGCCTTGCTATTTCGTCTCGCGCATGCTTCACCATTTCGTGTCTCAATTTCGCAATTTCCTTGTCGCTATTTCGCGATAACGCGTAGCCCTCGTTTGTGAAGTTTGACACGACACATTGAAATTGCCCCTCTCAGCCATCATAGAATACGCTTCTGATATCCTTCAGAGAAAATACACCGGTGCTTTGAGAGCCACAAAAATTATAGTTGAAACCAATTTGGACGTGGAAAGGTTATGTTGTAAATAATGACCCGGTGCCGAGCGGTTATGGCATATAAACTCGCGAGGGCGTCAGCCCGAGCAGAGTTTATTGCCATAACGCGAGGCAATCAGGTCATTATTTGCCTTACACTCCCGCGGAACACTCTATTTATAGAATAATTGTATATATGCATTTTAAAGGGGTATTTTGTGGATTTATACGACATGATCAAAATATATCAGTGAAATATTCCCAATGCACTCATTATTGATTTGAAAGGAAGGTTTCAAACTAAATCCTTCATTCCATACACAAATTAGACATAAATTGGTACCTATACATACATATATGTATATATAATACTCGAAAAAATATTAATACAGCCATGACACAAAAGAACGAACACTCATCGGTATGGATCCTCGGTAGCTCCATTGGTAAAGGCGCTGCTCGACGATATAGAGGTCCAGGGTTCGAATCCCACTTTCGTTACTTACAAAATTTTCATATCTAATTTGACAAAATTTCCAAATTTTACAAGTCCATTTGTTTCCGAAGGTGGAATATCTCATAACCGACATAGTGGTTATGAGATAACCAACCTGCACAGATGGTGGTTATGCAATATAACCTACAACTCAAACAAAAGAAATAACTTCCCAAGGGGTGTATGGTTGAAATAATGACCGCAGACCGAGTGAATATCTGTGATAACCATCGAGCGGTACGCGAGATGGTTATCACAGATATTCACGAGGTCGAGGTCATTATTTCACATACACCACATGGTTATGATTGACAAAGTGACAAGTCGTTTTTATTTTCATTAATTTAAATACGAAATAGTTACTTTAATTGAACGTTTTGAAATAGTTGTAATGTTGTAATGCTTGAGTGAATTCTACTCTAAACATTGCTTCAACATCACGTGTACACTTCGCGAAATTCACGTGCAAATCGAGTCGTGTACATTCATTGTTGTCAAACAGAAATTCCTAGCAAGTAACTAACTGTTTATTTTCGTTTTTACTACAGAAACTACATCACCTTTTCTTTGAATATATACAAACAAACATTTATAAGATTGTTTTTGACAACATATTATTTTGTTTTAACAAGCCATTCAGTCCATGACCAACAATCTACTGGCGTTAAGCGAACACCGTGGCTGCACGGACGTTGTTCATTGCATCTTGTGATGCACGGACATCATGAATGTCATGTTGCCAAGCTACGTTTCTAACTTAACGTGCTGCACACAATCAAAAGCGCGTGGTTGCGAAGAGGTGGCCAAAATGGAGTGGTCTGATGTTTCAAACAATAGTACACATAATAAGAGTTTCAAGGTCTTTTCGGAGCGAAATGAAGGTGAGTTACATTGTATTTGACACTAATTCATTTGCTGTTTAACCGTATTTGACATTTTAGCTCATGTAATAGGGCGTTTTCGAGTGACCAAACGAAATATAAACATGTTCACGATAGTGTTTCATTCACAATATCATACAGCTTTGCTTGAAAAATCGTAATAATGATTTTCACCAGGGCGTGGGATTATTGTCTTTACCATTTTGACATTACCGTCTCGTATACTTTTGCATGTCATTTTCATTGACTTAAAAAATGAATAGCTCTTTATCGATAATCAATATTGATGTCGTTGATTTTCTTGCTATCAAAATTTGTAATATTATCATTTAGATATTTCATAAATATTCTGCTATTAAAGATGCATCTAGTATTGTTTCATAATATTTTATTTGACTTTAATACGTGCCAACATTCCATAAGGGCGGATTTAATTTCAAATAGTTTCACTCAACTTGCATACCCATCCCCAATCGTAAAATATATCATAACTAATAGTTTCCAATTTAAATCGAGCAACGTCATTATGCATGTGTAGAAACCGAAACTACACGTCCCATTTTCATGTATACAGTAGCCATGACCTATATTCAACATTATCAACCATAATTTGTGCTGATGTTTTGAGTCGATTATCACCAACATGGCAATTTTCGGCAACAGCCAGAACTTCCAGATAAAATAACACCATTTATAACATTTGGCATATGTGACCCCAAACGGCGCAATGGATGACCTTTAAGTAAAGTAAAAGGAAGTAGCCTATATCACACATACACAAGTCAACAACACTAATACAAGATGATACATCAGAAATCCCACCCCCTCAACAATTCATTCATCATGATTCTGTTACTTTTGTGTCACTTTTGCTTTTTTCAGGGATAACCAAACGAATTTAGCTGGAGTCGTCATTAAGAAAAGACAGCATCAAGGACCACCATCAATAGTGTGTGCTGAATTACGGGATATTAACAAACTAAGTGACTCATTTCATCGTACCTATAGAACGGATAACAAGAATATGTGTGTGAACATTAAACAAATTAAAATGATGGTTAATAAATTATGTGGATTCTGTCTCATGTTTTCTTTCATATACACGTATTTGCGATCTTTGATATTCTTTTAATCAGCTTATTTGTCGTATTTTGTGTAAACTAAATGAAAATATTGGCATGACAAAACTGACAGAAAAAATGATGTAAAGAATGTCGAAAGTCACAAATCGAGGCAAAGGGTCATTTAGACCCGCAAGCGGAGGGTAAAGTTTTTTTCGAGGTGCGATATGGTGAATATGGCGAGGCGAAGCCGAGACATGTTCACCATATCGAACCGAGAGGTTGGTTATCTGATAACCAACCTCTTGATAACCGACCTCTCGGTTGCTTGGAGGTCGGTTATCTAAAAATAACTACCTCTGATATTGACCTGATAACCACACCACGTGGTGTATGCTAAGTTATGTCTCTGTAGGGGAGACCGGGGCAGGTTGGGCCACCTCATTTTTCTCTATTGGAATAAGACATTTTTTCCGTCCGTAACATTTTCCTCATGTTTGAATAACCTGATCTTCCTCTGACACCATATTTGGAAAAGGAGACACACGTGTGTATAAGGAAATCAAAGAACCCCCTCTAGTTTCTGACCGAAAGTAATTTGTTGGTACCATAATCTCATTCCTAGGTAGCTTTCTATTCACGTGTACTGTAGGAAGCTACTATTTGGACAGAACGAATCTATCTAGGCATGTTTTACGAAGAAAATCCAAAGATAATGATGCCAAGAAATTTATGAAAGGAATATAAATATAATGGCCCAACCTGCCTCATACGACCAGTAAACAGTATCCAAACCTTCCTTATCGGCTCTGTTGAATTCCATAATAAATTTAAATGGGTTTGAGGGGTTTATAACAAAGAGTTGACTCGCTCAGTATCACAAAAAAAGGTCATTGCATTTAAATGAAAAAAATGAAAACGAAAATCCTTTTTTGTGTATGGACCTCAACAGTTTTAGATATTGTAAAAGCTTTGATTGCGTATCACAAAATTGAACACAAATTTCGTGCAATTATTGTGATACAGTACATTTAACATTGTTTGTGTTTGTATTTGACATTGTGATGAAGTTAATTAATTATTTAAAGAATAATGTCGTGGCCCAATCTGCCCAAGGCCTAAACCCAACCTGCCCCGTTACCGATGCAGGTTGGACTAATTTAAAAAAATTATAAAATTTGATTTTACAAGATAATTCTAAGTATTTCAAGCAAAATAAAGTTGTTTTAAGTTCTTATGTGAATAAAGTAAACATTAAACCCGACATGGTGTTGTTATTTCACAAACATTTTGAAATATAGCGAATATAAGTTTTAGTGGCCCAACCTGCCCCGGTCTCCCCTAACAGTATGCATGCGTTTATAAACCTTTTTGACAAGAAACACTTTGCATCCAACACCAGTCATACCGACTTACTGCATAAGTATTTACTCAGTAATCCCCTCCACGCATAACGTCGTCATAACCATCAACATCTAAATACGTTTGTCATTGATCAGTAATAAAAGAAATGCACTTACCTCAAACGAAGAAGCACTTCTACATCTGAACGGTTACCAAGACTCTGAAGATACTACAACCAGAGACATGCTATAATATTAATGCAAATGTATCGAGAAGGAAGTACCTTGCGGGGACATAGCGCTATGTGTGGGTACTGGTGCATGATCTGTTGAAAGGGGTTTATGTATTTGAGAAGGATAGGTACTTCCCCCTTAAATTAAAGACCGAAGTAACGAGAATACGTTGTTGTGCTTTATGTGTGCTATATTCTTTAGCTGCGGCCAAAACCTGGAACATTCTTTGTAAGTGAGTGAATGAGTGATTTATTGCTTAACGCCGCTTCGGCAGTATCGCAGCCATTTGCGGCTATTCTTTGTGAAGAACACATAAACACATAATATATTACCTGGATTTAAATAATTTGCAATTATGTTCTCAGCTTAAATGCTTTATACAGATAGTAAATCCTCTTTTATATTTACACGTTTTCTATGAATGGAAATGCTCAAATATGAATAGTTTCTTAACTTCTACGACGACCATTTGGCTATACTCAAATTATGAAGTGGTAGCATTGAAAGCACAGGGGCGTGTATCGCTTCGAAACAGCGTTTGAAAGACATATACCTATATACACCCTCCTCTTTTACTATATCCTTGGTATATGTCTTTCAAACGCTGTTTACAAGCGATACACGCATCATTGAGACGAAAGTATCGAGTGAGTGTGCGAGTGAATTGGTGTTTCAAGATTATTTCACTTATATCACGGCTGCTAGTATTATGGCAGGGAGAAAGCCTGCATCGCCACGTGGCTATGCTTTGTGGTGAAACCTGCGTGGGTGGGTGGTACTACGCTGAAATTCAATGTAGCATTGCACCCAAACCTGACTGCGTGTTGAACAGTTCTCTACTGCAGACAAGGTTGCCGTGCCCCTGGCGGGATTTGAACCACGGACATCTTGATCCGAAGCCGAACGCGCTAACCACTGCGCTATCCCGCCCCCTGTGTGCATAGCCACATGGCGTTGTGGGCATCCAAAGTCCTTCTTCACTTGATATCAAGACCAAATACACCTTCCAGAACATATTAATGGCATTAGACTTGCAGTGCAGTGTTATGCAGTGAAGTAACATCACCATTACACATATTAATGAGAATACACCTCCCTGAGGATAAATATCATTGAGGATACTCGCTGCTAATGGCTGCAATACCGAAGCGGCTTTAAACAATAACTCACTCACTCACTCATTGAGGATAAACGCCTCTGAGTACATATGTTAAGGAAAATTCATACACGTAAATGAGTACACATGTATTGTTGAGAATAAGTCTCCGAGTACACAAATTAATGAAATTCTGAGCACACGTATTAATGAGAATACATGTCTTTTAGTACATATCTTGGTTTACATACTTTTTATTTCAAAAAATCGGGATGCCAGTAAAAGCATGCTTATATCAGGGTCGTTCCCTTACACCAGTAAAACATTGTGTCTTTGTTGGTTACACTGTCACTCTATCACAGATACTAGAACACGGTTCAAAAGGCGTCAAACCCGGAGTCTCCCCCCTCCATGACATTGAAGGACCAGTCACACCTTCTGAACTGATTTTGGTTTATTTGGTTTAACTTCTGTCATTCCCCTCTTCTCAAACCAAGCTCTGTTATTGTCAGAATCCAGTTTGTGTACAAATAGTGTTGTACCTAGGTCATTTTGGCCATTTCTGAACAAGTGGGACCCTTTGCAATGGTAAAAGTACTTCTCCTTATTTTAAGGGACACCAAGCCAAAAAGGTGGGCAAATGTCCCCAGGACCCCCTCCAGGAACAACACTGGACAAATGGTCAAAGGTAAAAGTAATAAGAGTAACTTTTGAGCTAAACAACCAAGTATTCTTTTCATCTTTTCTTCGATTGTCCTATTGTAAATGTACATGGAATAAAGTTAAGAAATGGATAGAGACAATCACACATGCAAACATAATCTTCACAAAAAAGAACATCTGCCTTGGATAGCCTGACTATAGAAATAAAGTATTCAACATGAACATCACAACTGTAAAGTAAACATTTGAAACTGCACCAAAACTGATAGCAGCCCTGACTTAGTCGGGACTGTTAATTAACCAATCTCCAGGTGGTTTTAGAGCAGTGCAAATGCTCGAACTGTCACTTATGAAAATTTCATCATTTACATCAGCATTGCCATCGCCATCATCGTTATTGTTGTAAAGTTGTCAACATCATCATCGTTATTGTTGTAAAGTTGTCAACATCATCACCGTTATTGTTGTAACGTTGTCAACATCATCATCAAATCATGGTTACCTTAAATTGGTGGTGACTGATTCTATATAATTATAAGGGGTCAAGACCTTACATTGCTGAACTCCATTGGTCCCGACTGATTGTAAGTATCTTCTTGGATAATGATCAGTCGAAATTCCATTGCCCAACCTGGTATACCATGGAATCCATTCCATCTGTTTCTTTTTCTTAAATTTTTTAGTTCTGGTTCGGAAACAAATGTCATGTTTTGTTTCCAATGAAACAGGGAAAAATAAAATTCCAAAGAAGATGAAAACCCTAAAAGACACATCTACACATGATGTCTGTTCCACATACCGAGTTACACTGAGCTAGGCCTTAAAGGTACATCCATTGTGTTGTTGGGGGTCACATATTCCAAACGTTATAAATGGTGTTACTTTATCGAGAAGTACCGACTGTTACCGAAAACTACCATTTTGATTATAGTTGACTTAGCAAATTGACGATATTAAGGTAAAAGTAGTGATTTCTGATCGAAAACCGGACAATGCACAGCGTGTGGCGCGCGTCAATGAGTCAAACGTAATTTTGGAGTCTTATTTATAACAGACAAAAATATAAATTGGAGTTGATAATGTTTAATAGGTCACACAACTACTGTGCATGTAAATTGGACGTGAAGTTTCGGTTTCTGCACATGCATAATGATGTTACTCAATTGTACTTGGAAACTAGTAATTATGATATATTTAGCGATTGGGGATAAATATGTAAGTTTTGTATTATTTGTATTATAGACAGCACATGTGGTGAGTTGGAACATATTTAGGCCAAATCAAATTTTATGAAACACAATGGATGCACCTTTAAAGTGTTTTAGTTCTGGTACAGATACAAAACCGAG
This sequence comes from Gibbula magus, assembly GCA_936450465.1. Classification (NCBI taxonomy): domain Eukaryota; kingdom Metazoa; phylum Mollusca; class Gastropoda; order Trochida; family Trochidae; genus Gibbula; species Gibbula magus. The sequence goes on along the minus strand of OW388295.1, from coordinate 25,204,868 downwards.
ACGAACTGACTAAGGCCATATCAACTTTGTTGTGACGGGGGATACCAAATAATGTCATTTATAACAATAAAATTGTCCCTCACTTGTTTGTTCAGTATGCACCGTGTCATAGACGTGCGTGCAACATTGTATTCCAATGTGCCAGTGTTTCCGAGTTAACATAATAAAACGTTTGGTAGGGTACGACCTTTAACTAGAGTACACATCATACCTCCTTATGTCAATGCCACATAGCTTTGCCATAAACACATTTTCACCAAGATTCAGATGACATGGTTTTAAAGGGTGGATGAGGTCATCAGCTTCATCCAAGACGAGTCTAACTGCTTCATGTTCCCTGTGACTATGTAGCATACAATGACTTGATGACCACCAGTTATGGTATATAAACTCGGAGGGTGTCAGTCCGAGCAGCGTTAATTGCCATAATGCAAGGAAATCTTGTCATCAGTTGCCTTACACTCCCACAGAACAATATATTTCTAAAATGATTTGATGTCTTCCTTTTATATGGATACTTTGCTGGTATATGTGGCACGACCGCAAGAGATCAAAGGGATATTTACAATACAGTCTTGATTGAATCACCAGGAAGGTTTAAAACTTAATTCCTCATTCCTTACATATATACATAAATTCGTACCTTTAAATACATGGGTGAATAATAAAGATACAAACATGAAACAACACTTTCATTGTTTATAAAATTTCAAAAGTCCATTTGATTCGGTCAGTTAAATACCTCTCAACTGGCCATGGTGGTTATAACATACCCAACCTGTGCAGATGGTGGTTATCGTATATAGCCCGCAACTGAAACTAAAGAAATAATCCCCAATACTAACTCACCCTTACCTGGACCACAGTCAAACATACCCAGTTGAACAATTCCATTAATTTAAAATTGAACTAGAAGAGCGTTTGCGGGACACCGCAAAAGCAGAGCAGCTCCGGAACTTTGGGTCTCGCCTTTCTCTGTTTCGCCTTCACCTCAGAATAAATAAAATGGGAATTTTTTTAAACAAAAATTTTTTCATTATTCAAGTTATTCTAACAAGTTGAATCATCACTGGGGTCACTTATCACAACTTTGTTCTTAAAACCTATTTCTGATTTCAAAATTGGATCAAAGGATAAACATGGCCTTAACCGATATCTCATGACCTTGACCTTTGACCTTCAAGGTCACACCATCAATGATTACTTTTCATTGTGTATAACAATCATGCAATGACTCAAAGTGTTCATTGTTAACGTAAGGCATATTCATAATAGCATGCTTAAGTTGTGACCTTGACCTTTGACAAATTTTAGCAAAAACGTTTTCAAATCTTGGTCTTTCTCCATAGTTGATATATACCAAATAAGAGCCTGACAGCACAAAAATGTTTGAAGTTATCATGTTTAAGGATTATTGTAGTGATTTAAGAACTCATGACCTTGACCTTTGACCTTGAATGTGAACATGTCAAAATCATTCACAAGATTTATAAGAAAGAAGCTATGTATATGAGGTGTTAATACCTTTTAGAAAAAAAGTTACTTAGAGATTTCAGAACTGGTCACCATGACCATATCTCGTGACCTTGACCTTTGATCTTCAAGGTCAGACAGTCAATGATCACTTTTCATTGTGTATAACAATCATGTAATGATTCAAAGTGTTAATAGTTAAAATAAGGAATGTTCGCAACTGCATGTTTAAGTTGTGACCTCGCTGTGACCTTGACCTTGGACAGATTTTAGCGAAAACCTTTTCAAATCTCAGTCTTTCTCCATAGTTGATATATACCAAGTAAGGGCCTGATAGCACAGAAGTTGTTGAAGTTATCGTGTTTACAAGGATTTTTGTAGTGATTTCATAACTCATGACCTTGACCTTTGACCTTGAATGTGAGCATGTCAAAATATTTCCCCAGGTGTACAAGAAAGAAGCTATATATATGAGGTGTTATACCTTCTTGGGAAAAGGTTATTTGGTGATTTCAGAACTGGTGACCTTGACCATATTTCGTGACCTTGACCTTTGACCTTCAAGGTCACACCATCAATGATTACTTTTCATTGTGTATAACAATCATGCAATGACTCAAAGTGTTCATTGTTAACATAAGGCATATTCACAATAGCATGCTTAAGTTGTGACCTTGCTGTGACCTTGACCTTTGACAAATTTTAGCAAAAACGTTTTCAAATCTTGGTCTTTCTCCATAGTTGATATATACCAAATAAGAGCCTGACAGCACAAAAATGTTTGAAGTTATCATGTTTACAAGGATTATTGTAGTGATTTAAGAACTCATGACCTTGACCTTTGACCTTGAATGTGAACATGTCAAAATCATTCACAAGATTTATAAGAAAGAAGCTATGTATATGAGGTGTTAATACCTTTTAGAAAAAAAGTTACTTAGAGATTTCAGAACTGGTCACCATGACCATATCTCGTGACCTTGACCTTTGATCTTCAAGGTCAGACAGTCAATGATCACTTTTCATTGTGTATAACAATCATGTAATGATTCAAAGTGTTAATAGTTAAAATAAGGAATGTTCGCAACTGCATGTTTAAGTTGTGACCTCGCTGTGACCTTGACCTTGGACAGATTTTAGCGAAAACCTTTTCAAATCTCAGTCTTTCTCCATAGTTGATATATACCAAGTAAGGGCCTGATAGCACAGAAGTTGTTGAAGTTATCGTGTTTACAAGGATTTTTGTAGTGATTTCATAACTCATGACCTTGACCTTTGACCTTGAATGTGAGCATGTCAAAATATTTCCCCAGGTGTACAAGAAAGAAGCTATATATATGAGGTGTTATACCTTCTTGGGAAAAGGTTATTTGGTGATTTCAGAACTGGTGACCTTGACCATATTTCGTGACCTTGACCTTTAAAATTCAAGGTCACACAATCAGTGATCACTTTTCATTGTGTATAACAATCATGTAATGATTCAAAATGTTAATATTTGAAATAAGACATTTTTGCAAAAGCATGGTTAAGTCGTGCCCTCGCTGTGACCTTGACCTTTGACGGATGTTAGCGAAAACCTTTTCAAATCTTGGCCTTTCTCCATAGTTGATATACATCAAATAAGAGCCTGATAGTACAAATATTTTTCAAGTTATCGTGTTTACAAGGATTTTTTTAGCGATTTCAGAACTCGTGACCGTGACCTTTGACCTTGAATATGAACACGTCAAAAAAATTCCCCAGGGGCATAAGTAAGAAGTTATGTATATGAACTCTCAAAACCTTCTAGGAAAAAAGTTATAGTGAATGCAAAACGAGCCGGCGGTGGCGGCGATGGAAACTGCGCAAAAACTGATAGCTCCAACTAAGTCGGAGCTGCTAATAAATAAAAAAAGAAGGTTAAAACACTTTTATTAATCCAGAGAAAATAACATCCTTTATTCAAATTAACCTACCTACCGTTACAATTTATGTACTGATATCAATTATTTTCAATTATGCAAAACTATATACTTTTAAACTTCTCAATAAATTGTTAATAATCCTTTTTGCATAATAGAAAATGTCCCAATATCATAACAGATGTCAAATCATTCAAACATTCAATCATTCTATAACAGTTAAGCTTTTTGATAATCATCTTGATCTCTCTTCCTCTCTCCATATCTGTTAGGCCGATCGTAGTCGATACCAGGTTTGTATTCCGGAGTCTTCTGTCTGGGTTCTCTCAGACGAACGTTACCATGTTTAACAGCCTGCAAAAACTCCTGCATCTGTGAAGGATAACAAATTATTATAATCCAATATTATTGAATTATTCTGATGCACAATATACTGTCAAGACATGATAGGGATGCTATTCAATACTGTGCCCCCTTGTTGCACACATTCTCTCCCTACAGAGGGTACTCCACTTACTTCTTGCATCCTAACCTCTGTTTCATATGGAGCACTTTCAAGGCTGGAAATAGAGGGTCCTGAGTGGTAGCATCAAAAGTTGGTTTGTTTCAAATAGTCTGTTCCTAACTGTCAAAATGATAAAACTAGATCCTTCATCGGTCGCAGATGTAAAATGATGTTTTATATTACAAACTTTCCCAGTCAGGTAAATTTGTGCGAGTTGTGAAATATGGCCATATGCAACAGAGGTTAGGATGAAAGAACTGAGTGGAATGTTTAAAGATGATCACATCAGTGTAAGGTTACGTTGTGCAATGTTTAAAGATAATCACCTCAGTGTTAGGTTACGTTGTGCAATGTTTAAAGATGATCACCTCAGTGTTAGGTTACGTTGTGCAATGTTTAAAGATGATCACCTCAGTGTTAGGTTACAGTGTGCAATGTTTAAAGATGATCACCTCAGTGTTAGGTTATGTTGTGCAATGTTTAAAGATGATCACCTCAGTGTTAGGTTACGTTGTGCAATGTTTAAAGATGATCACCTCAGTGTTAGGTTACGTTGTGCAATGTTTAAAGATGATCACCTCAGTGTTAGGTTATGTTGTGCAATGTTTAAAGATGATCACCTCAGTGTTAGGTTATGTTGTGCAATGTTTAAAGATGATCACATCAGTGTTAGGTTATGTTGTGCAATGTTTAAAGATGATCACTTTAGTGTTAGGTTACGTTGTGCAATGTTTAAAGATGATCACCTCAGTGTTAGGTTACGTTGTGCAATGTTTAAAGATGATCACCTCAGTGTTAGGTTACAGTGTGCAATGTTTAAAGATGATCACCTCAGTGTTAGGTTATGTTGTGCAATGTTTAAAGATGATCACCTCAGTGTTAGGTTACGTTGTGCAATGTTTAAAGATGATCACCTCAGTGTTAGGTTACGTTGTGCAATGTTTTAAGATGATAACCTCAGTGTTAGGTTACGTTGTGAATTTTTAAAGATGATCACCTCAGTGTTAGGTTACGGTGTGCAATGTTTAAAGATGATCACATCAGTGTTAGGTTATGTTGTGCAATGTTTAAAGATGATCACCTCAGTGTTAGGTTAAGTTGTGCAATGTTTAAAGATGATCACCTCAGTGTTAGGTTACGTTGTGCAATGTTTAAAGATGATCACCTCAGTGTTAGGTCACATTGTGCAATGTTTAAAGATGATCACCTCAGTGTTAGGTTAAGTTGTGCAATGTTTAAAGATGATCACCTCAGTGTTAGGTTACGTTGTGCAATGTTTAAAGATGATCACCTCAGTGTTAAGGTTGCTTTGTGCAATGACAACCTGGCCATAATAACATCAGTCCTCAGAGGATAATGTATTATATGCTAAGATGGGGAGATACTGAGTATGAAAATTATATACAGTGACATTTCACGAAGGTAATTATGTCACCTGTACAGTGGAATGATTCAACTGATATAGTTAATAAAACTTAATCGACCTCTGTTCAGCGACAGTGAAACAATGGTAGGACATCAGCAGAATTCCTCATTTGGCGGATTTGGGATGTAAAATATTATATTTTTTCATGTTATAAAGATTATAACATGATATAATACATATTGCATCCAGTGAAAATCAAATATTTTCTAATGAATAGGATATGTTTGTGTTTACAGTGTGCATTAACATATCGCTCTTCACCTTGATCGTGTAAAGCCACTCATGAAAATACCTCAACTTCATAAACAAGCCTTTATATTGATTTAAGTCAAACAAGTTGGAATTGACATAAATCTTTTCAAGGAAAATTGAGAAGTGAAGAAGCACCACTGCAGTAGTTTGTACATGCAATCCAAAGTCTCAGAATTTACCACTTCATTTTCTACACCGAGAATGAAATGTATTTTAGGATGAACACTGATAGGCCAGATAGACATTAAAATAACAATATACCTATATATAACGTTTTGGATACATATATAAAACACTGGAAGGCAAAATAAGGAGCCTGTCTATATATTTCCTTCTTCAACACTCTAAGATATATAATTATCTGACTTACTGCTTCTGACACTTCTGGTATTTCTGATCTGTCATAGAAGACTCGATCTAGCCCGGTCTCCAAACATCGCTGTGCTAACACTCGTCCAACATTCTGGGCTGCTGATACGTCTGTACAGCTGAAACATGGTAAGATATTGAATCTTACTTCCTGCTGAAGAATAGTCTTTATTAACCATGTGGTACTTCGTAACAGGGTCTCATAACATTATGTTGTAACACCTTCCAAGTGATTGGATAATGAACGTTGACATTGCCTGGGTTAATTATTCATTAATGAATGAACATCACGAAGAGAAACATGAAAATGGCGGTCTCTATAATCTCCAAGGCTCAAGACAAAGCAAAATGGTTTCACATGACCTAAACTTGCCTTGAAAGGGGAAACATGTTGTATAATAGATACCCATTCGGATATGGTTATTATACAGGTTTATACAGAATATCAAGATCAAAATTTCAAGGATTTCCAAATACCAAAATGCTAAGGAAGTGAACCCAATGATAAAAAAGTTTTCTAAAAAGTAGCAGGAGTCGCGTGTGTTATGTCAGACAAATGTCAAAATAAAACCATGGGCTCTGTAGCTCATCACGTTTTGCATGATTTAAACATTCTAATGTTTTGATCAATATCGGCTAAATAAGTGACCAGCGATGTTATACAGATTACCGTAAACAACTGCTACGAGAGAAGTGATATTAAAGGCTGTTTCAAGGACTTTGTAGCATTTTATGTTTAAATTTGGTTTCCCAGGCATTTTAAGACTAAAAGTCCAAATTCCAGAATTTTTAAAGATTGTGCAACCCTGTCATAAAACAATCACAGACTACTGAGCAGGGAAATATGTTACCTGTAAAGGTGCTGTCTGATTGCCCACTCCTTGGTGGACGCCGAGACCACGATGTCACCGCTACAGTGCTGGATCCATCCCGTTGTGTGGCGAGCACTCTTTTCAAAGAATAATCTGGGGAATAAATGAACAAAATTAATTATTTTTACCTATTGATACTTATTTCTATTCAACTGTATATTGAATCCATGGCTGAATTTCCAGGAGAGCTTATTGTCTCAGTCTGCCGGATCCACTCCTGGCTGGGTTCATACAAAATCAAGTGTGGAACCACTTAGCGGTAATATTTCATGTTTCTGTATTCATGGTGGAGAAAGATGAACATCATTCAAGATCAAAATAGTCAAACTTGAACAGAATTTGTTCATCTTGCCATGAGAGCTTAAATCTTAATGTTCTGTGTTTTCATATGAACTTTGAAAGATTTGACTCTGCCAGTTGGTTGGCAGGGATTGGGAAAGATACCTTTGACAATGAGCCATTTTCAGGGCTTTTAGTCATTTTCAGAACATCAAATGAACCATTCTCCTTTGTAGCAACAGTAAAATTTCAAATTTTAATGGGCCATTTTTTTCATCAAATGTGCAAAATGGCCCATGGCCCCTACCTTTCCCAATCCCTGGGTTGGTAAAATGTACCATACGGAAAAGAAAAATCCATCACAGAGAGACACTTTTACAACATAAGAGATAGATTATAAAAGTGACCTGAATGTGAGGTTTCCATATATCTGAGATCCAGGGTATCATTGTATACATGATAAAGAAGTAAAGACTATTTCAATCTTTAAATATAGATACTTGGCCACAAGATGTAGTTGAAGTCCGTCCTTGGACTCTGCAGCACTTACTTGTGATAGAAGTCCTTTCTAGGGAACTGTAAGACCCATCCTCTACGCTTCCTTGCAAGGCCCATGAATTCAAGATTCCTAGAAAATGTTTTAAAAATAGTTTTTAATATTTCCACGTACAGAGTGGGAAATACGTGTAACATAATCTTTGTACGATTGTAACCATTGTAACTGTTGGATCATGCCAGCACATGATGGATCATGCCAGCAAATTAGTCCAATTTTTTAATTAGGTAGAGTGTACAGCGTTTAATCTAGTTTTGTGTGCTTGGTATCAGTTCAACAGTGTTCAGTATTAGACATTGAAATCAGTCAAATTAAAAAAAGAGTACATGCACTTGGAATGGTTGATTTATACCCTTGCCTAGAATAAAACAAAGGATTGCAAGCCCTGGAATGTATTCTACATCTAGGATTGGGAACATCCAGCCCAAAGGTTTTTCCCTTGTAAACTAACCTTGCCAGTAGCTTAGTTAAAAGTTTGTCATTTAGAGAAACATTTTCAAACGTCTTCTATTTAGTTTTTTTCATTCCGAAATTATCTTTATCAAAACTTGACTTTATTCGCAAGAATACTGCATCTTGATATTTAAATGAAATAACTTCTTAAAGATCAATATGTGCTTTCCTTGTAATTCCTTTTTAGTTGGATTTTTTAAATTAATTTCTTTTTTCACGAATTATATACAATTTCACTAACAATAATCTGTGTTATCAATGGAATGTAGGCCTATGTACGTAGTCGATGATGACCCTGGGGTAGGCAAAGCGTCTCAAGAAACACATTGAATGTCCTACCTGGGATTTCTGTTGTAGTACACAGGATTCACTTTGAAGTCCTTGTTAGGACTTTCTTCTCCAAGTGTGACACATGTGCTTCCAAAAGCTGGGACAGAAAGAAAAAACAAAAAAACTTTAGACTAAAGGTTTTTCAAGCGCTTTTTCTTCAAAACAGATGAGGGCTGTAAGGCTTTCTTTTTATCCCACCGGTATGTAATACTGGGGATATAGTCATCACCCCGTCCGTCTGTCCGTCCGTCCGTCCGTCCGTCCTTAATCATTTCCTTTCCGGAGCAGAACTCTAAAACCGGTCATGATATCTTTCTGAAACTTTCCATGTGTATTACCCACCAACTGAAGTGGTGCGGTTTGGTATTTTCAGATTTCTGAAAATTTTATTTTGGGTCGTTTCCACAGAAACATGTTGAAGTTGGGCTTTGTTCAGAAACAGGTTCGTTTCCGGTGCACAGCTCCAAAAGTGTTCATCATATCTTCCTGAAACTTTGCATGTGTATTACCCACTAACTGAAGTGGTGCCTTTTGATATTTTCAGATTTCTGAATTTTTTTATTTTTTTCCTTTCCATAAAAACTTGTTGAATTTGGACTTTGCCAGAGACAGGTTCGTTTCCGGAGCACAGCTCCAAAACCGTTCATCATATCTTCCTGAAACTTTGCATGTGAATTACCCACTAACTGAAGTGGTGCCTTTGGATATTTTCAGATTTCTGAAAATTTTTTTTTTCCTTTCCATAGAAACATGAGAGGGATGTTGGTTGTTGTTGATTTTGACTGCTTCTGGAGCAGAAGTCTAAAACCCATAACATACCTGAAACTCAGCATCTGTAATACCCACTAACTGAAGTACGGTAGTAGATACACAAGTATCTGTCAAAGATGTGTTTTACAAATTTTGTGGAACCGGTGGGATATGTCATCTTCTGATGACTCTTGTTACTTTCTACTTTTACGCACACAAATATTGAAATAAAAGTGTATAGAATCATTGTAATCTTTTTGATTGCATTGATTAAGGATCAAATTATCAATATCACAATGATTCTATACTATAATAATAATAATGGAGATATTTATATGGCGCGGAATCCACAACACAAAGGGCCGTGCTCAAAGCTACACACATTATTACCATGTTACGTATAAGGACCAACTTCGTTCCTTTTTCATTCTCAACTCCCCTTGGAGTATGGATTTATGGAGTATACTGTCATTGATTTTTTTATATTTCATATTGACAAGCATTACATGTACACGATTATGGGGTCCCGATTATGGTTTATTTCCGACAATGGTATTTATTACGTTTAGCTGTACAGTAGAGGACTTGTAGCACTAATCATAAGTAGAACGGAGGAGAATTAGTCTGATCGAAAACAGGACATTGTAACAACATCATCTTCACTTCAGAAATAAAACCTTACATCGTACTCCCTGGCGCCAAACCGTCGTGCATGAAAAAGACAACGTGTCGACCCAGGCGGGACATAAAACTCTGGACAATCGGGTCACCATTTTCCATAAAATACTTTGTTGATTAGAACTGTTCTCCGTCACCTCTTCACGTTTTCCACAACCGGAAGTGGCCAGTTTTGGGGAGCAGTCATTGAATGAAACTACATGAGAACAGAAATATTCATGCCATCGAAAACTATTACATATTTAAAACATTCTTTTGATTTAAAAAATCACAAATTTATTAATGACATTAATAAATTGATAGGAAAAACAATAATACTGTAGTAAAGTATTAAATTGTTTATAAATGACAGAATGTCGAAAAAGATTAATAATTAACATTTTATGTAGATATAACCGTTTAAATATAGTAAAATTAGTTAAATCAAGTTAGAAGAATTCAATACATTTTTAAACATTTAAAATGGTACAATGTATATAGGCGTATGTTGTGACCAGACAAATACAAATTCTAAAATATTTTGAAAGATTTGCATCTGTACATGTCATGTCTAGCCGTGGTGGAAATGAGATACGTGATGATTATCACACAATTTTGGTCATTACCATAACAATTTGTCATTACCGTCAAAAAGCCTATAGAATGTGTGATAATCATGACAATTTTGTGATTGTGATAGCAATATTCTGAGCGTAATGATAAATTGTACTCATGTGCACACACAAAATAAATATAGGTTATCACGATTTTCCAGGCTTAATCCATGGTGATGACGTCACTCTATTGTGTTAACAGTGGATTATTTTTAAGAATCAACTGGTCATTGACTAATCCAGTCAGGAGGGGTGTCAGTTTTTGACATTTTCGTAATGGCTCACAAAGTAGTTTGTTCAAGAATGATGTATTTTGTCTTAGTATATCTGATTAGAATCTTAAAATATCTGATTATTTTTGTAATGTCTGACCCGGGAATCGAACATATAACCCTTCGTCTGTTACGCAGCGCCCTAGGCCTAACCTATTCGACTACCAGGCCTGCTGGTAATCATTTGATTGTTTCTCAGTAAGATCCCCACTCTAAACAAGACTTGTAAAGTGTGAAACGCATGGGAATCGTGCTGAAACACAAGAAATGCAGGAGTTCGGCTGTCAGTAAAATCGCTTTGCGTGGAAGATTTGCGCAATGCACGTGCGTGGAAGATTCCATTTCATAAGGGTCGAAGCTACGTGTACCATATCCGATGAATGGGCACCGAAATTTGCAAAATAAGAATTTTTTAGGTTACATAATTGAAATGTATTGTCTATAATGCTAGATAATCACATATGTATGGTTCGTGACGTCATACATGGATTAAGATGGAGAATGCATTCGAGCATTGGATTCGTTAAAAATAATCAACTCGCCCCTTCGGGGCTCGTTGATTATTTTTTACGAATCCACGGCTCCTCATGCATTCTCCATTACATAATATATTTGACCATGACGAGCATGCATGCAATTCTTTATAAATAATGTTTCTTTTTTTAAATTTCACCTGACCAATTATAATTTATGATTGACCATATCAAGGATTCATCAAAAGTATGATGTGTAACTCATGAAGATCATGTTGAACCTCAGTTTGGACATTTTCGTATTACTCTGGGTATTATATATCCCCCCCTGACTGGGATCTGCAACATTACGTGTACTGTGATATTGATCTTGTGACAATGGTTTTCAATTTTGAATCCTAAAAATAAAATAAAAATTCCCTTCATAGTTTGACTTTTTAAATGCATAAAATATACGATAGAGGTTTCTGCATTATATTGTTATTTCACTTCACATATATATGTTAAAGCTGATTTAATTGAAATCCAAAGCTTTTTATATTTTATACTTGATGTTTGGGACATGGGAAAATGAGCATATCCTTTTGTGGAATTACCTAATAAATAATTTGGGAATAGAGGAGTTTGTACACTATAAGCATTAGTTGTGCATTAATGTACTGATTTATATGAACAATGACAGAGAATTATGTCATCACTTTACTGAAGAAATACGCCCTGTATATGCATCCTTGTGATTAGTCGTGGTGTGTTCCCCTATATAGTTGTGAAACAATCCAAATGACAAACCTGTTTATGTCAGTTCATTTTGGACATTTCAACAGTTACACCAAATTAATAAAGCGGTATTAGATCCTTTCGTTGTGGTTTCTGACAATACTAAGTTCTGCATTTAATCGAACACAATAATATTTGTAATTGCATCAAGAGACACTTTCTGTAAATTTTGCTGATTAAAATGTTCAGAATATTGTCGTACACATAACCGAATCGTATTTATTGCTGATGTAAAGAAATACCAATTGAACCATGATCTTGACAATGACAACAGTTAACTTTCACACCTAAAACGGTGTACAGGAAGCAAGTGAAGAGAATAAATAACGTTAAACATAGGCTTGACATGGCATTTTGTTCAATGCTATTATTTTGAGAGAAATAAAAGGATATCATCAAAATAGTTCCAAAAAAATACAATGAAATACTCAGATTATGTTATTGGCCAGACAGCTAGACAACCACCGACCTTTTAACACGTGTCGCACAAGGGCAATGTTCAAGAGAGGTTTCAAAGTAATCGCTCAATGAGCGATTACTTTTAAACCTCACTTGAACGTGATTGCTCAGTCTAGCGCTACGTAGCAAGGCGAGCAAACTTCGAGGAATTTGCACTGTGTCGTTCAAGAGAGAATGAGCGCTACATTGAGCGATCAATGAGCTATTATAGGCGCTCGCTGTTATGGACCGGAGCCCTGGGCCGTGTTCAAGAGAGGTTTCAAAGTAATCGCCCAATGTAGCGCTACATAGCAAAGCGAGCCAACTTTGAGGTTTTGCACCGTGTCGTTCAGGAGAGAATGAGCGCTACTTGAGCGCTACATTAAACGATCAATGAGCGATTATAAGCGCTCTCTGTTATGGAACGGAGCCCTGGTTTATCAAAATGATAACCTTGAACAGTACTAAGGTTCTACCGTTGAAAACGTCATGGTTCAACATGCGATTGGAAAGGCACATGACTATAAGAACTAAATTCAAATTTAAGCCCATATGGGTTTAATTTCGCATTTACTTTAATACTTTTATGGCAATTGTGAACAATAGTTGATGAAGTGGTCGTAATCGTCTGCCAGCTGTACATGATCTGTACAGACCTCCAGTGATCGTGGGTTTTGGTTGCAGTGATTTGAATTATAGTTACAATCATATGCGTCAAGGGCTTCACAGTGAAAACAAGAAGACATAGTCATCAACATCCCCCGCCAGACCCAAGAAATTGGAACAAGGGCAATAATTCGAGAAGAGATAATTGTGCACTTCACATTTTCATTTCATCAAGTTATCGATACCCTCAAGCCACACAACTGATTTGATCTTAAACAGTTTCAATGAAAAGTTATCCCCTTTGAAGATACCTGAGTCACGCTATTCTGATTTTCAAACCCCAAGCCCAACAACTAATTTCGTTCTCCTATCTGAAACAGTTTCTGAGAAAAGCTGTCCGCTTTGAAATTACCTGGAACAGAGTTGAAAAAAAAGATCAAGGGCTATAACTCCAGAAAAATTGCACGCTTCTCATTTTCGAACTCCATCAAGGTATTTATGCCCTCAAGCATCACACCAAATTTGGTTATCCTATCTTAAACAGTAGATGAGAAAAGCTGCCCCCCTTTGGAGATACCATGAACAAAGTCCCGAAATACGGAACAAGGGCAATAACTACTTAAAAATAATTGCACGCTTCTCATTTTCGAACTCCATCAAGGTATTTATGCCCTCACGCAACACACCAAATTTGGTAATCCTATCTTAAACGGTTTCTATGAAAAGCTGTCTCCTTATCTCGGACGGACGGACGGACGGAGCCCAAATAAAACCTATATCCCCCTAGCTTCCACTTCGTGGCGGGGGATAATAACTGACATTGAACGACTGGATTTGAGCTTCGTTAGCAAAGGAAGTGAAACGTACAGAAGTAGATTCTAAGAACACACATGAAGGGACTTACAACCAGCACCTGTTAGAGCCATATACCACAAACACGTACCATATATATGGAAGTGTATTTGAGAAGTCACAACTCATCCAGGTACCACCCATACCAAAACCGCCCAAGTGCTGCCATTCCCCCATCCTGTTATCTAATTAATTACTCTTGAATATCATCACACGCAGTCCTGATTCTTATAACAAAGTATTGCCCAGACGTTTATTCATAGATATGATGAGTAGAATACATTTATTGTGATTTTGACAACATAACCAGCTGACTTGATTGAACGTTTCTAAGAAAGAACAGCTCTTCCCATCATGTGTCCCTCCCATAGGATAAGGTTAGGAATGAATGAATGAATGAATGAATGAATGAATGAATCTCTTTATTTCCTCCAGATTGCGATCCGAAGATCATTACACATAAATATATTAAATATTTACAACAACAGTTTCACAATAACATACTCATACATGTAGGGAATACAATAGGAAAAGATCTAAAATGTACAGTTCAGTGATGTTCGCATAGAAAACAGATATTTACAGAAGAGAACTATCAAACATCTCCATGACATTTCATCCATATGGTTGGTTACTGGTATTTCACCTCCAGAAAAGAGAGGCAGCAGTTCATCTTCAGATAATAGTTCTATTTCAACATAAACATTAACGTCAAAAAGATCTATGAGAAGAATTGGTTTTTGTTGTACATGTACCGTTCACAATGAAGAATTATGTGGCAGTCATAATCATTACAATATCTTTCGCAGAGTTCACAATCTTTTGAAAATTTTGCCCTGGAGTTGAGTTGAACACAAAATTGTAAAATATCTTTAAATTGTGGATATACATGCATAAAATAATACAATCTATGTACACCAAAGGTATTATGAGTTGTGTGATATCTTGACATATCTTGTCTTACAGAGACTTGAGTAGCCCATCGTACAGTTTCAGTTTCGTTTATAGAATTATTGATGACTCGTTTGCGCCACAGCGACCTACATGGAAACCTTCCAGTGTCAAGATAGTCAGTTAGGAACTTAAAAAGATAATATTTTAAACTGGTTTGAATGAGTGCATCGCATATACAATGTAAAGCAGCTGTTGTATGTTGAAATGTTGCTTACTGAATACATAATAAATCCTTAAACAAAGAATTACATCGACAGTTGCATAACTTGCCAAGAAATAGTAGTCTACATTTATCTATATATCTATATGTCCCTCCCATACGATAAGGTAAGGTGTTATATGGTGACAAGTTAATGATGTGGGTGCACTATCACAGTGACATACATTAAATCTCATTTGTTCATTTGATGAAACTGGGCCCTTCTTCTCGAAACCTTCGTAGCCTTAAACATTCTTAACTTTGATCGTAACTCACGTGTTAAGAACGGGCTTATGAAGTACGTAGGGCTACGGACGTTTCCAGAAGAAGAGCCCAGGTACTTATAACATGTCTATACCACGACCTGCCAAACTCTCATTAGCTAGTGTTGCTGGCGCTGGACGCCAGGACGGACTGATGAATCAGAAGGCCTTGAACCAAACATTATTTTTTTTTTACTTTGAGTAAATGCATACTCAATAGATGAAATAGTCATAACTATTTGGCTAAATTCAGAGGTAAATAACTATGATTTGCAGGGAGGATCCATTGTTTATGTACTATGCAAGAGAGTTAGTCCAGCACTGCTATACGGGTTGGACCCGAGGGGACCAGTGATTTAAAGATCTGATGAAATGCATATTTCTCAAGAATGACAGATGATTGCCTCTACGTATATTGTATATCGGAATCAATTGAGCATGAAATCGAGACAATATACACTTGCAATTGATAATTAAGAGGATTTTAATTCACCCATTATAACACTACCGCAATTAGTTTTAACAATCATTTTGAAAATGCTCACTGAGGCGTGACTGTGATTAGCGACAAACAGGGCCGGCTAGACAGCTCCTCCGCCGAGTCTCGTTAATAAATTAATGATGATTATCACTGCAATGAATTTTTTAGGTGTATTACATCGCCAAAAAGACATGTTTATGTAATAATTATGTAATTGTCATCTGCGGAATTACCTAGTTGGATATAAAAAAATTCGATATATGGGAAATTTAAGTTGGTTTATTGAAGATTTCTTTGTGAAATTTACAATCAAAATGTTGCGAAATTACGTTGAATTATGACTATCGCCATTAATGAGATTACTCCAGTGACGTCACAGAAGTCATCCCTTCACGGGCCACACCCCCGCAGACTTTCATTCTGGATGCCGGAGCTAATAAGTTTTTTTAAAAAGCCGTATATAAGTAATTTATGGACCGATTTCAGAAATTTAAAATCGAGCAATTGTCAAATTGACATCCCATTTTTATTTTGACCACATGTCATTGCATCTATCCTTTAAATCAAACTGACAGTTTTATCGTGTTCAATATTTGAAATCACATACACCCGTGTCACTTGATATTTTTAATGGTATTCATCTCCATAACCTTTTTATTTCAATGTGCTAGAAGTTTCAAATGGTACATTTATAAATTGTTTTGGCCGATTTCAAATACTAGTCATCTTAGATTCTTCAAGTTTTCATGACACATTGTACATCAGGGAGGGGAGATAGATATAGGTATATGCCTCTACCACTGGTGCATATAGTTGTTTGTTTAAGACTGTAGGCGTTTGTCCCTGTAGGTGTTAGTAGACTCCACCGCCTCTACTCAACTGTCATTGTAGTTTACAATCACTACCTTATCATGTACAGTGTATTACCAATTTGTTGATTTACAGCTCGATTTTGTACATAGTTACGGCCAGGGTTGCAGATTCAAATTTTTGCCAGTCGGACATATCATTTTGGACCCACAAGACGAACCCGGAAGTGAATTAGTTTTAATTAATAAAGTATGAGAAATTATTTCTATTTACTTACGGCTATCGCTGACACATAATCACTATCAATGGAACTTTGCAGTACAGGGTTCCAGGAGGAGGGCACATGCGGCCGTTACCTAAGACAAGTGAATTACCAAACGTGTTGTCAAAGAATCTGTAGACAAGATTTTAGGCTATATGTCCTGTAGGAGAAGACGGAAACAGCATTATATGGAGGGCAACACGAGGCACCACATGATCATCTACAAGTTCAGATCAGCATTATATGGAGGGCCACACGAGGCACCACATCTACAAGTTAAGATCAGCATTATATGGAGGGCCACAAGAGGCACCACATCTACAAGTTAAGATCAGCATTATATGGAGGGTCACACATCTACAAGTTAAGATCAGCATTATATGGAGGGTCACACATCTACAAGTTAAGATCAGCATTATATGGAGGGTCACACATCTACAAGTTAAGATCAGCATTATATGGAGGGTCACACATCTACAAGTTAAGATCAGCATTATATGGAGGGTCACAAATCTACAAGTTAAGATCAGCATTATATGGAGGCCACACGAGGCACCACATCTACAAGTTAAGATCAGCATTATATGGAGGGCCACACGAGGCACCACATCTACAAGTTCAGATCAGCATTATATGGAGGGCAACACGAGGCACCACATAATCATCTACAAGTTAAGATCAGCATTATATGGAGGGCAACACGAGGCACCACATGATCATCTACAAGTTCAGATCAGCATTATATGGAGGGCAACACGAGGCACCACATCTACAAGTTAAGATCAGCATTATATGGAGGGCAACACGAGGCATCACATCTACAAGTTAAGATCAGCATTATATGGAGGGCAACACGAGGCATCACATCTACAAGTTAAGATCAGCATTATATGGAGGGCCACACGAGGCACCACATAATCATCTACAAGTTAAGATCAGCATTATATGGAGGGCAACACGAGGCATCACATCTACAAGTTAAGATCAGCATTATATGGAGGGCCACACGAGGCACCACATAATCATCTACAAGTTAAGATCAGCATTATATGGAGGGCAACACGAGGCATCACATCTACAAGTTAAGATCAGCATTATATGGAGGGCCACACGAGGCACCACATCTACAAGTTCAGATCAGCATTATATGGAGGGCAATACGAGGCACCACATAATCATCTACAAGTTAAGATCAGCATTATATGGAGGGCAACACGAGGCACCACATAATCATCTACAAGTTAAGATCAGCATTATATGGAGGGCAACACGAGGCACCACATCTACAAGTTAAGATCAGCATTATATGGAGGGCAACACGAGGCATCACATCTACAAGTTAAGATCAGCATTATATGGAGGGCAACACGAGGCATCACATCTACAAGTTAAGATCAGCATTATATGGAGGGCCACACGAGGCACCACATAATCATCTACAAGTTAAGATCAGCATTATATGGAGGGCAACACGAGGCATCACATCTACAAGTTAAGATCAGCATTATATGGAGGGCCACACGAGGCACCACATAATCATCTACAAGTTAAGATCAGCATTATATGGAGGGCAACACGAGGCATCACATCTACAAGTTAAGATCAGCATTATATGGAGGGCATCACATAATCATCTACAAGTTAAGATCAGCATTATATGGAGGGCAACACGAGGCATCACATCTACAAGTTAAAATCAGCATTATATGGAGGGCAACACGAGGCACCACATAATCATCTACAAGTTAAGATTAGCATTATATGGAGGGCCACACGAGGCATCACATCTACAAGTTAAGATCAGCATTATATGGAGGGCAACACGAGGCACCACATAATCATCTACAAGTTAAGATCAGCATTATATGGAGGGCAACACGAGGCACCACATCTACAAGTTAAGATCAGCATTATATGGAGGGCAACACGAGGCATCACATCTACAAGTTAAGATCAGCATTATATGGAGGGCCACACGAGGCATCACATCTACAAGTTAAGATCAGCATTATATGGAGGGCCACACGAGGCATCACATCTACAAGTTCAGATCAGCATTGTATGGAGGGCCACACAAGGCACCACATCTACAAGTTCAGATCAGTATTATATGGAGGGCCACATGAGACATCACATCTACAAGTTCAAGTCAGCATTATCTGTAAGACGTTAGAAGTAATCTGTACACAAGATTTCAGCTTTCTGGGGCTTTTCAATCGGGAGAAGAAGATGAAAATAGCTAGGTTTTTAGGTTATAGTCTACGAATGGGCCACAAATAAACCATTTATAACCTCCATTAGCCAAGGAGTCTGTGCACAAGATTTCAGCTTTCATGGGCTTTTCATTGTGGAGAAGTAAATTGAAATATGTGTTTAGGTTCTGGCCAATATAGGGGCCACATTTGCACCAAATAAATAAAATAAAATATAAATAATCCCCATTGGGCAAGCAATCTGTTTTTTTTGGCAATTTCATCCTAAAAGAAGAAGTTGAAAGTGAAAGGTTTACTGAATGATGGCCGGACGCCATGGAATACCATGTCATAATGTAGGCCCATTAGGACTTTCATACCTGATGAGCTGAAAATACACCTTCAAAACTTGATTACGAGAAAATAAAACAATTTATCATTTTAATTTTTTTTTTTATTAACAACAACATTGTGAATACACAAAATATTGCAAAGGCAATTCAGTAAGGAATGTGTGCGACAAATAAAATAGAAATGACTGTAAATGGTATTGCACAAAATAGCAGTAAACATAGAAAGCATGAAAATGTTGTTGATCAAAAAACAATATCAACTGAAAAAACAACAACACATGAAGACATTGATGACATCAAAATACTTAATCATAAATACCTAAGAAGCTATTTCCTTAATACACAACTAATATACAATGGGCAAGTAACCTTTTAAACTTTTCTCATGTTGATAAATTAAACACAATGATATTCTTCTAACATAACTGCCTCATCTTTTGGCAGAAAATAAACTCACTCAACTCTCAGATCAGCCAGTTTATTTAGTGGGTCACCCGTTTGGTGATGAACCTTGCCCATTGATGCTGAACATCAGTGGTAGTTATCTAGTGTGCAGTGCATGGGGCCATGTGAAAGATCAGCATTTCCTTGGTGATCATCTGAGGGAGAATTTTTAATAGTCTAGAAACACTTTTTTCGGCTTGGAATCCTATTTTTTCGTAATAAGCTAAGATAGACTGGATACCAAATCCTTCTAAAAATGCCTCTTGCTTCATCTTATCCATAATCTGTCCAAGTCTAGAACAGATGGGACCCTTTGCAACAGTAAAAGTATCAAACTTCTCCAAACTGTACATGACTCCAAGCCAACGAGTGTGGTCGTTTCCTGCTGGGAACAATGCTGAGGTCACTGTCACCAGCATTACCAACTTCCCAATGCAAGGCATTACTCTTGCCAGTCACCATTACTGGCTGATTTAGGCCTTGCAGTGTTTCCTTAAAAAATTTGTGTTTAGAAATCCAGGCCCGCTTTGCATTTCTGGTGCAGTGATTCACTATATTGACACAACAAAGCGAGGGAAATACCGCAAGGGTTAAATCAGCCAGTAATGCAAACTGGCAAGAGTTATGCCTTGCGTTTGGAAGTTGCAGCATTACTAGATTCAAGCCAATTATGACAGCAAGGTTCTGATAGAAGTGCAGGAGTATTCTGATCACAGATCAAGATTGTGCATTTAAGTAAAATAGCCCTCAATCAAAACATTTAGATCTGAAAATGGAAAATCTAACTTTTCCATCCCATAAATAATCTGACCATATTGGTTTGTGAGTATTACAACTGCTAGACTATGCTGAAGCAATTTTCCAATATTTCGACAAAAAGCTGCACCAAAAATTGACTACATTTAAAACATGAGTATCTATCCAGTGTATCTAGTGTTGCACATTAAATATTTGGGGTTGTTGCAAATGCTAGCTTGAAAAACAATGTGATAAACAATGTCATAGACCTAAAATCCAGTCTAATTGGATAACAATTGACACAGAGTTGATTCAAGTCAATTTTCTCTTTCTTCAAATGTTAACTTGAAGGGAAACGGTCTCATGATGTAGTCGAATGACCCTTCCATGTGGAAGTGTTTCACGGCAGGTTTGACAGTCAACTGATGCATGATGGTCCCGAAGAAAAGGAAGAGTTTAATTTCTGCGAGACTCTCTCCCGGACATCGACGTGACCCGGCGCCGTAAGGAAGGAAGTGGTCTGGGATCTCCAAATCATTGTCTTCCGTCAAAAACCTGAAAGTATAGATATGAATTGTTTAACTGCTAAAAGATTCACTTGATGATTGTAATGCTTAGAATCAAAGTCAAAATCAGAACTTTGACCTTTGACCTGCTTCGACAGCAATTTATCCAGTGAGCAACTCTAGATTATTCCCTTTATAAACAAAGTGTGTTTCCTTTAAATTGGTCACACAGAACGGTCTTCACTCAATCATGTTAGCAGTAAAGGTTTTAAAATAGAGCCATAGGCCCTGTAGTTCATCAAGGTTTTGTATGAATTATAACTTTATAACTTATAAATTATAACTTAATTTATAACTTAAATCCGAGGTATACAAAATTACCACTGTTAGACAGTTAAAAAGCTTTTAAAGTAAGGCTCACATATTGTAATCTAACAGCACAACTTTGATTTCAAAACACAAACCCTCCTCAAGTACCCGTACCAGTACATAAAGCACACATGGTAGTAGCTACCTGGTAGCAGCAAAGCTAATGCAAGGGGTAGAGTCCGAAGGGTTGAATTAACAATTACTGCACTACCGGAACATCATTATATCATAGCCATAAAATGGTGAACCACTTTATTTTTCGCCCCCTGCAATGCCTTATATAAGGGTGTAGGGTGATGAAAATCATCAAATCATAGACTTTATCTATCAAAGATAATAATCCATAAATTTGAGCTTTCTAGCATTACTGGTTCTTGGGAAGGTGGACCTCCTGCCACTCCCATATTTGATGGAGGACCAAGACCATATGAACAAACTTAAATATCCATATAATAAAATTTCTGATATTAATATGCCTTCAAGCATTTCCTTCAGCTTTCTATACTAGCAAATCAGAGCCCACCATGCATTTCTAGTGCAGTGCGCCACAGTCTCAGCAAGAAAAAGTGAAGGAAATGTTGCAAAGCCAGTGATGGAGACTGGCATGAGTTACGTCATGTGTAAGGAAGTTGTACTGGTTATAGGACACTCAATACTCAGGTCATTAATTAATAAAGTGAAATATGGTATGTGGTAGAAACCAAAGAGACCCCGTTTATCCGCACGATCTTGTTACAGTTGAAAATCGTCCGGATAGCAAGGTATGCAGTTAAGCAAATAATTATTTGCAAAAGAAAAGGGTTTTGAATATACTATATACTATATGGTCGGGTTTCCGGATATAAGGGGCCCGGTTAAACGAGGTCTGACAGTACACTTTGAACTGAAAGCAAAGATCAACTAACCTAGTTCTGAACCGTTTTACCTCTACCTTATTCAACATATTCAATAATTACACTCTCAGCAGCATTAGAATTGTGTAGATTCTACCTGAGAGGATCAAACTTCATGGGGTTCCTCCAGTAGCGAGGGTCGTGATGGATGCTCCACACATTGAACAGCAGGATACTGCCCTCAGCAATGTCAAATCCTGAAACAAGGGGAAATATCTTCAAACTTTAGGCTCTTTTCAGACTTCTACTGATAATGCTAATCCCTATGCTACAAAGTACTGAGAAAGCCCAACTTCAACAATGAGAAGTTCTTACCATTTAGGTAGAGACATTAATGACTTTAGTAGTTATTGTTGAATAAACAAATTCATGAATTCATGAAAATGTTAAACTTACCTTTGAAAGCAATACTATTCTATGTTGCATAAACACTGTTTTCTGTAGAAGGGGTGATACATGATTCTGCTCAAATTGTGCTTTTAGATGAGACATTATGTATCAGCTATGTATCACTTTGATACTCTGATACCATAACCTCCTACTCTCTTGTACCAGTGAATGCTGGTTACTTATTGCTATTTTGTAGAATGTACTCTGACAGACATCCTCGGTTACCCAGGGTTTTATATATATACTCTCCGCTATATCACCCCTGGGAAACTCCATCAGAGAAATCTGTACTCAAATTACCCGCCCTTGGCCGGCGTGAGCCAATCAAACTGCTACACAGCTTTGACCTGCGAGCCAATGATAATTCATATCACTTCGTTGCAAAGCATGCAAGGTCATTTTGTTAGCCATCCGTCAACGGTTATCTGCCTTGACCATTTCCGTCTTATCCTATTGAGCATTTTCTTTGGTTACAGACTTTGTCACGCCAGCCAAGGGCGGGTAATTTGAGTACAGATTTCTCTGATAGAGTTTCCCAGGGGTGATATAGTGGCGAGTAACGGAGCATATATAAAACCCTGGGTAACCGAGGATGTCTGACAGACAGACAGACAGACAGACAGATTGGTCTTCTCATCCAGGAACTACCACTGTTGCTTAATTTTCAGTCATTTTATTACATTATGAGAAAGTTACTTATGGGATCAGAGTATTGAAATGGCTTGCTGATACAAATACCTTGGAGGAGCAGGATGGTAGAGGCAAAACTTTCATAGAGGATCTAAAAGGGGTTCTGGGGGTTCGAACACCTCCCTTTAGCTTGCATGTAAATTTGATGAACCCCCTCAGCCCAATTTCAAAATTTCTGGAACCAAATATGACAATCATTCTTGGACGCTCAGATTCAATAAAACTAATTTTTAAAATTAATCTCCGAGAAAGAAGAATATCAAACCATGAAGCTGGCTGTTCTCTGTTGCAACATGCGGTTGGAGGAAGGGAAAGACGGACACAAGTCTCTCACACTCAAATATAACTGCACTTGTGTAGGGAAGGAAAGGCTGGTCCTGTAGTGAAGGGAGGCGATCGTTGCCGACTACACTGTCTAACTCTTTCTGAACTTTTGTCTGAATTTCAGGGTTTGCTGCCATATATCCTAGCAACCACGTCAGAATGATCGCAGTTGATTCGTATCCAGAGTTCACAAAGTCCAAGAGAAGAAAGTCAATATCCTCTTTTTCCATCAAACCTAAATCTTCTCCAGTCTCCAAATAAAGTAACAAATGATCCATCAGATCTCGTAAATAATTTGGATCGTAACTGTCTTTATGAAGATTCAATATCCTGCGTTGGTATTCAATTTGATTTGACGTTTTTTCAGATACAAATTCTAGATCTTCTCTCGGAGCAAAAGCCTTGAGGAAAGGAACAAAGTCAACTGAATGAAAGCTATATTTTGCAAAATTTCGGGCATGGAATGTTGACAACATTTCCAGCATTGCTCGACTTTCAGGGTCAAATCTTTGACCATAGGTCAGTCTGGTCATTATATTCAAGCATGCACTCTCTAGACTGGGCAGAACACGGAGCGGAGTCTCAGACTCAAGGAACTTGTTGACAACTTCAAGAATGTCTGCAGCGACGATATCCTCGATGTTATCTGAGCTTGAACAATATGCATCCAGACTTGAATCAAGGAAATCCTTCTTCAATTTGATCATGTCACTCAGGCTTGCTGCGCTTACTCCTGATAATAGAATAAAACACACTATTAGAATCATGGTACACAATAAGGATATACAGACCTCTCAGATGGAGCTCAAATAAGGTAAAGAAAAATAGATGTTTTTTAGGTATATGGTGCTGTATTGACAAACTGAAGTTCAATTTTGTTGATCGATTAAAACAGTTTTTTCCAATGTTATATTTGGAATCAAACTATCTCTAATAGTACAAATTCTTGTACTTTTTTCATTGTTGCACATTGTATGATAGGAGCAAAAAAAAAGAAAATATGTGGTAAATTTACTTAGACGAGTGTCCTTTGTACAGTGACTGAATTAACAGCAGGAAGCATATGTGAGTAAATCAGGTGTCAACTATTTACATTTAATGTCATATTCAAGGTATCGTGAATAGAAATTCTGCTAATGTCTGACAGTTCTTGCAAATTACTCACAAATGGTTTATGATAAATTTAATCACGAGTGAAGGTTTAACTGCTGTATGCAATTCTAAACAAGTCTTAAGACCATTTATTAAACAATGAAAATAAACAAATATAATGTTCATTAAAATAGTTTATATTATATCCGTTTTAAAATGATATTAGCAAAGCTTACCTCGTTCTTTATCACCCTCGTACAAAATATGCAAGGCCTCAAAATCTGGTCTACCACTGAAAACCTCTCCCTTTTGTAAGAGCCCTTCAAGTACAGCTTCCAATGAACAGACAACAACAATGTTGTAATTGCCCACGCGGATTCTATACACGTCCCCATACGTATCCTTCAAGTTTGTCAGCTTGATATGGGGGCGATTTTTTAAATAGCTGATGTGACCAATAATTGGCCAAGGCCATGGACCGGGGGGTTTATTTCGCTGAGACCGTTTTAAAATGATGAAGAGGCTGAGAGTTGTGGCTGCAAGGATGAAGGTCCAGTGATGGTTATAGAAAAGGTCCATGTGAAGAATATCAACAGGAAGAATTTGATGCAGATAACTATCCATACTGTTGTCAGCATTGTCTTCAATTGTAGACTCAGGCATTGTTTTATCTGAAAATAAGATCGGAAATTAAATTCTATTAAAATTATTAAATTTTAATTTAATTTAATCAATAATTTCAAATGTGAGAATTGTCGTTTTCGGTCTAAAAAAATAACCTTTTTTCAATGATAGAACCTAATCTATTTTTCTTGGTGGCCCAAATTATGATATTTTGTGAAAATAATTTTCTTTCTTGCCATTAAAGACGCTGTAGCATGTTTTTGACATATTATTTTTTCTCAAATTTGCCATTTATAATTAAAATTTATACAATATGTTGTTACGTAATGGGGTAAAATATCTCATACGACCTGATAAGCCATATCCATAGAAAACGGAAAACTCTTTTTATTGATTCTGGAATATTATTCAGCCCTTATTACACTAATTTAATTTTTTTGAGTTTACACTTTATCAGTAAGGACGACTTGCTACAGCACCATTAACTAGTATCATTTGTCAAGAACCTTCTATCCAAAATACAACAAGCAGACAGAGTCGGCCATATCCCCCGCCATGTAGGAAGTTTGAATTTATTTATGCAATTTGAATATATAATACATTTACTTTCTTGAAAATTTTATAACTCATAATATAATGATAGTTCTAACCTGAACACGTTGATAGTCTGATTGAACTCAGTTTTACGATTTTCAGTGTGTCCTAGAAATAAATGTTTTTGCCCATGCCAAGATTCATTGACCTTGATCATACATCTTTGGAGTTAAGGTCTGGAAACACAATTTTAAGATGTTTTTCCATTGAAACAGCCAAAAACAAGTTTAAAACTTGAAAAGGCAAAGTGACCAACCATATTTGTTCCATCAAGTTTCATCGAGCTTGGTCTTATTGCCTTGAAGGATGTGTGTCATATTACATACAGTATTCATTAATGTTCTTCATATAAATTCTAGTTTATAAATTCTAAAAATAAATAGATTTGATAACAGTACAAAGTGAAAAAAACTTGAACCTCTCCCGAAACAAAAAGTTGCTAGAGTTTCTCCAGAAACTAGAAGCTTTTAGGGTTTTTCAATCCATAAATAACACATTATGTCATAGCTGCTGGTGGTGAATTCAATCTCATCTAAATTGGGAAGAATAAGGTCATCCAGTTTTAAAATATACCTTGGCTGTATTCTAAGTTGTACTGTAAATAATTGAAATGTATGGGGATACATATAAAATAATAAAAAAAATCTCAAATTTCTATATAGCAAAAGGCACATCTAGACTACTTGGTTGATACCTGTACAAAGTTTCAGCAAATATATTGAATAGTTTTGAAGTTTGAGGCCGGAATATAGTTTTCCCTCTTCTTGGTTCTAAGTCCAGACTGTTTGCATTCGTAAAAAAAAAAAAATATTCTCAAATTTCTATATAGCAGAAGGCACATCTAGACTACTTGGTTGATACCTGTGTAGTAGTGTGTAGGAAACTCTTAGTCCAAAAGAGAAGACCAACTACTAGGGGTGTGAGGCTTGACACAGTTTATTACCAATCTATGTTCTGAACCCGCTGCGTGACAGCAGGTTCACGATAGATATAAGTCAGTGTATGGTCACAGTCACATGGTTATCTCATCAATAAGAATATCACTCCTGGTGAACTTCAAGGCACAACTCTATGGGAAAAACCTCCAAGAAAATCACACTAGGAACAACCGAGATGACGACCAGCAGAATGTATCAAACTGACTGACTTGAAATGTTAAAACCTAAATCTTATAACACCAAAAAAGACAATAGAAAACAAGCTAGACTGTAAGAGAGAGGAGAGTTGAAAAGGAGATAGCTTGGGTATTGAGTGAAGTGCATGTGACAGGACATGGCCTGGAGTGCAGTGGCTATTGTTAGTAAATACTATGCTAATCTAATTGTAAATGGTTTGATTTAGTAACTTAACTTGATAGCTAACACATAGAATAAATTAGATTGATAAACTAATACTGAATTATAAACCTTAAAGTATCTAGATCTAATGGAATAAAATGACTTAGCAAACTAATGATTCTTATCACCAGTGCTGATTCTAAAAACACTAACTATGTTAAAATGCTATAAACAACACAACTCCAACTGTCTTTCAACTAGAGTTTAATCATAAATAAATCTATGTACAATTCCAACACTGCCACACACTTCCCCCTTCCAAGAAATGGCGTCCTCGTCATTCCAATCCAAAAAGGGAGCGGAGTATCTGAGAAATGTCTTGCAATGCTCTGGTCCTGGACTCCATGTCTCTCACTCTGTGGCTCATCAGGTACTCTCCCGATGACATCCAAGATGGTGGTCGAGAATTCCTGTCAGATCTCCATGGCGGTAATGCAGGAAGCATTCGTCTTTGTCCAGAAGATGGCGTACTTCCAGCACAGGACAGGTTGGCTGGAGTGTCCCTTCCTGGAGTCCTAGTCCCGGTTGATGTGTCAGCGAGCGATTGTGGCACAGCTTCCGGCTCATCTCCGACTTGGGCTTCTGGGTGATCTTCGTCCTCAGGAACAGTCTTTTCCTCAACGGCGTCATCACCTGGTATCTGGTCCTCTCTGTCTTGGGTACTCTCTGTATCTTCAGGAACTGTATGTTCCTCAACAGTATCTTCCCCTGGTATCTGGTCTTGTCCGTCTTGAACATAAGCTGGGTCTTCTTCTGTATCTTCTTGCATAGAAGCCATGTGGTCGTCACCACCAGAAGAGAAACCCTCTGCCTCAAGAAGATCATGATCGTCACCAATCACAACTTGGGCAGAGTTGTCATCTTCCCCAGCAGGCTCAGCATCAATGACTGTTGTGTCCTCGACTTCTGCTGCATCTTCAGACGGCTCAACAAGCACCAAATACACATCCTCTTCTTCTGTTTCTTCTTCATCTTTTCCTTGTTCCGTAACGGTTGGTTCCGAAGTAGGAGGAACTGGTTTGTTCTGGTTTCCTTGCACTGGCACTGGTCTTTGGTTAGTTGGCTGGGGATCAGAGTTCTGGATGAATCCGATGGGTAGTAGATGGTTCCGATGTAATGTCCTCTTGCGTCCTTCACCGTTCTCCTTCTGGACTAGGTAAACAGGAATTCCAGAGTTGGGTTGGTCCAAGACGACATACACATCCTCTTCCCATCGATCTGCGAGTTTATGCTTCCCATCGAATGCCAGGACTTTCACTAGGACTCTGTCACCAACTTCAACTGTGGCTCCTCGCACTTTGAGATCATATCCCGCTTTCTGCTTCTCTTGGGACTCTGCAGAGTTGTCCGCTGCTTGCTTGTAGGCTTGCCTCAGTCGTTCTCGAAGGTCCTTGGTATACTGTAGAACAGACTTGTGGGTGTGGCTAGGCTCTATCCCAAAGGCAAGTTCTATAGGTAACCTGGGCTCTCTTCCAAACATAAGAAAGAATGGTGTTTGTCCTGTCGACTCATGACGAATGCAATTATAGGCATGGACTAGAGGTCCTACATAGTTCTTCCAATCCCGTTTCTTGTCAGGTGATAGGGTCCCGAGCATGTCACAGAGTGTCCTGTTGAATCTTTCCGTCATGCCGTTTCCCATGGGATGGTATGGAGTGGTCCGAGACTTCTTGATGTTAAGCAGAGCACAAAGTTCCTTCATTAGATTCCCTTCAAAGTTGGCACCTTGATCCGTATGGAGACGTTGGGGAATACCATAATGCTGAACAAAGCTGGTGTAGAATGCCTCTGCTGTGGTCTTGGCTGTCTGGTTTCGTGTAAGAATGGCCATGGCATATCTGGTGAAGTGGTCTGTTATCACCAAGATGTTTTCGTATCCTCTAGATGATTCCAGTGATAGAAAGTCCATGCATACAAGCTCTAAGGGCTGGGTGGTCTTGATGCTCACGAGTGGTGCTCTAGCGTTAGTTGGAGACTTCCTTCTGAGGCATCTACCACACTGTTGTATCCATTCTTCTGCATCCTTCTGCATTCCTGGCCAGTAAAATCTGTCCCGCAGCAGGGAGTATGTTCTGTCTCTCCCAGGGTGTCCTAAGTCATCATGACATCCTTCAAGTGCTGTCTTGATAAAGGCGGAGGGAAGTACAAGCTGCAGTTTCTTCTCTTCTCCAATGATGACTTGCTTGTATAAAACACCATCCTTTAGTTGTAGGTTGTCAAACACTCTTGAAAGTAGTAAATGAGATTTCACTTGTGGTACGACTTCCTTTCTTGGTTTGCGGCCTCTCCTCACACTGTCAATCCAAGGCTGGAGAACAGGGTCCTGTGATT
Source organism: Gibbula magus (assembly GCA_936450465.1). NCBI lineage: Eukaryota > Metazoa > Mollusca > Gastropoda > Trochida > Trochidae > Gibbula > Gibbula magus. The sequence continues at coordinate 25,175,164 of OW388295.1, read as the reverse complement.
GGGCTTTCATCCAGTCTCTCATAGTCATGTTCCTGATATCTTGGCTCTTGTCCTGCTCCAAATCCACAACTTGTGCCGACATACACAGAGATTCCACATAAGGCTGGTGATGCAGAGTATGGCAAATAGCTCCTATTGAACCTGTGTTTATCCTCTCTTCCTCTACAGCTGGGAGTCTTGAAAGTCCATCAGCATCTGCATTGTTGCGACCTGGGCGATAGATGATGTCAAAGTTGAAGGCTGCTAGAGATGCTAACCAGCGATGACCGGTAGCATCTAGCTTAGCAGAGGTGAGCACGTAGGTCAGAGGATTATTGTCAGTGTACACTGTGAAAGTGCCACCATACAGATAATCCCGAAACTTTTCAGTCACTGCCCACTTGAGTGCCAAGAACTCAAGACGATGAGCTGAATAGTTCCGTTCTGACCTACTTAACCCTCGACTAACGTAGCAGATCACATGCTTCTGTCCTCTGTCATCTTCTTGGTACAAAACAGCGCCAAGTCCATGAGTGCTGGCATCAGTGTGTAGTTCGAACTTTTTCCTGTAGTCTGGGTATCCTAACACTGGCGGAGCTGATAACAGTTTCTTCAAGTGTTCGAACGACTCCTCTTGTTCTACATCCCAGTGCCATGGTTCTGTTGTCAGGCTAGTCCTCTTCCTGCTCTTCTTCACTTGCTGTTGCGCTGGCATGAGGCGGGTCAAAGGGTAAGTTATCTTGGCAAAATCCTTGACGAACTTCCTGTAATATCCAGCAAAACCAAGGAAAGATCTGACTTGTTCTGGAGTCTTTGGTCGTGGCCAATCCTTGATCCGCTGAACCTTATCTGGATCCGCTTCAATGCCCTCTGAAGAAACAACATGTCCGAGAAACTTGATTTTGTCCTTGAAGAATGAGCACTTGCTTGGTGTTAACTTCAGTCCACATTCTCTGATCCGGTCAAATACTAGGGAAAGACGCTCAAGGTGTTGCTCATAGCTGTCAGAGAATATGATGATGTCGTCCATTTATATCAGGCAGATCTTAAGATGGAGACCCTCAAAACACTCATTCATCAAACGCTGATATGTTGCTGGGCTGTTACATAATCCAAATGGCATCGGGTTATATTCATAAAAGCCAAGTGGGCCAACAGTAAATGCGGTTCTATCCTTATGTTCCTCAGCAAGTTCGACCTGATGATAGCCACTTTTCATGTCAAGCGTAGAGTACATCTTGGATCCTGCAAGAGCGTCAAAGAGTTCCTCTACCCTTGGCAGCGCATAGTTGTCCTTAATAGTCCTGTTGTTGAGCTGGCGGTAGTCCACGCACATCCTAAGTTTACCGTTCTTCTTCCTGGCTAACACAACGTTGGAGGACCACGGAGAGTAGGACTTCCTGATGATTCCTGCGAGAAGAAGTTGTTGGAGATGGTCCTTAACTTCCTGATACATCGGAGGAGGGATCCGTCTGTGTCTCTGTTTGAATGGAGTCTCATCCTCAAGTTCAATACGATGTGCCATCCTGTCTGTATGGCCAACATCAGTCTCTCCAGTAGAAAAAATGTCAATGTTATCCTTGATAACAGTCTTGCCCTCTGTCAGTTGAGAATCAGTCACAGCTGCTGAGTCGAAGTCCATGAGGTCAAGGACGGGTTCCTTTTCACCCTGTAGAGTAGGTGGTGTATCCTCGATAGTGACAGGCTGTATCTCACACAGTAGAGCATGGGGGTAAATGGCAACAGTCCTAGTAGTGACATTACTGATGTGAACTTCCACCGGTGATCTCCTTTCCTTGTTGTACGTCACGAGGCAAGGTGCAACATCAAGGTCATCTGGAATGGATGAAGTTTCCGTAGCATGTAAGATGGCACAAGTAGGTGGGTAATCAATAGGTCTGTCAACGTAGCCCTTGATCTTGACTTCTGCGTTAGGAGGAATAATGAAAACTTGACTCTCAGCAGACTTGACAATAGCGAGTTGATGTTTCCTCTTTGTCAGTTCTTTTTCACGCAGGGAAATACACCGAAATGCCAAATACCACGGAGTGTGCAGATCAGCAGACTGAAGGAAGCGAGTCCCATGCTGATCCTTACACTCGAGCATAAGTGTCTTGAGGATGTTAGTCCCCAACAACACTGGAACAGCAGCATTGTAGCTACTGTCTGGGACTACAAGGAACAGCCCTTCGTGTTGTGATGGTGACATACCAATCACGGTCAAAGGTGCTGTAATGTATCCCAAGTATGGTAACTGATTGCCATCAGCGCACTCAACATGAATGCTCTTTAAAGGGTGCATAGGTAAATGTGCCAGGTTCTGATGATAGAAGGACTCGCTCAGGGTAGAAACTGTCGCTCCAGTGTCCAATAAAGCTGTGGTAGTTACTCCCTGAACGGCAACCTCTACCTCAGTGGCACTACCAACAAGACAAGAATTGTCTTTGGGACAGTTAAGATTAAAATCCAGTGGTTGTCCCATTCCACGGATTTCTCTTAGTTTAAATGTCAATTGTGGTCCATCCTGATGTTGCACTGGTAGCTCAAGTGTCCTAATTGCTGACATCTGTAGCAGATGGGAACGTACTGGCCTCTGTCGTCATACGTCCATCCCTGTCTCAGTCTGGGTCCTTGTGATCCGTAAGATCCTCTGGGTCCTTGTGGAGGTGGTGAGGGTCCACGGAAAGGTGATCCTTGAGGTTGGGGTCCTTGAAGAGGAGGGCCTTGAGGAGGCTGAGGGTAGTAACCTTGGGGTGGCTCCTGTGATGTGGGTCCTTGGGGCTGTCGTGAAGTCTTAAATCCTAAGGGAGGTAATCCTTGTGAAGCCTTGTCCTTCTTGAGTTCTGCAACTTCAGTTGTCAGCTTCCTTATCATTCCTTTGATCTCTGATAGCTCCTTGTTCTCCTTGTCAGCAGTCAAACTCAAAACTGTAGATTTCCTGGCTGTTACACGTCCCTTTAATTCTTGTTCAATCCTCTGAAGGTGTACTAGCAATTCACTGGAGGTGTGACTCTGATCATATTTGTGTCCTGAAATGTCCTTGAGTCTTGGAAGGAGTCCGTTCCATATCATGGCACGTAGCATCTGGTCCTTCTTGACATCCAATACTTCCCCAGCATCAATAGCCTGACACAACAAATCCTCGAGCCGACATGCCCATGTTGCTACACCCTCTGTTTCAAGTTGCTTGGCAGAGTAAAACTTGGCAAGAAGAGTCTCTGTGGCGTCAACGTCCCCATAAATAGAGTCCATTTTATCCATGATAGCCCGCATATCCAACGTTGTTCCCATGTGTATAAGTATTCTGGCGGCAGGTCCTCTGAGTGATCGATGAATAGCTTGTTTGATTGCATCCTCAGAGTGATTCTTGTCCATGAATAAGCACTTGACCTCATATTTCCAAAGGTCATAAGAAGAATCTTTGTTGCTTTCACCAGAAAAGAATGGAAGACGTTGGATTTCGGGAGCTTTAACAAGTTGGATGGGGACTGGGGTAGGATTGAGGTGTGAGTGACCATCAGTGAGTGAGTGAGTGAGTGAGTTGGGGTTTAACGCCGCTTTCAAGAGTATTTCACTTATATCGCGGCTGCTAGTATTATGGCAGGGAGAAAGCCCGCAACGCCATGTGGCTATGCATTGCGGTGAAACCTGCGAGCAACGGCTGGAACTAGCGAACCATGGGTGGTACTGCACTGAAATCCAGTGTAGCATTGCACCCAAACCTGACTGCGTGTAGAACAGTTCTCTACTGCAGACAAAGTTGCCGTGCCCCTGGCGGGATTCGAACCCCGGACCTCTTGATCCGAAGCCGAACGCGCTAACCACTGCGCTATCCCGCCCCTGAGTGACCATCAGAAACTGAAGAAGATGCATTATCTTTTTCAGATTTCATTTGGGTCTCCCCCACACACTCTGCCATCCATGCCATTAGATCCTCAGGAGATTCAACATTTGGATGAAGCTTAAGCTTGTTCAATGTTACCACAAGCTTAAGGATTTCATCCTCCTGCAAATTACTCTCTGCCATTGTAACTGACACAGATGTGTGAAAATTAACAAATGTGATTGATGACTAACAAGGATATGTGTGATAATTAATACTTGAGAATTGTGAAACAGTAACAAGTGAGTGATTAATTTAATGAGTGACCCTTGGTATTGATGGAGTACATGTTTGGATGTTTAACAAATTGAGATTAATTGCATACAATGACACACGTAAATTGAATGAACACCAGAGAAACTAAACCTACAATTTATTACAACTAATGAATACCTTAAGTATACTACACTAATACTTAATTTAAGTGATATGATATACGGCTAATGGTTAACTTAACTATGACATCTTAGCTAAGTTAATGCACTAGAACTTAAATAAATACTATGAATAAACAATAAATACTATACAGTATATTACATGTATAACTAAGTTAGTGAATAATTACATGGTGAATATGCAAGTGCTAATGGATGAAGGGAAGGATATAGATATAGCAGAATAAAGACACAACTAAGAAATTCTACAATGCTACATGACAACCCAATAAATGAACACAAGAACCGAATGAATAAATGAACACAAACACCTGAGACACAAGAGAATGTAAGATAACAACAACTTAAACTAAACTAAGAAAATACTAAAGAATATGGAATGAAACTAAACTTTATTTAGAATAACCTACATTTTATTAAATATTTAGGAATTAAATGTTATTTTCTTTATTTAGATATTAAACACACAATCACACATTCATTCACATAATGGCAATATAAATACTAAGACATATTTGCTAAGCCGGCAATAAATATATGTATATATGCAGAGTATACAACAAGTTAGTTTACATGATGTGAAATACAGGATATGAATACAAAAGATGTGTAATTACAAAACGCTTACAGACAAGTTGAAATAATATACAGTGGTAAATGTTACATAATGACAATTCAAATTCAAAATTCAACAATACAACTTATATGACATCAACATGATCGAATCACTCAGGATGATCAGAGTCCGGACTATATCCTTGAATCACACAAAAGCTACGGCATCATCATAACGGAATTAACTCACACAGTCTCTGATGTAAGTCAGTAATCATCTTAACGAGTCCGCTATCGTTCTCGCTCTTCCTCTCACATGTCAAAGTCCTCACTTGGGGCTCCAAATGTAGTAGTGTGTAGAAAACTCTTAGTCCAAAAGAGAAGACCAACTACTAGGGGTGTGAGGCTTGACACAGTTTATTACCAATCTATGTTCTGAACCCGCTGCGTGACAGCAGGTTCACGATAGATATAAGTCAGTGTATGGTCACAGTCACATGGTTATCTCATCAATAAGAATATCACTCCTGGTGAACTTCAAGGCACAACTCTATGGGAAAAACCTCCAAAAAAATCACACTAGGAACAACCGAGATGACGACCAGCAGAATGTATCAAACTGACTGACTTGAAATGTTAAAACCTAAATCTTATAACACCAAAAAAGACAATAGAAAGCAAGCTAGACTGTAAGAGAGAGGAGAGTTGAAAAGGAGATAGCTTGGGTGTTGAGTGAAGTGCATGTGACAGGACATGGCCTGGAGTGCAGTGGCTATTGTTAGTAAATACTATGCTAATCTAATTGTAAATGGTTTGATTTAGTAACTTAACTTGATAGCTAACACATAGAATAAATTAGATTGATAAACTAATACTGAATTATAAACCTTAAAGTATCTAGATCTAATGGAATAAAATGACTTAGCAAACTAATGATTCTTATCACCAGTGCTGATTCTAAAAACACTAACTATGTTAAAATGCTATAAACAACACAACTCCAACTGTCTTTCAACTAGAGTTTAATCATAAATAAATCTATGTACAATTCCAACACTGCCACACCTGTACAAAGTTTCAGCAAAATATATTGAATAGTTTTGAAGTTTGAGGCCGGAATATAGTTTTCCCTCTTCTTGGTTCTAAGTCCAGACTGTTTGCATTCGTAAAAATAAAAAAAAATTCTCAAATTTCTATATAGCAAAAGGCACATCTAGACTACTTGGTTGATACCTGTACAAAGTTTCAGCAAAATATATTGAATAGTTTTGAAGTATGAGGCCGGAATATAGTTTTCCCTCTTCTTGGTTCTAAGTCCAGACTGTTTGCATTCGTAAAAAAAAAAAAAAAATATTCTCAAATTTCTATATAGCAAAAGGCACATCTAGACTACTTGGTTGATACCTGTACAAAGTTTCAGCAAAATATATTGAATAGTTTTGAAGTATGAGGCCGGAATATAGTTTTCCCTCTTCTTGGTTCTAAGTCCAGACTGTTTGCATTCGTAAAAATAAAAAAAAATTCTCAAATTTCTATATAGCAAAAGGCACATCTAGACTACTTGGTTGATACCTGTACAAAGTTTCAGCAAAATATATTGAATAGTTTTGAAGTATGAGGCCGGAATATAGTTTTCCCTCTTCTTGGTTCTAAGTCCAGACTGTTTGCATTCGTAAAAAAAAAAAAAAATATTCTCAAATTTCTATATAGCAAAAGGCACATCTAGACTACTTGGTTGATACCTGTACAAAGTTTCAGCAAAATATATTGAATAGTTTTGAAGTTTGAGGCCGGAATGGAAAAGTCCGGACGCACAGACGGACAGACAGACAGACGGACAGAGCTCATTTCTATATCCCCCGCCAACTTCGTTGTGGCGGGGGATAATAACTGATGGCCATTGGCCTCACTAATACCCAGTAATACTGAAAATATATGAACATCTGAAGAAGACAGGTTCATATGTGAGGCTATTATTTATTGACTTCAGTTCTGCCTTTAATATCAACCAACCCCTATTTGTGAGAAAAAAAGATTGACCCCACCATCAACCACTCAATAATAAGATGGGTTAGCATATTTTCACAGGCAAACTACAACATATGGTTGTTAACGATACGTCGCCTATCCTCACCATCAAGACAGGTGCTCTGCAGGAATGAGTGTTATTTCCCATTTAAGAGAATTCGCTTTTGGGTGATAAAGTCAATCCAGTTGACAACAATTGAATATGATGTCACAGATAGCCAAGAACTTAGCCAACATGCGTTATGCGTAGGAATATAAGTTACCGGTATGTTAATGTTTTGGGTTAACTTTATCATGTTTAATAACCTCGGTAATTGAACTAAAAATTGAATTGATTCAATAACATGATTGTTAACGTAATGCAATCACAAAAATATCTGCTTGATGGCCTCTTTTCTTGTGTCGCTGTATGGAGTTATTTTGTGATCCTAAGAGTTAGAAGTTTGCATTTTCAAACATGACAGCAATCACTGGTTGCACATGCTGTATTGGAGCTTTGTCAACCGAAAACCTTCTGATGGCAGCGAGTATACTAATACTGGTGACTTCAAGGAGCGGTTGCTCGCTGTCTGGAGCTAGCAAGATAGTATGATTATGTAGATACATTTGCCTAGCGGGAATTTGTTTTCAGGCTAGTTCATCCTAAGTTTCAATGGTTAGAACTTTGATAAGGCAAATTTCAACCACTGTAGAAATGAATAAACCCATTTATATATAACAGATTTAGGAAAAATTATTTATATCGCGAAAATAATCCCAATGAATCAACTCGTTATAGAATTAATAAAACAAGTGTATGTAATATCCCCCCTAGATTGTACTGTACCTATTTATTATTGAACACAACACCAAACCAATTTTATTATGGCGGACCCCTAACTTAAAACAACTAGAATTTGACATATATATATTTTTTTATTCCTATAAATTAACTATACATATTGACATATTGGCTAAATATAAGGCCTAGATGATAAATATTATTGCAATAACATTTTAGTCTTTGTCTCAATCACCAGTTTTTAATTGAACACTTCCCAAAGATGACAGTGTTTCCACTCTAAATACATCAAATTATTACCTTTTCTTCAACGAATTATTGTGATTCGTTAAAAGTTATATATTTTGTTTATAATTTCCGTTTTAAATCTCAAGGATTTTCATGATAGTGTGCCATTTTCAGCCATCTTGTAAACAACTATTAGAACCAATCAAAACGCTTAGAAAATTACCGGACCGATCATTGAACATTAATGTTAACATTCTTTGCCCTTGTGTTAAGACTATGTTTGATATAAAATATTTCAAATAATCTTATATAAAAATAATATATGATTAATTTGACAACGTTAGACATTAGGATATTTCATAAATACCAATGGTCAACTGCTTTATCAGAGACGATGTATTCTCCGGATTTTAGTTACACTTTATTTCAGCCAATCATAATCCCGATATACATTCGCTCCGAATTTACGAGAACAAGATGGACGACCAAGGCAGACAAAACTTACCCAATTTGAAAATATGCGTCGACAACACAGAGGAAGGAGAGTTATCTGACAGCGACGAATCCCTGATTCCAGCAATTTCAGTTGATATTGACGAAGATGAAAAGATCGATGGTGAAAAACAACATGAGGTCGAGTTCAGCATTAAAATATCCGATCTACCTTCGGAGAACAAAACGAAAACAAGACCAGAGGTACTAAAAATTTTACTAAAAAATACAGCTTCTTTTTGTGATTGACAATAATTTATCATTGTAGATTTCCTATTGTTTTTAAGATACAGAGAGATCAAGATAAAGGCCAAATTTACAATTTATTGCTGATAATTTTGTTTTAGAGTAGCATTACTAGTTACTACTGTCAGTCTGGTTGTGGAAACATTGAAATCAGCAGGTTGGGGAAAACCACTAAACCGGATATTATATCCCGATCGGCCTACAATATCCGGTTTGGGATATCTCATAATACTCCGATCGGGATATAATAAATTAATAATATATTTCCTTATTTTAAATGGACATGGTGTATTTCCTCAAAAGACAGTAATTGAAATGAATTTGTGACATTCTAAGGTTCTTATTTTTTTCTTTATAAAAAATGTCATGTGAAAATAAATTGCAAATTAGCTGCAAAATCTCAGTTAAATAAAAGTCTATTTATTTCTTCCAAACTGTTATTAGAAATCTATGACATTGTCATCAGATTCCAATGATCTTGAGTATATTGCTACAATAGTCTGATGTCAATAAAAGTTTGTATTCCTCGACATGATATCATTTGCAATTACCTCTAACAAGTTATTTTCATCAAGCTGAAGAGGACCACTAACTTTTCCTCATTATGTTTATATAAAACACTTTTTTGCAGAAATGTATCGTTTTTTAAATATTAAGAAAAATGTACAAATATATATCCCTATTGGGATATGATGAAATATCCCGAACGGGATATAATAAGCCAATTGGGATATAATATCCCCTTGAGTGGGTTTCCCCAACCTGATCAGTGTATGATATGGCGATGGGTGTATAACAGTCGGATCTACATATAGGACCAACCATTCATCGACGTATTCTGAAGATTTTGGTCTGATGATTAACATACTCTGTTATTCGGAAAGTGCCTAATCAAACACACCATTTAGCACTTTGTAGATTATATGCAATTTTTTATTTTATAACCCCTAAATTATTGACTTTGGAGGCAATAGACATCAACACAGGACATTTCTAAAGTATTCAGAAGCGAAATAACAACAAAATAACGACCTCTAACAATCTAAAACTTACACAACCTGCAGCACTGAACTTTTATTGTCCAACCGTCTCAAAACCGGAAGTTGTACTAGTCAACAAATTAACATATTTGACTAGCAATTAAAGGTACATCCATTGTGTTGTTGGGGGTCACATATTGGAAACGTTATAAATGGTGTTACTTCATCGAGAAGTACCGACTGTTGACGAAAACTACCATTTTGATGATAGTAGACATAGCATATTGACGATATGAAGGTAAAGGTAGTGATTTCTGATCGAAAACCGGACAATGCACAGCGTGTGGCGCGCGCCAATGAGTCAAACGTAATTTTGGAATCTTATTTTTAAGAGACAAAAAGATAATTTTGAGTTGATAATATTTAATAGGTCTTATAACTACTGTGCATGTAAATGGGACGTGCAGTTTCGGTTTCTGCACATACATAATGATGTTACTCAATTTTGATTGGAAACTAGTAATTATGATATATTTGGCGTTTTGGGATAAATATGCAAGCTGAGTAAATTTATTTGTATTGTAGACATCACTTGTGGTGAGTTGGAACGTATAAAAGCCAAGTAAAATTTTATGAAACACAATGGATGTACCTTTAAAAGAATGCAAGAATGTAGTGTATTTGCTCACTTGTCGCACATGCAACAAAGAGTACGTAGGTGAAACCAAAAGGGCTTTCAGAATCAGGCTTTCTGAAGATTTTGCCGACATCACTCACAAACGAAACAAACCCATCTCACACCACTTCAACCTCCCAGACCACCAAAAGAGCGATCTCCGATACCTCATCATCGCTTAACTCAGACAAGACCCTGAGAAAGAGGTTACCACTAAAGCTCGCAGATCGCTTGAGCTTAAGTGGATCTTTGTGCTCAATACGTTCCAACCACATGGACTCAACGATAAGATAGTTGGTTGGAATATCCCCTTTTTATTTCCTCCTAGCAATTAAAAGATTAGTGTGTTTCGTTTGGAAAGTATGGAGGCTGAGAATAAAATCCTACCACAATCTTTGTGGAAGTTTGACATCACTTTTGCCATGGATTTTTGCATTGAGTCAAACTTCCTTTGTACGTCCTTACCTTCCACTTAAACTGACCCACATACACATAAAAAAAAATGTTTCTGCCATTCATGGTTTTGTGTAGTGATAATGGCAGCTCCAAAAGTTTAATTCTGTCAGTTTAATTTCGTCAGAGTAATAATGCGCAATGTACAAAGTGCCCAGCTATAGAGATTTAGTGTAAGACTATTTAGGTCTTCAAGACGAAGGTCTGGAAGACCTATTGTTATTATCCAAATTTTTTTCTTATTATTTGTACGTTTTTTGTGATGCGGATTCTGAAATAACGGCTGAACCTATTTGAAGGGGTGATAGCCTGTAACATAAACTAGCCTTGTACGTCGACCAAATTTTGATTTTCAACTTCTTTATAGAGTTATCTCCCCTTGAAGTCAAAACTTTAAACCTTAATAGCTCGAAATCTATTCAAGATATTTTCATAAACTTTCAAAAAACAAACAAAAATTTTCCCCATTGATTACGCCTAAAGCGGTTTTCGGCCAGCACAATAGATCTTTTGCTATTTCAAAAACATTTTGTGCACTTTCCCGATTTTGAGGGTACGCGTATCAAAAGTTGATAGTTAAGCTCCTAACATCGCAAACATTGTCTTGGGGTCCAAATTTAAGCATTACTTATCTATGCAATCTTAATGATGATTACACCTACTTAACCCTTACGTTGCGTATATATATTTTACCATTTTTAGCCCCTGTGGCGGAATTTACAGGCTCGCAGCTCGCAGCAGTAGTTTGGGCTTTGGCACAAACTAGCTCTGCTGGCGGAATTTCCAGGCGGCGATTCCGGTATCGTTTTTACAAAATATACCGCATCTACATGGCGAATAAGGACTATATACGGGCGTTCAATACAAATTCAAGTAGCGACACCCGTACACAAATGGCTAATTCACACTCGAAACTTTGAAAGAATTTTCTATGTTTTTTCGTTTTTATTCTATTACTTTCGAAAGATTGTCTTTAATTCGGGCCTCGTAACATCATAAATACGAAACGAAAAAAATTCCATTTATATACGGAATTGAAGACAAGATGTCTAGCTTCACAATGATATAAAAATTATTAGAATGCGACCTTTGGTTATAATTCTATAGCTATGTAAAGTTTGTCTTTATTTCCACCTATAAAATCGTCAATACTTACAACATGTATGCGGCATTGCAAACAGTCTTCCATCGCACTTTTCCAAGAAATCATAATCTCGAACCAGTTGACAAATAAGCACATGTCAACCCAAATATGGTTATGTTGTTTGACTTTTCAAATAAACGCTAACCTCGAACCATAACTGATGAAAATATGTTGATTAGTTTGTGTGCCGTTTGGTTTCACATGCCTCTCAGAAAGGTAAAATTGTATCTTTATTTCTGTGAATAAATCTGCGCATTTTATATAGAATAAAAGATTATTCTTTTCGGTTCATTGTGATATAAAAATTATGAAAATGCATTCAGTATTTTAGCCGTGATAAATGTTTTCGAAGTTGTGAAAATCGCCGATTGTTTCAAAATTTATGAAGTGTAAACATGACCTTTTTCACGGCGCTTGCTGTGTCTTTATTATTTTTTTGAGATTTTCTAATTTTATATGGGAATGTAGTCCATTGTTTCCCCTTTATTTTGCCGTATTTTTTTTTGAAAACAAACAATTCGCTCACATGATATGAAGTGCTGGAGTAAGGCGAGTTAGCGATTTTTTTCCCCGTCTCGCGAGATGCGAGGCAGATAGCAGTCTCGGGCGAGGCAAACCCGAGGCAATACAAACACGTGGGTGAAAATAGCCTCAAGCGAATTAATGCTTCGGGGGCTAAGCCCGACATAATTGGCCTTTTGTAAAGCTAATTATCGATGCGTTACGGGTCAACAATGCACACGCAAATTGGTGTGAATTTTGCTTGATATTCCGACCACACACTGAACAAAGCTTTATTCTCATGTCGGGTCGCAATGCGTAAATACAGCCATTCTCATGGGTCGGGTCGCGGACACAATCGACTCGTGACCCGGTATGGGGTATAGAATATACTTAGACAGCCGTGAATTATTCTAAGTCTCGTATCCGGGACCCGTATTCAGACACCTAGGAATCGCTTATAGCCCGCCCGGATAATTCCGTCGCCCGCATGTTAAGGGCTAACCTGACAAGCACAACTTTTTCTATGTTACACCTTAGTATGAAAATATTAACTATTTTTCTTAATCGTGAGAAAGATCATGTAGGGGTCCATTGATAAGCGATTGTTCCATTTTCAGAGGGTTCTTGTCTTTGTAGAATTTTTGTAAAAAAACTACTGAAGATAGAGACAATGTTTGATAGCTCGTTTTAAAGCAGAAAAATTTATGAATAACCGAGAGTCCAACATGGAGTTCAAGGTCAAGCAGATGTCTTGAAGACCTAAGTATTGACGCGTCAATCCTAGTTATCCTAATTATTATTGTTAAAAATAGTTGTTTTTCTTTTCAGGTGTACAAGAAGAAATATGAAAATAGAGATGGAGATTTCATTACAGGAATCGATCTCACTTCAAAGGTGAATGTCTGATTATTTATTTTAATGTACAATTTGCAGAAAACATAATGTCAACTAATGAGTGGTTAACAGGTTAGGGGTTTGATAACTGTCTCTCCATCTTTGCTAAGCATTGGGAAGGGATACGGGGGTGGTATTATTCAGGGGCATTATTGCATTGGATTGAGAGGAGGAAAAAGATTATTTCCATGTAAAAGGAAAATTCTTAAAAAGACATAAAAATGTAATACTTGTGAATATATTTTGTTTAGATTTCAACTTTCGATTATAAATCCTAATGAACTACTGAGTCAACAGCACTTTGTTTTTTAATCTTGTCAACACATCTTTTTAACCCCCGCTACGAAGTAAGCGGGGGTATATAGCGGTCATTCCGTCCTTCCGTCCGGTCAATTTTCTCAAAAACCATCAAAGGTACATCAACCAAACTTTGTACAGTTGTTAACCATGTTCTTCCGATCGCGCACAGACAATTTTCAATTACTGTTCAACCTAGGTGAATGAAATTTTGGTTGTGAGTACTCATGACCATACTCTTTATCGAGTTCGAAAACCAGTTCCGAAATATTATTTTTTACGGAGTTATGGCCCTTGATTCTGAATTGAACTTTGTATCAAAAGAGCTGTGATGCTCCAATTGGGACAAATTTTCTCGGCAACTATTACATCTAGGTGAATGAAATTTTACATGTTGGTAGTCCAGATGATACTCTTCATCGAGTTCACAGTCCAGTTCCGAAATATTATTTTTTACAGAGTTATGAAGTCCTTGAATCTGTAATACAACTTGGTACAAAAATTACCGGTGTGATGCTCTAATGGGAAAAATTAAGATACCTGAAAAATATTACATCTGGGTGAATGAAATTTTGTAATAACAGTCAGTTCCTAAAATTATTTTGGACAATATTATGATGCTTGAAGCTGTTTTTTATACATAGTACCCTTCACATCTATAATTCTCAATGGACGGATAGCATATGGCGGGGGTATGAGAGCCATGCTCACTTTTTAGCTCATCAGGTCTGAAAGGCCCGATGGGCTTATGGCATGGGATGGTGTCCGTCCGTCTGTCCGTCTGTAAACTTGTCACTTTTTCGACTTCTTCTCCAGAACCAATGACTCTAGAGAGCTGAAATTCTATGTACAGACTCCATGGCCAATGGGGATTCTAAATTGTAGATTTGGTGACCCTGTGACCCCAAATAAGGGCCACAGGGGTCATAACCTAAAAAGCTATTTTCATCTTCTTCTCCAGTCCCAATGAACATAGAGAGCTGAAATTTTATGAACAGACTCCTTGACTGACGGGGATTCTGAATTGTAGATTTGGTAACCCTGGACCCCAAATAAGGGCCACAGGGGTCACAACCTTAAAAGCATTTTTCATCTTTTCTCCAGTCCCAAAAGCTCTAGAAAGCTGAAATGTTATGGACAGACTCTTTGGCCAATGGGGATTCTAAATTGTAGATTTGGTGATCTTGTGACCCCAAATATGGATCACAGGGGTAACCACTTAAAACAGCTGTTTTAATGAGCTGTGAAGATAATGAGATTTTATGTGCACTTCATATGTCAGCTTAAGAGTAATACTACGTTATGGACATGTTTGATGTAATCAATGCGACATTAGAACTATTAAATATCCTGTGAACTGAATATTGTGACAGGATGCATAGAAAAAATTTAAAAAGGGTTAAGAAATGTTTTATTTTACATTAGATATGTGAACTAAATATCACTGGCGATGAAGTAAGATAAGACTATTAAAACTAGCTTCATGAGTTTGTGATACCACATCTTCTTAAATAAATAAAGATGGGGAAAACAAAATTTAAAATATATAATTTACTGACTGTGAGTCCAGGGTCTGCATGTTGTGTAATTGCAGGTGTTGACCTGGGGAGTGACCACTCCCTGGCAGAGATGCAAACAGCAGCTAATACACGGAGGTTTCAGGTTACTTCTCTGCTGTGTTACTGATTTAGTCTTACACTCAGATGCTCAATAGAATTATTAATTAAATATTGAAAAGGAGCCTATGAAACTATGAGGCTATGAGAAACAGGATTTTAGAAACAAATAGGCTCTCTTTTTCAGTATGTGATAAATGTTGATAATTCCATAATAAAAATAAGAAGTTAAACAAACTGCAAAGGTCTACATTATTTATAATGAATATGGATTAAAGTGTAACCAATTTTGATAATAACTTATAAATTTGATGACTGGGCAATGACTTATTATGTGACATCTTAATCTTTTCCTTAGATTTAATTAATAACATGATTCCTGATGAGCTTCAGAGCCAGTGGCTCTATTTTTTCTTGTTATATAAGTTGGTCACCAGTATTTGACAAGCACATGTGTGTTTATCTGAAATAATATTGGCAAGTTTATATTATTCAGGAAGCCATTGAGAAAAGAGAAGAGCGTGCCAAGAGGTTTGGTATTGATGTCAAAGAAAACCCTTACGCAGATGAAGACACAAAAGATCTCTATGCAAGGTAAGTTATCCCAATTCAATCGCAAGTTGAAACTATACAAATACAATCTGTAATCTAGTTTCCATCATTTCTGTATTTACTCAAAAGAAATGGTTCAGCTGTAATGAGATATTAAAGTAAATTTTGATTTGTTCAATAATCTAGCAAACTGTCACTGAAGCCTTCCATTTTATCCATAAAGCTGCAACTAAGTAGAAATATAAGGGAATGACTTTGCGTCTCTGATTGGCAAAATATTAAAATTATGGTATTTGAAATCTCATTGAACTCAATCAAAACCATGTTTTGTGATTTAAAATCTTTAGAAAATGGTTGAGATATGACAATTATTGAACATTTTTTGATAAAGCTATATTTCATTTAAATACCAATTACAAAAAGTTGTCATTTAGTGCTTTTGAAATGTGAAAAGATGACTAGTGATTAATTGCAGTAAATCATTTGATGAGCAGAGTATGTTTACCATTCTATGTCTCTGTCTCTGTTCCAGCCTAGGACTGAGGGAAGAGGACTTCCACAAGGGGGAGAGGGGAGTCCGACCAGAAGCGATTCACCTGCGCGGGACAGATCAGATGAGCACCCAGGACATTTTCCGATACTTCAAGGAGTTTGCTCCTGGGGGTGTGGAGTGGATCGATGATGCCTCCTGTAGGTTCTGCTCAATTGTGTTACCTTTACAGGGTTTAAAATTGATTAATATCAGAGCACTAGCCATTAAAACCTATAAATACACAAAGGTTTCATAAAGGGTCTTGGGATCCTGAAAAAGTCATGGAATTTTGAAATAGATTTCAGTTCTTTAAAAGCTATGAAAAAATAGGCATATATATAAAAAATAGACCAAAAAGGTTAGTTTGAATTTAAAGATGCCGATTATATCAAATAATTTTATTTGATCATTTCAAACTTATTTCACACACTAGTGTCAACCAGAAAATGTATGCTTAAGAATGTTTCTGAATTTGAGCTGTTTTATGCATTGTTACATGAAAGTTTACATCTATTTTCTTCTAAGATAAGTGTCAAGAGTTTTTATGCCCCCGAATTGGAGATTCCGGGGGTATATTGTTTTTCACCTGTCCGTCTGTCTGTCTGTGTGTTTGTCAACAAAAACTTTAACCTTGGCAATAACTTTGGTATATCCGGGGGCATCCGTGTTTAACAAACACATCTTGTATTTAGGTAGCATTTATTAATGAGAAAACAAATTTCCGGGCTGAATAATAGGAAAGAAAACAGTATTTAGGTTTACAAAGGTAAAACAGTATTTATATTTACAATCTAAAAAAATACACTCCGCAAAGCATGTTTCTTCCACCTGCAGTTGCATGTTAACCAATATGGAAGGATGAGATTATGTGAGTAATTTGTGTACACTACTTCTCTTGTAGAAATTCTTAAATATTAAAGACCTCTCTCTGATTGCAGGTAACGCTGTTTGGGCCGACCCAGTGACTGCAGCACGTGCTATGATGAGACTCAGCGACAGTTATGAGACTGTGATGGATATTAAACCCAAAACTGACGTCTCAAAGCCTAAACAAGGGGGAGGTAAGTCTTATTTTCAAAGTAGTTCTCGTGTGAAAATAAGCATTCTATTATGAGAGCATATAATTATGTTCTCTGCTACCTGAATTTGTGTGAATGTTTTCACAAGGAAATTTTTCCAAACTGTCATGTTAATTGCTGGTAAAATCTTCACTGACACCAAACCAGAGACATCTCTATGTGGTTCTGCTTTATGTTGTCTTCACACTACTACAACATTGTCTGAGATTTAATAAGTACAAATGAAGACTGTGTCGGTCATTAAAAACACTACCTGTGCACATGATAAAAAGAACCCAGAAATTGATCTCCTTTCATCCAATTTAAGTCACATCACACACTAACTAGTGTAATAGTTTCTATATCTGATTTGTAGTAAAACTGAAATGAAAAGAGTTTATATTGATTTGTATACATCATGTGTTGTTTGTGAAGGTGACGGAGACAGCGTCAAGGAGACAAAAGAAGAGAGTAAAGAAGAGAGAATGGAAGTAGAGGAGGAGGATGATTCTCTGGATTTGCTTGATGAAAATGAGAAAGAGGAGAAGAAAGAAGAAGTAAAGAAAGATGTAGATATGGACAGCGAGAGTTCTGATGACGACAATACTTCCAGAAGAAAGGTACATGTTTCTTCATGAACTCTCATCTTTGTCTGTGTACCTTACCCACTTTAGACCCGAAGGAACAGATGGGTTTATGACATCAGTGAAGTCAATCAATCAGTCTTTTATTTCAGTAGAAAGGCCTATGGCCCATGTACAAAATTAACAAATCAAATATAAAACAGAGTTGCTTGTAGTCAAATAAAAGAATTTCGAACAATCAAGGCATCTTTCACTTAATTTGAAATAGCTATCAAATGTGTTATAATCTTGAAATAAATATAAAATATTTATCACGTAAACCATTATAAACTGGACATTTGTAAAGAAAGTGAAATTCATAATCTACATACGGGTAATTGGATTTACAAATCTTACAGTAACGACATAATAGCGTAGTCAGCCAACCTTCATCCAAAATCTTTTCACTATCGACGGCTCCTCCAGAATCACTGCATCCCAAAAGCTGGAAAATGTTTCTGAACCAATGCCTCTTTTTGTCCGTTTATTTGCCTTCTTGCCAATCCTGTGAATTTGTAAAACCATTAACCTAGAAATAAGAGTAGGAGTTACAACACCAGTTCATATTTGAATATCTCTTTCTCATATCTGCAAAGTGTTCTCAGATCCTTGTTTGTTACTAAACAGAACAAAACATAAATCTTTTCACTGATGCTACAGCAGTTTATGTCTGGTACTTGCAGAAAGAAAACGGAGAAGGAGATAACCCAAAGAGAGAAACAGATACTGAAGATCAAGCCAAAAAAATTGAAAGAAATTCTGATCTAGCCAAAAGAAGTAAAGTTCCCTGGCCTCCTGGAAAATGGAGACTGGGACACGCCAAACACAAATCTAACTCTCTCTTCTTCAGATTTGCAACCAGAGGTAAGAACATAGTGTGTATTCTCTAAAATGTTGCAGTGTGGATCTCCAATTGATCTTCACTATGCAAAAACAATGTAACCTTTGAGTTCACAGTATTCTTCTTGCTACATCATTTATGGAGGAAATCCTGATGTTAACATCAGAAAAACATATCCTGTTATGAATATATTTACAGGTTTATAATGAGTTGCAATAAAGAATCTTTGAAGAAAAGCAGGATTGTTGTCTTAACAACTTCTTTATTGTGGACATACACAACCAGATGAATGAGTAAGTATGTACTCCGGAATGTTGTGCTTGTTCTCAGTTAAAAATTATTGCTTTTTGTTCCCTGCCGCCGCAGAGCGGGAAAATGGTATTCAGCTCCTTCCATTCAACCTAGTGTCTTCAAATTTGGTACCAGTTTTCATTAGGGGAATGCACAGACTTCGGTCGATTTTGGTGACCTTGACCTCATTTTCAAGATCACAATGCGACTGAACATTTTTTGGATAAAATTTTGTTAGCGTGATATCTCATGAACCACTGCACCTAGAGTCTTCAAATTTGGTTTCAGTCTTCATTTGGGGCATACACAGACACCAGTCGAATTGGGTGGCCATGGCCTCATTTTCAAGATCACTATTAGACTTTCACAGTTTTTAAAATGTTGTTTGTGTGATATTTCTGGAGTCTTTAAATTTGCATTGGTACCAGTCTTCATTTGGGGAATACACGGATAACATTTCATAGTCATTACATGACTTTGTTTTTGAGGTGTTGCACCTAGACTTTAAAATTTGGTATCAGTCAATCTTCATTTTGGGAATACACAGACAACAATCAATTGACCTTGACCTCATTTTCAAGGTCACTATGAGACTTCGACTTTTAAAATTTTCTTACCCCGATATAATAACTAATCAAACATGAAAAGCTCTCCACGCTGTAGAAACTGTATCCATCCTTTTAGCTCATTGCGGCTTGGGACATGGTCACGTTTGTGAAAATTACTTGTCTTAATAAGGAATCTGTTTTTGTTGAGTTCTGTGAGGCATGTACTGCTAGCCTGTTGAGTCACATGCTTCAATCATATTGTTCCCCACGTCAACATGGAACAGGGGACCATGTATTCAGCGGTGTCCGTCTGTCCATACATAAGTCACATTTCTTGTTAACGTTATATCTCATGAAGCGTTGCATCCAAAGTCTTTAAATTTGGTGTCAGTCGTTTTTGGTAACCTTGACCTTATTTTCAAGGTCACCGCGGCACTTTGATCACTTTTCGAACTCTTGTTAACACAATATCCAATGACCCAAGCACGCAAAGTCTTCAAATTTGCTGATCATCATGACACATTTTACCTGTAATGCAATATATGTAGTATTTGACCAAATGATGTGTCTTACTAAACCAGGGGTCGATTTAGAGGACGCTTACCTACTTGCACCAGGTGCAACCTGAGATAAAAGCTAGGTTGCACAAATCAAATTCTAGTTGCACAGTTTTAATCGAGGTATAGAGTACTTAAATTAAAAAGATAAAGTCTCAGTGATTCATTTAAATTTTCTGTTCCAAAGTGTACCCACTTGTTATCTTACCGGTAATATGTTATTACTCAGATTCATCAAATTCCTGATCACTGGTAAATGCTCCATGCTTCGTCTGTTTCATTTTGTGTCAGACAATGTGTTCTCTTGCCATAATTTCAATCTTTAATTTATATTGCTAACCATCCCATGTTATGTTTTTTATCTTTGAATTTGTTAGTCTAAATAATTGTTTTCACACATATAACTATATAATTTAATTTCTGTTTTCCCCCAATTATAATTTTAATTCAATGTCTTTAGAATTTAGAATCAACAATACATGAATGGATTTGAAGAACAAAATGAGTTTTTCTTATAGAAATAGCTGCTTTAAGAAAAATAAATTTATCATCATCACTGCAAAAAAAGGGGGGGAAACAAGACTAAATTCAAATCAATTTCATCTAAAATCCCATCATGTACAATGTTTTGAAAATTCTAAAATTCTAAATTTAAATTAAAAAACCCATCATTCTGTTTCAATCACTACCAAAGGGATATAAAGGGAACTTCATAAATATAATTGTCACTTCATAATAGACTTCTATCTGCAATCTCAATCTGGAATATTTGCTATCTCAATATGGAATATTTGCTATCTCAATATTTATTTGTTGTGAATTTATTTTCTGAACACAAAACAGAAAATAAAAACACTCACAGATTTCTAGAGCTTTTCAGTCTATTAATAAGCACATGGTCTGTATCAATGTCCCTATGAGACTTTTGTCAAAATATTCAGTGACAATTCCCATCTTTATATGTTTAAATAATAATTTTCCAATTTATCAACACTAAATAAATTGTCTAGATGTCAAAATAAAGTAAACACAGACGTCTGTCATTTGTCAAACGCATGCCGATAAACTGATTACTGATAAGTGTGCGTTTGCGCTATGCAATAAACATACTAGACATCACCCGGTTTAGAGTCACACCAAGAGTAGTCTCCCTTTAGCGTAAATGTTTGGCTATGCTTGATTTGTTTTGGCGGCGTATACACCGGTCACGTGTCCGGCATACGCCGTACCTGGACCAGGCTCAGTTGAAACAAGTGTATCAGCGTACAGACAGGAAGACGTCATCATCCCTCAAACTAGCTTCAATAAACATGTCATTTATATTATGTAAGTATTTTTGGAAAATTATTTCAAAACATTGATTGATATTTTATTAGCGTGTAATGCATTGTTTTAAATAAGCAGTGACATTTAAAAATAAATCCGTCAACTACTTAATTGTCCAACGTAACTTCATAAACAAAATGCTTATTGAATGTCGCAAGGGTAACATTTGTCCGCCATTATACGCCGCCTTCGCCGGTCATTTCAAACCGGCCCATCCGGAGTACGCCTAAGGCGTCCTCCGGGTTCCAATCAAGTGATTTGCCGGTTACGCCGCTTCCGGCGGCGTACGCCGGATAGTGCGCCGGGTCCCAAATCAAGCATAGCCTTTGATGGACTGTTTAATCGGCAGTTTTGTCAACATGTTATGTTGAGAGAGTTTTAGAATAGTATTTTGTAATTAAATTTGACTAAATATTCAAGCCCTTAATTTGATTTTTTTAAACCTAATATTAGATTTATTTCTAAAATAATTGACTTGCACTTGGTGCAAGTTGGACTTATAAATAAGTTGCACTTTGTATTATTGGGTAACAAGTTGGGTGCAAGTAACAAAGCACTAAATTGAACCCTGAAAACTCAATGTTAGCGGCGGGGGACATTTCCATGTTTTTGCCAAACACTTGTGTATATATGTATTAAATGTCTTATGGCCCAACTATTACTGAAATAAGCAATCTGAAATAAGAAAATAAGAATCTTTTTCTTTTGAATGAGCAGTCCATAATTTTCTGTATTCTATCTGTTCACAGCTGACAGGAAACTCCCACGTGCTGAAAGCAGAAGCAAATACTATGTAAAATATGGAAACCCAAATTACGGAGGTAAGTTTTGTCATATATAACAGATTTTCTGTGCTTTTCACATTCTAATGATTTTCAAATGAATTTAAATCATTCCAGTTTACTAGCAGCCGTTATACAAGTAAAATACTCTTGGAAGCAACATTAAACCCTACATCACCTCACTTGGTTGAAATGTAGAAGTAAAAGTTACAGTAAACAAATATCAATAAGCCTTTTTAACTAGTAGTTTCACATGTAATTGGTGCAAGTTTAAACATATATTGGCTTGGAATATTAAAGGGGCTGTAGTACTTTTTCAAATGGAAATATTAAGACCTCACAAAAGGGAAAAGAAAGGTAATCAATTGCAAAGCAATCCTCCTAAATCAATAAGAGTTCTAAAACTAATGGTTATGGTTCAGCTGAGAAATGCAGATCCATTTCCCATCCTCAAATCGTTCAAAGGGTATTGTAACGGAAGGCGACTAAGGACCAGTCAGTGTTTTATCCAGAGTGCGCGATTGCGGTATTCTCGCAAGTTAGCCAATCAGTTACGCAACTTTACAGTCATAGTGGGGGAGAAATCGCGCAAATAAACATACATTCACGCAATTTTATCAGACTGGTGCGTTACCTGTATTTATTTTTTTTACTATCTCTTTCCAACAATCGCGATCAAACACTTCCTTGTTAGAGGAGAGATCTTCGTACGTTTCGGAAATTCCTTAATATCAATCATAAAACATCGTTTTCCCCTGTAATCCCCCTGCTTTGAACGTGTGTGGTCGAGGCTAAATGGTCAATCCAAGAAGTTCCGAATGTTTAGACATGCGCAGTAATCATTTCCCCCAAATCACTGTCTGACAGTCACATGGCGTCTGCTAACTTACTAGCGAAAATGTCTACCCGCCGCGGCGTAACCAAAATGAAACCTAGTAAGTAGTATAGTAGATGTCATTGCCAACATTTATTTAAGATTTATTTCAGGTTGTAGGCACTCCCCCTCTTTTAATCCAGAGGTTTTAGGTAGTCCCCCACTTTTTATGAATGTGGGGGGGGATATCCCCCACTTGTACCAAATCCTGGATAAAACACTGTGGCAGTTAAGGTTATGTAAATTTAGTAACGTATGCTGCCACCAGTCACAACTCATGTGACAAAAGTAAATTACCAGTTTCGGAAGACATAGTTCAGTGAAAGTATATCACAAGGTTCAGTAGCACTCGAGTCAAAACAATAAACAAGCATGCAGATATAGGACACAACAAGAAGAATTCAATTAATAAAGTTTATTCAGTAAATAACAAGGTAGATACGATCTGCGTGAGCCGGGTGCTGGAACTTGGCTGTACTTGCACTGTATTGGGATTCCTTGACTTGTTTGAATACTTGGTATACTTACCGCATCATAATCCACCAAAGTTACCCACGCACATAACGGATCTAATATAAGAAATTAATAAACAACTAACGCTAATATTTACAATATATCCCCCTTAAATATAACCCAGAACAACCCATGAAGCTATCCTATCAACAACCCAAACCTGGAAGTAAACATCCCAAGTGTGACCCGGAAGTATTGACCCATGACCCGGAAGTGATTCCAGAGTTGACGAGGCTCCAACAACACATTGACGTAACATGAATGATCGATCTACAAATAAACACTACAACTGGAGTTTATGGAGATCCCACCCTCACATAGGAAATGAGAGATCATTTGACCCGAGTATACATCCCGTGAGAGCAGACCATATATTAAACAGTGGAAAAAGCTATGGAAACGAACGTACTCTAAAACTAAGTCAATACACACACCACTTACCAATACATATAGTAATGCAGGGTGACGCTTGTTCTGTGTAAATTCTGTAATAATGAAACTTGAACTTGTACTTGAACTTAAACTGTATTTGGATCTATGTCTTGGAATGCACTCTCACTCAACCTTACATTACCATATATAGAATCCGTCGGATCTGGATTCAAAGAAATCGGATCTGCCGGAATCGGAATTGCCGGAGTCGGAATTGCCGGAGTCGGAATTGCCTTAATAATCCCAACAAGGAATTGAACTCCAATATTGTACTACTAAGTGAATTAACAAATATTACAACAGTTATTCTTACGATTACACATCCTAGACCCTACTCTAACAAATACATAAAATATCAGAGGTGACGGAATCAGATCCGTCGGAATCATGAAGAATCAAACAAGTAAAGTGCACTCAGAACGCTAATTAAAACCTACGTCTTGAGTCTGTTCTTGGATCTGTGACTTGCATCTGTTATTTAATTCTGAGATACACTATTCCTAACTAGAACTCTGGCAGATACGGCAGTGACGGAATCAGATCCGTCGGAATCGGATTCACAGGATTCAGACAAGATTAAGTAATAAAATAATTCTAAAAACCCTACAAGTAGAAAACATGTATCAAAAGTTATCAGGAATTAGATAATTAATAAGAAGTAATTAATGACGTGATCTAGGATTAATCTGAGATCCCTACCTTACTATGGCTGTCCTTAAGATCCTAACGCTCTTGAATTCTTGAACTTCTCTCTTGAGAACCTGAGTGCGGAGGATCGCAAATGTACGGCAAAGGATAGAATGAGGAATTAACTTACACGATGTATTTACAATTAATCTGAGGTAGGGATACGACATCATTAGATGCATATTACTTTAGAAAGCAAAATGTTACACATGCACTAAGTGACATGTTACTTGGTCTACATAATTGTTTTCACTTATCCCTGATGAAGGTCAAGGTTTCATACGGTGAACCAGGAAGTAACAACGATTTCAGAAATTAGGATAAACTGATCGACTGAATTCCGTTACAGTATTCACACTAAAATGGCCGCCAGCAATTAGACATGTCACTGTTTCCTATGAGTAGAGATATACTACATACACTTATAAACTGCAAATTTTAACCTATAAAAAATACAAAAAACCCTTTTCAGTGCCTTTAACCCTCTAGCTGTTGTAGTGTTAAACCATTCTTGTATACCTGTTTTCAGGAACCATTAAACAAATTCTGTTTAATAAGGGCGCATATTTGTATCACGCAGAATAAAATACTTAATGAGTTGGTAAGGGTTTATCCTTCTAAACTAAATTCAGGTCTTTTTTAACCTCTTTTCCATGATTCAACTTATTGTTCATGTTTTTGTTACAGGTATGAAAGGCCTCATCAGCACATCAAGGTATGTTTGCTCCGTGCCTTTCTATAACTCTTCACTAACAAATTAACAATTGGTCAATTGCTGAGATGCAGATTAAATGTACACGCCAGAAGCAACTTTTTCCTTATTCTAAAATAGTTCTAATCCCGCCAGGGATTTGTCAACTTTGCGTTAGAAAACTGTTCTACATTCTGTAAGGTTTGGATGCAATGCTACACCGAATTTCAGCGCAGTACCACACATGGTTCGCTAGTTCCAGCCGGTGCGCACTGGTTTAACCGTAATCCATAGCCACCATGACATTGTGGGCTTTCTCCCTGCAATTTTACTAGCAGCGACATTTCGATACGAGATACGAAACTGGTTTTCAAGCCAGTGATTATTTTAGTATGTGAAACTTTGCCTACACAATATAAACGATTTATATATCCATGAAATATCTCTTCATTCAACTACACTATGGTTCATTCACCAACTCAACTTCAAAAATGTCAATCAAAGATGAATTTCAACATATTTTGAGATATGTGTTGAGCTGATAATAAGACAATATGATTAATACTTGAAAATTGACTTGCATTAGTTGCATTTTGGTTAACAGAAAACGTAGGTATCGAGCAAAGACATTTGAGGAGGAGCTGGCGGAGACGAAGGCAGCCATAGAATCTCAGCGTGCATCGAGGGAGGCGAGAGAGAGAGGGAGCCACTGGGAGGAGGAGGAGGAGGTGCGGGAGGAGGAGGAGGAGGAGATTAGAGATCTACCCAGAATATCTCCCCTCAAGAGGAAAAGAGGTCAGACCCGGTGTCATGTCATATCCTGAATTTTAATTAATCACCTATTGTACAAACATTAGAAGCCATGAAATGATAATTGACAGAAATAGTTCTTGGTCTGTATGAACCGTTGACACAGCTATGTGATATCAATTTCATCCTGTTACAAATATCCTGATAGATCTGACAAAAGTCATCACCATGATCATGCAATTGACATATGAAAGTTATGCTCCTATAATTTTTCTCATCCAAGATTCTTCCTTCTGGCTAAACAATTGAACAGACCAAAATCTTTTATTGCTGATGCAGGAATATTTGTATGCCTGAAAGTCGACATGGAAGGATTTGGCACTGTTTAGCTATTAAAGTAGAAAATCAAGAGTATAAGTGTCACATTTGTGATTGTAGATGGGTCTGACCAAGAAGGGGAGGAGCTAGACATGGAGGCGGAGCTACAGGAGCTGCTGGGCCCGCCCACCAGGAAGCAGCGCTCCATGAGGATGTACGCCGACGATGAGGAGGAAATGAGGAGCTCAAAAAGGTCTGTATCTGGGCTTCATATGATCAGTGTTTCGTATTACTGATTGGATAAAACACATGGCTATTATATTGGCTGTGAATAACAGAAAAAATAGATTAATGAAGCCATTAATGTATCAGTAATTTTATGAGATTTGAATACAGCTTCAATCAATACAATTCTGATTAGAATTAAATCTGCACAATAGGAGGATATCGATACGAACTGGTTCTATAGATTCCTCGCCATTAGGTCTGAGGACCCCCTGTATAGGCGCGTGTTCTGTACCAGTTTATCCCAGACAAAGCCCAGTCAAATAGCTGACCAATCACATCATAGTTTTTAAACGGTCGCCTTTTTGAAAGCATTTTGAATAGACAAAAGGATAGCTGTTTGGAGTTATTTGCCCCTAGCTTCTCGCACTGAAAGCTTTTGTTGGAGGTCTTGTGATTGGTTAACTGAATTGCGTCAGGCCATGGAAGTCTACTGGCTATCAAACGGTTTTGCAAGGAAACCTCCGAACGATATGAGTTCGTATCCCGATGTTCTATTTTGCAACTTTTGTTCCTTGAAAAACTGCAATCAAACAATTCTCGCCACTACAACAATTCAAGCAATGTTCTAGGATAAGTAAAATATAGAATACTAAACGATGTCCCTTTTGATAACATGTTTATTAAATGAGTGAATGGGTTTGGTATTTTAACGAGCGAAAGCATGTTATCAAACGGGACCGAGTTTAGTGTTTTGTTTATTACTCAATGATGTAAATAGCGCTGAATTGCAAGAAAATAATTTTTAGTTACGCTTACTTGCAAATAAGTCACCCACTATTGCATTCGCACGCCTAACATTTTGACATCCACCAAAAATGACTATGATATCACGCGCCGATTATGACGTTACAACAGCACGCGGTGGTATCACACATGTGTGTAAGCAACACATTGTTATCTAATGAGTGATCTCACCAAGGTTGATACATCTCAGATGGTCTGTCGTTCCATGAATAAACCTATTAGATATTTTTAGCAATACTTGCATTTAATCAGCTAAGAGAAATTAGATAACTGTAATTAACTATTGTAGTAACACTATTGCGTTTCTACACACTCTCTCCACTGCCTGCAGAGAATGCATTAGAAATTGTACAATATTAGATATTGTGATCCCATATATAACAACATTAGATTAACAATTACTACTTTCCTTTGAACAGGCGTTTGGGAGGTTCAAGTGGAGTGTTAACTGTCATGGCTGACGCAACCAGACGACCTCCAGTGGGCAAGGTGAAGGATGCTCGGGAGTTGATCCGACGCGGAGGGGGAGGGGGGATGAGGTCACAGCTCATGATGGACCAGGAGCAGGAGAGATCTCCAGACTCGGTCTCGCATTCCAGGTCAGGAAATCTCAGAATGAGGATTCGAGCGAGTCCCTCCGTCAGTGGAAGTGAAGAAGAGGAAGAGCAAGATTCAGACTCCCAGTCAGATAATGAGACTGACCAGCGTCCGAGCATTCTCTCTCGTCTGGGACCAGCCGGTAGAGGCAGTGATAGTGACAGTGAGAGTGGGGAGAGTGAGAGAGACTATGGGGGGAGGTTAGGAGACAGCAAGTCCCTCGGAACTGACCTACGGTCAAGACTTGGTGCTCAGAAACACAGAGACAACAGCAAATATCCTTCCATGAGGATCGAAGTGTTTGAATGATGCTCAGATTTTCGATAGTTTCATTATCATGTGTCTTTACAATTTAACTTGCGCCAGTCTCCACCACTGTTTAATTTAATCTTTGCTGCATTTCTTAAACTTTTCTTGTGCTAGTGTAACTTCACAGTGCACTTTGCTTTGTTAGCACAGAAATGTAGCAAGGATTAAATTAGCCAGTGATGGAAATTGGCACAAATTATGACTTGAGAAGAAAGATGCTGTCTTCATTAAGTTATTTTCTTCTTCATAAAAAGCTGCAAAGGTAAAACAAAAAGTGGAATCTTATTGAGGTAAAAGTGTTGAAGGATGCTTTTTAATAAGTGTGTTGACAACAAATCAGAACAGTTTTAGAAACCCTGAAACTAAAGATAACTAAGGTTGTAGAATATCCTTCCGAAAGCTGAAGACTTATCTGCAACAGTATCATTGACCATAAGATGATTAAATTAACTCTGTCATCTTCACAAAGAGTGCCACTAAGATGTTTCAGGATTTGAAATATTTTCTCGATGACTTTCAATGTTTAAGGCTCATACTATCTCGAGGTTGTCTCATGATCAACGGATCATACATTGAATCTCATCTTGTGCTTAGAAGATCAATGGATTAATGTCATATTTTAAGTTAAATACAGACCTAAACACAATTTTTTTAAGGTCAGTACCGTATGTAAGCAGAGTGTCGAAAATGTTCCTTGTCACTTTGTTGAGAAACAAAATTCTTTATTTGTATTGTGAATGCATTATGTTTGTTACTTCTTTCCACAACTTGTAATGATATTTCAGCATTAGGAAAATGCTTTGATATTTTCAATGTTGGAGTTGACCAATTTTGTAGAAATGAAAGCTGTTTTGTTCTTCTAATCAATTTGGATCATCCTTAATAATGAGCATTCACCGGTCTCCTTTTCCACCTAACAAACTTTTTCAAAAATATATCAATACAATTTAATATTTACTCATATTTGGTAGCATTTTTAAAATTCTTCAGAAAATTTTTAAATGCAAATAATATCGGTTAATATCGATTTCTTAAAGCAAGATTGCATTTGATGAACAATTTTAGAAAAAGGGAATTGTAAACGTATTGAAAAACCTGTCATTGATTGTCATTCGAATCAAGAAAATACTGTCAGAAAAAAACACCTGTAAATATTCCTGGGGTGATGTAGATCTGAACTAGATTGGATTGCAGATATCAAATATCGAGCAGGGGCTTTTGAAGAAGTTTGAAGAGGTTTTAATTTTCTTTTGAAATTTATTTTTGTTTTTCCATGTTTTTGTTTAGAAAACCTGATAACATTTTTAGCTCATCAGGCCTGAAAGGCCCGATGGGCTTATGGCATGGCATGGTGTCCGGCGTCCGTCCATCCGTCCGTCCATCCGTCCGTCCGTCCATCCGTCCGTCCATCCGTCCGTAAACTTTTTGCTTTTTCGACTTCTTCTCCAGAACCAATGACTCCACAGAGCTGAAATTTTATGTGCAGACTCCTTGGCCAATGGGGATTCTAAATTGTAGATTTTGTGACCCCATGACCCCAAATGGGGTCACAGGGGTCACATCCTTAAAAACCTATTTTCATCTTCTTCTCCAGTTCCAATAGGTCTAGAGAGCTGAAAAGTTGTGTGCAGACTCCTTGGGTAATGTGGATGTTAAATTGTAGATTTCGTGTCACCGTGACCCCAAATGGGGTCACAGGGGTCACATCCTTAATAACCTATTTTCATCTTCTTCTCAAGTTCCAAAAGGTCTAGAGAGCTGAAAAGTTGTGCGCAGGCTCCTTGGCCCATGGGGATTCTAAATTGTAGATTTCGTGACCCCGTGACCCCAAATGGGGTCACAGGGGTCACATCCTTAAAAACCTATTTTCATCTTCTTCTCAAGTTCCAAAAGGTCTAGAGAGCTGAAAAGTTGTGTGCATACTCCTTGGCCCATGGGGATTCTAAATTGTAGATTTCGTGACCCCGTGACCCCAAATGGGGTCACAGGGGTCACATCCTTAAAAACCTATTTTCATCTTCTTCTCCAGTTCCAATAGGTCTAGAGAGCTGAAAAGTTGTGTGCAGACTCCTTGGGTAATGTGGATGTTAAATTGTAGATTTCATGACCCCTTGACACCAAATGGGGTCAGGGGTCACACCCTTAAAAACCTATTTTCATCTTCTTCTCAAGTTCCAAAAGGTCTAGAGAGCTGAAAAGTTATGTGCATACTCCTTGGCCCATGGGGATTCTAAATTGTAGATTTTGTGACCCCGTGACCCAAAATGGGGTCACAGGGGTCACATCTTCAAAAACCTGTTTTCATCTTCTTCTCCATTTCCAAAAGGTCTAGAGAGCTGAAAAGTTGTGTAGAGACTCTTTGGTCAAAGGTTATTCTTAATTGTAGGATTGGTGACCCTGTGACTCCAAATACAGGTCACAGGGGTCATGATCTAAAAACCTATTTTTTGCTTGTTAACAATGTATTACTTGAGATAACTTAGATATTCAACCTTAGATAATAAATAAAATCCTGATGAGCTACAGAGCCCATGGCTCTATTTTTATTTTGTTACTATCATGGTTTTATGTACTTTATCTCTGTTTAAGTAGAGATAAGTATTTTAGCCAGAAAAACTTAATTATGGAAAGGCTTTTAGCTGTACCAGACAAAGCAAGATTGGGTTCCAACAAATCTTAACATTGGTGGGCTCTCAGATATTTGACATACCAGGTAAAATTCACATTAAAGGGGCTGTAGCACATTTTTAGCAAATTAATTTTTTTCAAATTTCTCATTTATAATGATAGTATATGTCCTTTATATTTACTTTAGAGGGTAGTACACAAACCAATTATCCGTAGTGGAAATTATGGTGTTGTGTATAAAGCAAAAATTGCACGGTGGCCATTTTAATGTGAATACATTTTATTATTTCGAATTACAAAAAGGATTCCCATGGCTTAACCAAACACACTCATTTTTTAACATGATTTTTCAAAGAGAGAAGGGTGTTTTTCATATCAGTGACATTATTTTTTAAATACATTTCATCAACTTATTGGAGCGAAAAAACGTTCTACTGCCTGTTTAATGTACTGGGATAATCAACCTAATATCTAATAAGAACAATTTAAAAAGACACAGCGAGTCACCTCCATTATGAGTGTTCTTGACTGGATGTAGAGAATCTTGATTCGTGGCAATAAGTTGTGTTTAAGCAACAATGTTTAAAACTGAATGTTCAGTCTGTTCCAGTTAATCTTGAGAATATAAAATAATTTTAACAAAACAGTCAGCCGGAGAAGTGAGACAATAGAAATAAGGAAACACGGTTAAATGGGAAACAATGATACGAGAAACCTCTGTACAGAGAAATTTCATTGTCATGCATGGCGATATCACTTAGGTTTTTCTTGTTACAAATTCAGTTTTGTTTAACTAACTTTCATGAAAGAGGTTTATGAATTTGGGCATAACCCAAAGTACATGTAGGTAAATTCATACATCAAAAGAATGATGGTTCATTTTCAGGTATCATTTTAACATTGTTTTTTTCTCATTGAATGTTTTTTTCATATGTCTTCATTTAGCCTATCATTTTCATTTCTGATTGTAAATTTGACTTATCGCAAATATTTATATATTAAATGAGATCTATGCAAATAAATTGCTTGTCCTTTTTAGCTCATCAGGCCTGAAAGGCCAGAAGGGCTTATGGCATAAGCTATCATCCATACACTTCCAATTTTTAGCTCATCAGGCCTGAAAGGCCCGATGGGCTTATGGCATGGCATGGTGTCCGGCGTCCGTCCGTCCGTCCATCCGTCCATCCGTCCATCCGTCCGTAAACTTTTCGCTTTTTCGACTTCTTCTCCAGAACCAATGACTCCACAGAGCTGAAATTTCATGTGCAGACTCCTTGGCCAATGGGGATTCTAAATTGTAGATTTTGTGACCCCATGACCCCAAATGGGGTCACAGGGGTCACATCCTTAAAAACCTATTTTCATCTTCTTCTCCAGTTCCAAAAGGTCTAGAGAGCTGAAAAGTTGTGTGCAGACTCCTTGGGTAATGTGGATGTTAAATTGTAGATTTCGTGACCCCGTGACCCCAAATGGGGTCACAGGGGTCACATCCTTAAAAACCTATTTTCATCTTCTTCTCAAGTTCCAAAAGGTCTAGAGAGCTGAAAAGTTGTGTGCAGGCTCCTTGGCCCATGGGGATTCTAAATTGTAGATTTCGTGACCCCGTGACCCCAAATGGGGTCACAGGGGTCACATCCTTAAAAACCTATTTTCATCTTCTTCTCAAGTTCCAAAAGGTCTAGAGAGCTGAAAAGTTGTGTGCAGACTCCTTGGCCCATGGGGATTCTAAATTGTAGATTTCGTGACCCCGTGACCCCAAATGGGGTCACAGGGGTCACATCCTTAAAAACCTATTTTCATCTTCTTCTCCAGTTCCAAAGGGTCTAGAGAGCTGAAAAGTTGTGTGCAGACTCCTTGGGTAATGTGGATGTTAAATTGTAGATTTCGTGACCCCTTGACACCAAATGGAGTCAGGGGTCACACCCTTAAAAACCTATTTTCATCTTCTTCTCAAGTTCCAAAAGGTCTAGAGAGCTGAAAAGTTGTGTGCATACTCCTTGGCCCATGGGGATTCTAAATTGTAGATTTCGTGACCCCGTGACCCCAAATGGGGTCACAGGGGTCACATCTTCAAAAACCTGTTTTCATCTTCTTCTCCATTTCCAAAAGGTCTAGAGAGCTGAAAAGTTGTGTAGAGACTCTTTGGTCAAAGGTGATTCTTAATTGTAGGATTGGTGACCCTGTGACTCCAAATACAGGTCACACGGGTCATGATCTAAAAACCTATTTTTTGCTTGTTAACAATGTATTACTTGAGATAACTTAGATATTCAACCTTAGATAATAAATAAAATCCTGATGAGCTACAGAGCCCATGGCTCTATTTTTTCGACTTCTCCTCTAGACCTGTTGTACACCTGGAGTTGACAGTTTGTGGAGAAGTACCTTGCATTTGTGCATCAAAGTTTGTGCAGTTAGTCCTGTCCTCTCCTCAAATATGAGTGAGGCAGGCATCTTCCTTAAAACCTTTTTAAAAAGCTGAAATTTCAGAACTTCATCTTTGTTAAATGGTTATACAGGTAAGTTCCCCCTCAAATATGCACGTTGTCCAGCCTAAACAAGGGCGGGATAGCGCAGTGGTGAGCGTTCAGCTTCGGATCAAGAGGTCCAGGGTTCGAATCCCACCAGGGGCACGGCAACTTTGTCTGTAGTAGAGAACTGTACTACACGCAGTAAGGTTACACTGAATTTCAGCATAGTACCACCCATGGTTCGCTAGTTCCAGCCGATGCTCGCAGGTTTCAGTGCAATGCATAGCCACATGGCGTTGCGGGCTTCCTCCCTGCCGTAATACTAGCAGCTGTGATATAAGTGAAATACTCTTGAAAGCGGCGTTAAACCCCAACTCACCTCACCTCACCACGCCTCCAGCCTAAAC
Source organism: Gibbula magus (assembly GCA_936450465.1). NCBI lineage: Eukaryota > Metazoa > Mollusca > Gastropoda > Trochida > Trochidae > Gibbula > Gibbula magus. The sequence continues at coordinate 25,141,194 of OW388295.1, read as the reverse complement.
GTTTACCTTGGCCTGCCTGAAAGGTCATATGGGCATATGGCATAGGCTGTCGCCAAAGTTGGCCGTGGCAGGATTTATCACTGAAACCTTTTAACAATTTCTCCAAAACCAGTTTACATCTGAAGCTGAAACAACTTTGTTACATTAGGACTAAAGCTTTTTCATTTGGTCTTGACCCAATATCATAGATTTGTAAGTTTCATTACCTTATTCCATAAGCATGAGCATTGCAAGTGTGTAATTTAACATGATTTACACTGTAGCATCCAAATCAAATAAAGCCATAGAAATATAGCTTTTCCTTGTAAAATGCTCTTAGTAGGATTATTTATCCTTGTGCATTGAAAGCTGACCTCAGTGTGACCCTTCATGGTTCCTGGTTCGTGGGTTTTATTTTTCAACCTTAAGTGCTCTTGTGTGACTGGTCCCTTGAGTGAACTTACACAAGCCTCTAGAGAGAGGAAACAATAGAGGTTACACCTTTAAAATATACTTGTTATTTCTTACCATGAATGCAAAGGTATATATTAATAAAATGTGTGCTGACATACCTTCACCAATATGGATTATATATCGTAATTTTGGTAATGGGCAATTGATATGCTAGCCTGTACCTTAGCATTCTGGATTATCCAGAGTATACGCTCCGATAAATCTACTCAGTGTCCTATCTATTGATCGGTGATAGGCCTTGGATATTTGAAATGCTTATTCATTTGTAATAGCTCATTAAATAACCCTTACATTTAAAATGCTTTTTTGGACGATGGATGTGTGCGTTATATGGTAAAAGAAGACCTTGGTGAGACACGTCACTGGATGTTTATAAGGATAATTTATCTGTTAGATAGTCAGTTGCTCAGAGCGGTAATGTATCGATTAAAAGATGTGTAAATACGTATAACGGATCAACATACACAACTTCCTGTGGCGCCGCTTCTAACTACGATTCAAATTAGCTGATCAAATTACCACGCACTCTTAAAGGGGCTATCACATACGTTATAGCTGTCTATGGAATATGTTATATCATTACTTTGGTCTCACCTTTTACAACACACACACAAAGTTTGTGTATTCAACAAATTTTCGTTTAAATGTTGTTGTTTTTGTGTGTGCTACTTTAATGACGCCTCTCAAAGGGGATCGTCCATCAGAGGGATCGCCTCTAGTCTGTTGGGATGGAACCAACTTCTCCTGCAAGTCAAAACTCGCGCCAGTCTCCGATGTTGTATCCCAAGTATGGATCTATCCCATCTTAAGATGGGATAGCTCTCCGGGCTATCACAACTGTGGATAAATCGCTATCTCAAGTTGTGATAGCAGAAGTTTTTAGAAAGAAATGAGTTTGATGAAAAAATTTATTTTGATGAAAAAAAATGACTTTGATGAAAGTACTGCCCCAGGTTAGGTCTCTATTGCAAAATGCAAATTGAACAATGTTGAAGATATATGATCACAATTTGCCAGGTTTGCTGGATGATATAAAGAAGACGAGATTGGTGGGATCTGAAGATATATCACAATATAGAGTATATAAAGTTTAATCTGATCTCTTGGTAACAAACATCTTTTAGAAATAGGAATTCATTCTTGTGTAGATCTAGAGAATATAACTGAAGTGAACTTAAGTCACTGCTTTTACCTAAACTTAAACATCCTCTTGCAGCCTTACCAAATCATCCAGATAGGACAACAGGTAACTTTCAGGAAATGTTTGTATTCACGTGGAATGGCATAATAGCTAACATCAAGTCTTGATTTATTTTCCAGACCATGTATGGAGGATTAAATGTTCCCAATAGTAGACATATTACATCTGCATAACAATTGACATGGTTTGAAAGGATAGATTTTGTTTCAATTTCTGAACTTTTAGTATGGTATTCCTAATTGGTTGTATGCAACAACTACATGGAACATTTGATGTACGATGTACGGTGCTCAGACTTGCATGACAGTAGACTACTATGTTTATTGTTTGAAATATTTGTTAACAAATATGCTCAATACTGAAAAAACGTCTCTTGCATTTAATTCATTCTCGATTCACAAGGTTCAACGTCTTATTCACCTATGCATTATAGATGGCAGATGATTAATTAAATTAAAACGTCAGATTTTAACTATTTCTTGTGTTTGGTGTTTGGCGTGATCATGGTACAGATAACGTCCACGAACGCGTGAGCTGCCAAATCATAGGACACGACCTTCAGTTAAACGGTGTTTGTCGATTCTATAAGGCAGAATACTCTTAGATCTACCAGATGAGTGAAGTTCGTGTCTCGCACGCTCGTTTTCAATTGACATCTAGACACAAATATGTCTCAAGTTAACAAAATCATATCAAGTTTTGACGTAAAGATAATTTACAGTTTACATGTGAATCCCAGGGGTGTGTATCATTAGCATTAATGAGAAAACAGGTGAGCGATCGTCAACTTTCATATCATGACATATCATTGGCTGAAAATATACATGCTTTAAATAGGGATGTGAAATCAGCCGGTAAGCTTTACGAGTCAAACGCGCCTTACTCAATCAGAAAATGTCAAGTAGTCTTACGGATAAAAAAAATGGAGCAGGATTGGTTATGAATCATAGATACTTGTCTTGCTGCATTTTCGTAACTTTCGTTACTCTCTTCAGATTTTCGATCCTAATCTGTTCTTTTGCTGAAGTCCTCGATTTCAGGCGAGATAGAACAGAGGTTAGGATCGGAAATCTGAAGGGAGTACCCGCTGTGGGAAGAGAATGACCAACCAGTTACTTCCTTATTTTACAAGATAAAAGATGTTTTGACGTATGAAAGTCAACTTGATAACACAGATGACGTTTTTGATACCTGAAACCTAAGTTTTAATGCGAAAGGTTAGACAGAAGGACAATAGTTATTTTGGGTAAAAATGCTATGTTATGCTATGTTTCACTTACTTTTTAGCTCATCAGGCCTGAAAGGCTCGATGGGCTTATGGCATAGCATGGTGTCGGTCCATCCGTCTGTCCGTAAACTTTTCGCTTTTTCGACTTTTTCTCCAGAACAACTGGGTCAAAGGAGCTGAAATTGTGTATACAGACTCCTTGGGCAATGGGCATTCTAAATTGTAGATTTGATGATCCAGTGACCCCAAATAAGGGCCTCACAGGTCATAACCTAAAAACCTATTTTCATCTTCTTCTCCAGAACGAAAAGACCTAGAAGACTGAAATGTTGTATACAGACTCTTTAGCCAATAGAGATTCAAAATTTAAGATTTGGTGACCCTGTGGCCCCAAATAAGGGCCTCACAGGCCATGATCTAAATCCTATTTTCATCTTCTTCTCCAGAACGAAAAGACCTAAAAGGCTGTCATGTTGTGTAAAGAGTCTTTAGCCAATGGAGATTCTAAATTGTAGATTTGGTGACCCTGTGGCCCCAAATTAGGGCCTCACATGCCATTACCTAAAATCCTGTTTTCATCTTTTTCTCCGGAACAAAAAATATGGGCCACAGCCTAAAAAACCTTTGAAAATGAATTTTGAACTGATATTTTATGGCTCTTCAATCACTATTTACTTGATCCCTAATAAAATACCTGAGGGAGAGTCATCTCATCTTTTAGATATGTGAGTCCTAACTTAGGTTTGAGAAACGCAGAATTGAGAAAAAGTAACTTTGCAGTTAATCTTAATAAATAGGAATGTGAAATATATGTCGACTTGAAATAACAATCTACATTGTGGACATGTTTGTCAAATTGACGTAATCAATGTGAAATGAGAACTATTGAATAGCCTATGAACTGAAAATTGTGACAAGCCACAAAGGAATAAATTGAAGTGGAGTTAAGAATTCTTTTATTTTACATGAGATATGTGAACTGCATATGACTGGTGATGAAATGATAAGGTAAAAATATTTTCATCTTCTTCTCCAGAACAAAAAGACCTAGAAGGCTGTAATATTGTGTGTAAACTGTTTAGCCAATGGGGATTCTAACTTGTAAATTTGGTGACCCTGTGACCCCAAATATGAGCCACAGTCTAAACAACCTTTGAAAATGAATTTTGAACTAATATTTTATGGCACTTCAATCACTATTTAGTTTATCCCTAATAAAATACCTGAGGGAGAGTCATCTCATCATTTAGATATGCGAGTCCTAACTTGGGTTTGAGAAATGCAGTAACTTTGCAGTTAATCTTATTCAGTAGGAATGTGAAAAATAGGTCGATGATCAAGTCTCCATTATGGACATGTTTGTCAAATTGATGCAATCAATGTGAAATGAGACCTATTGAATAGCTTTTGAACTGATTATTATGGATATTATAAAAAAGGCCCGCACAGTTCAAAACATAAAATCTATTTTCATCTTCTTTTCCAGAACAAACCAGAAGGAATATTGCGTTCAGAATGTTTAGATGTTTGGATGAAAAGGCTTAGAACCGTTAAAATTGTGCAGATATTATTTAGCCAAGGTGATTCTAAATTGTACTATGTACCATGAGATTCATCACATTGCCTGTAACAGTGTTCTCTCTAAGCCTTATACAGTTAGATCAGTGCTGCCAGTGTTTAGTGCCAGGCAGAGTCTATTACATAATTTGGCTGTAAAAGCACAGCTGGCTTGTAACCAGAGCCAAGGGGTCAAAATATTGCATAAGCTCCTGTGTGTTGACCTTGCTGAGTGCTCTCTCTCAATTTCAAGACCAAGATTTGTCAGGGCTAGGGATTGTGCATTATATTGAGACAACATATTTCTGTCTTCATCATCAAACAATATAAACCCTGATGAGCTACAGAGCCCGTGGCTCTATTTTTACGTTTTACTTTTACACTTACTCGTTTTTATATAAAATCCGTTGATATATAATGTTATTTGTATAAACTATGTTTTGAAAATATTAATGCCCCCGTCGTAGAACACATTCACTAGCAATTGAAAATTAAAATATGACGTCATTTGCTAACCGACGCTCTAACTGATGTCCTAAATCACGGGCATGTTTTAGAGCACACTGTCGGTCCCATTGACCGCCTGTGTTTTATTGCCGTGGGTATCTTATAATGACGTCAAGCTGTTGTTTCATTACGTCATGCTTTTTTGTTTATAGCGTCCTATAGGCCTAAAACAATCAAGTCGAATGACTTTTCTTGACTGTAGGGTATTATTTTAAATACATAATAATTATGGGAGGGTAAATTAAACTCGGTCAATATACTTTTTCGATCAGAGAACAATGACAATGGCCTCGGACTTCGTGGTTTAGTGTGGTTAAGTGTGGTTATATGTGGGTATGTGTGGTAAAGCATATATGGATCAATAAAACAAGAGTATGCACGTTAGCCTTTATATCAAAGTGACATATCACATAGCATTTATATTATGATGAATCTCGTGACATATAAAAAGGACAACATCAAGTTTATTGGGAACATAGTTTTTCATCATGGTTATTCAATCACGATAACTTTCCATTTCCATATTGAAGAACGTGTCAATCACATGACATGCAACTTTAAATTTGTCCCGGGTGACTTCCTCTCAATATGTCTCAAATGCCAGTAACTTCAGCACGTTATATGTCACCATGGCACCAGTAGTGACATTCACTCTAGTTAAATGTCAAATCTCAGTTACACACTGTGACATGACAACCTCAATTACACGTATTACTTTGGATGACAGATAAATGTCATATTGTGACAATGTTTATCTGTCACATCCTTCATTTATGTGATCCTCTTTTTATTCACGACATAAAATTACACTTATTATTTATTAAACACCCCGTATTGTCGTGATATTTCCAGTTACGCCTACATGCCATGTTCTTATTTGCCATCCACTTCATGATATGTCATGACATTTTCTCTGTCGGGACGACATGACAGCCAAACATCTTGTTAGGGTCACGGACATTGACATCGTGACATGCCACGACATGTCTCTCTTAGGACTCCATACGACATCATATTGACACATCATGCATGACATCCGTGCATAATGTGACGCAAAGGATGCCACATGACATCTAAACAAACGTACATGACTTCCACTTCAGGACATCCTGTGTCCACATCCTCCTCCTCCTTGGAGTGTCATCAGGACAGGACATCATGGCACGGTCACATTTTCACACGACATTGGCTTCAAGGCCACTTGGTTAAGATCCTGATACAGATGTCACTCATGAAGAAATCAATCATACAACACCAAATCAACTGATCTAAAACAACAACAAATCAACCGATCATACATCGGAACAAAGTGAAGGATCATGAGTTTGATGTATCAAACCCAAAAAATGAAAAGATATTTTGAACGTTGCCACTCATTCTACCCTGAGGACGAGGCTGGTTCGCTATGAATTTCATTCTTTCTCCCACAAACTGTTTTGCTTCTCTGTCCCAACTTGACCTCTCCTCCATCACCTGGAATTCAATTCAACCCATCACAATGTTGTTGACATGTATATTAAAGATAAAAGCTTCTTTTTGGATGTAACAGCTGCTGCATTTCGTCGACATTTCTGTGCCAGATGTTTTAGATGCACTACTTAATTCAGGTACAGTAAAGCTGACACTATAAGGGTGAGGGAATGCAGTTTGGTTGCACTACTTAATTCAGGTACAGCACACAGTAAAGCTGACACTATAAGGGTGAGGGAATGCAGTTTGGTTGCACTACTTAATTCAGGTACAGCACACAGTAAAGCTGACACTATACGGGTGAGGAAATGCAGTTTGGTTGCACTACTTAATTCAGGTACATCACACAGTAAAGCTGACACTATAAGGGTGACGGAATGCAGTTTGGTTGCATTACTTAATTCAGGTACATCACACAGTAAAGCTGACACTATAAGGGTGACGGAATGCAGTTTGGTTGCACTACTTAATTCAGGTACAGCACACAGTAAAGCTGACACTATAAGGGTGACGAAATGCAGTTTGGTTGCTCTACTTAATTCAGGTACATCACACAGTAAAGCTGACACTATAAGGGTGAGGGAATGCAGTTTGGTTGCACTACTTAATTCAGGTACAGCACACAGTAAAGCTAACACTATACGGGTGAGGAAATGCAGTTTGGTTGCACTACTTAATTCAGGTACATCACACAGTAAAGCTGACACTATAAGGGTGAGGGAATGCAGTTTGGTTGCACTACTTAATTCAGGTACAGCACACAGTAAAGCTAACACTATACGGGTGAGGAAATGCAGTTTGGTTGCACTACTTAATTCAGGTACAGCACACAGTAAAGCTGACACTATAAGGGTGACGGAATGCAGTTTGGTTGCACTACTTAATTCAGGTACAGCACACAGCAAAGCTGACACTATAAGGGTGACGGAATGCAGTTCGGTTGCACTACTTAATTCAGGTACATCACACAGTAAAGCTGACACTATAAGGGTGAGGGAATGCAGTTTGGTTGCACTACTTAATTCAGGTACAGCACACAGTAAAGCTAACACTATACGGGTGAGGAAATGCAGTTTGGTTGCACTACTTAATTCAGGTACAGCACACAGTAAAGCTGACACTATAAGGGTGACGGAATGCAGTTTGGTTGCACTACTTAATTCAGGTACAGCACACAGTAAAGCTGACACTATAAGGGTGAGGGAATGCAGTTTGGTTGCACTACTTAATTCAGGTACAGCACACAGTAAAGCTGACACTATAAGGGTGACGGAATGCAGTTTGGTTGCACTACTTAATTCAGGTACAGCACACAGTAAAGCTGACACTATAAGGGTGAGGGAATGCAGTTTGGTTGCACTACTTAATTCAGGTACAGCACACAGTAAAGCTAACACTATACGGGTGAGGAAATGCAGTTTGGTTGCACTACTTAATTCAGGTACATCACACAGTAAAGCTGACACTATAAGGGTGAGGGAATGCAGTTTGGTTGCACTACTTAATTCAGGTACAGCACACAGTAAAGCTAACACTATACGGGTGAGGAAATGCAGTTTGGTTGCACTACTTAATTCAGGTACAGCACACAGTAAAGCTGACACTATAAGGGTGACGGAATGCAGTTTGGTTGCACTACTTAATTCAGGTACAGCACACAGTAAAGCTGACACTATAAGGGTGAGGGAATGCAGTTCGGTTGCACTACTTAATTCAGGTACATCACACAGTAAAGCTGACACTATAAGGGTGAGGGAATGCAGTTTGGTTGCACTACTTAATTAAGGTACAGCACACAGTAAAGCTAACACTATACGGGTGAGGAAATGCAGTTTGGTTGCACTACTTAATTCAGGTACATCACACAGTAAAGCTGACACTATAAGGGTGAGGGAATGCAGTTTGGTTGCACTACTTAATTCAGGTACAGCACACAGTAAAGCTAACACTATACGGGTGAGGAAATGCAGTTTGGTTGCACTACTTAATTCAGGTACAGCACACAGTAAAGCTGACACTATAAGGGTGACGGAATGCAGTTTGGTTGCACTACTTAATTCAGGTACAGCACACAGTAAAGCTGACACTATAAGGGTGACGAAATGCAGTTTGGTTGCACTACTTAATTCAGGTACAGCACACAGTAAAGCTAACACTATACGGGTGAGGAAATGCAGTTTGGTTGCACTACTTAATTCAGGTACATCACACAGTAAAGCTGACACTATAAGGGTAAGGGAATGCAGTTAGGTTGCACTACTTAATTCAGGTACAGCACACAGTAAAGCTAACACTATACGGGTGAGGAAATGCAGTTTGGTTGCACTACTTAATTCAGGTACATCACACAGTAAAGCTGACACTATAAGGGTGACGGAATGCAGTTTGGTTGCACTACTTAATTCAGGTACAGCACACAGTAAAGCTGACACTATAAGGGTGACGGAATGCAGTTTGGTTGCACTACTTAATTCAGGTACAGCACACAGTAAAGCTGACACTATAAGGGTGAGGGAATGCAGTTTGGTTGCACTACTTAATTCAGGTACAGCACACAGTAAAGCTGACACTATAAGGGTGACGAAATGCAGTTTGGTTGCACTACTTAATTCAGGTACAGCACACAGTAAAGCTAACACTATAAGGGTGACGAAATGCAGTTTGGTTGCACTACTTAATTCAGGTACAGCACACAGTAAAGCTAACACTATACGGGTGAGGAAATGCAGTTTGGTTGCACTACTTAATTCAGGTACATCACACATTAAAGCTGACACTATAAGGGTGACGAAATGCAGTTTGGTTGCACTACTTAATTCAGGTACAGCACACAGTAAAGCTAACACTATACGGGTGAGGAAATGCAGTTTGGTTGCACTACTTAATTCAGGTACATCACACAGTAAAGCTGACACTATAAGGGTAAGGGAATGCAGTTTGGTTGCACTACTTAATTCAGGTACAGCACACAGTAAAGCTAACACTATACGGGTGAGGAAATGCAGTTTGGTTGCACTACTTAATTCAGGTACATCACACAGTAAAGCTGACACTATAAGGGTGACGGAATGCAGTTTGGTTGCACTACTTAATTCAGGTACAGCACACAGTAAAGCTGACACTATAAGGGTGACGGAATGCAGTTTGGTTGCACTACTTAATTCAGGTACAGCACACAGTAAAGCTGACACTATAAGGGTGAGGGAATGCAGTTTGGTTGCACTACTTAATTCAGGTACAGCACACAGTAAAGCTGACACTATAAGGGTGAGGGAATGCAGTTTGGTTGCACTACTTAATTCAGGTACAGCACACAGTAAAGCTGACACTATAAGGGTGAGGGAATGCAGTTTGGTTGCACTACTTAATTCAGGTACAGCACACAGTAAAGCTGACACTATAAGGGTGAGGGAATGCAGTTTGGTTGCACTACTTAATTCAGGTACAGCACACAGTAAAACTGACACTATAAGGGTGAGGGAATGCAGTTTGGTTGCACTACTTAATTCAGGTACATCACACAGTAAAGCTGACACTATAAGGTTGACGAAATGCAGTTTGGTTGCACTACTTAATTCAGGTACAGCACACAGTAAAGCTGACACTTTAAGTATGACGAAATTCAGCAAGTCTTAAATTAGCCAGCGGTATAGAGACTTGAACGAGTTATCCATTGCAGGGGAAGTTGAGTTCTCATTATACTGGGCCTTTGTAGCAGAGTTTAGGAACCGAATAGATAGCAGTCAGTGTTAGCAAGTTGAAACCAGTAAGTGTCGAGGCATGTTATTTTAAGGGATGGATAGTTCCGAAGGCTTTAATAACCTGCTTAAATTACACTCACATCACATCTTTTAAAACAAATCTACATTAAAACTTGAGAACATTTACTTTCCATACAAATAAACAATGTCATGGGTAACTCTTTGTAAACCGATTGAGTGTGAAAACAATAGGGTGACAACTTGACGTTTCAACCGTCAAACAAATAACGAAGTAGTCATCCACAATCAATCCTATACCAACAATGCCTTTGAAGAATTTCAATAAGATAACGTCAAAAGTGTATAAATATATTCCAACCTTCGTTTAATGATGGTATAACTTCTACATATTTTAGTTTAGAACGTTTCACGCACCTGGAAGGGACCCTCATGAGTTCGAGTAGGTCGTTTCAATGGCATCATGACCACGGGCATGCTGTTTATCTGAGTCTCCTCCGCGATTGGCTGGATTGTTGACAGACCTAGGATGACCTCTCCCGCAAAGTCGTCAGACACCATGTAGTCGTGGTCCCAGACGGAGAAGAGAACAGCCGCCCCGGTCTCCCTCAGTCTGCTGCTCGGGATAGCGGGACTGAAGACGATCACGATTATACAGCAGTCTGCAGAACTTTGTACTTCTGATATGACGAAACATGTTAGTGCAGGGTTGTTGTTATAATTTTAAAGGTACATCCATTGTGTTGTTTGGGGTCACATATGCTAAACGTTATAAATTGTGTAATGTTATCGAGAAGTACTGACTATTGCCGAAAAATGCCATATTGATCTTAGTCGACTCAGTTTACGGACGATATAAAGGTAAAACTACCGATTTCTGGTCGAAAACCGGACAATGCACCGCGTGTGGCGCGCGTTAATTAGTCAAACGTAATTTTGTAAACTAATTTATAACAGACTAAAAGAAAACTTTAAGTTTATAATGTTTAATAGGTCTTATAACTTCTGTACATGTAAATGGAACGTGTAGTTTCGGTTTCAAGTATAATGCTTTTAATTGGAAACTAGTAATTATTATATAATAGGCGATTGGGGATGAATATGCAAGTTCAGTGAAATTATATCAACTAATATCAGCGCATATCGTATGTTGGCATGTATAAAAACCAAATAAAATTTTATGAAACACAATGGATGTACCTTTAATGAGTAGTCATTACCTCATATTTGTTGTACAAATGAGACTTAATGTGTGTATCTTTCTCAGAAAAAAATATAAAAAAAAACAAACAAATAAAAATTATTTGATCTTTTTCAGAAGAAAGAAATATCTAAACAATTGTTATGCAATATAACTTAAGATATGGTACATCATGAACATTTCATGATATTGTAAAGGCCTATATCTGTTACTGATCATAGATTACACCCTTTGTCTCCCTGGTGTGGACAGAGAGCTACAGCCTACACGCTCTAAGATATCTGAGAATTTTTGAAATTTCGCCCCTGGTTATCAAGATATGGAATATGCTCTTTGAATTATTGGAACGAGTACAGGACTTCGAATCGGAGACATGCCACGTGTTTCTCTTGAAATGGGTAAATGACAGATGGAATGTTGCATCTAACATTGAATGAAACATGTATAGAAGTAAACAAAAATGTGGTTGTGTGTGAAAAGGGATAAAGTAAAGCTTTTGTTTCGTCTATGGGGATAACTGATCTTAAATAGCCATCAAAGATGTTGATGAACATATGGGAAAATTGCCAAAAATCTGTCTCCGTGAAATATATACACTTAATTTTTCACCGATTTTTCCGACCCAAAGTAAGCCGAGAAATTGCACTAATTAGTAAAGCTGTTTTCCAGTCTAAATATAGATCAAGTCTATTATTTTCAAGCGCAAAGCATTGTGGTCTAGCACTGTATACACAGACACGAAAGAATAACAAGGTTTATGAGCAATGAAAGAAACCGAAATATATTAATATTGGCGATTTTTTATGTACCATTTCATTGAATTATGTATTTTTTACAGATATTAATAAATGTATTAACCATCTAGGTATTTTGTTTGAATTTTTTGAATCAATGAAAATATATTTGTCATAATTTGGTCTTATCTCAATAAAAGTACATTAAAGAGGCAGTAATTGGTATATTCTCAGGACATTTAGAAACATTGTTTACAAAGCAATCATCACATTCAGTAATGTATGACAAGGGTAGCCTAACTTGCAAGAGAAGCACGTGCACCACTTGCATCATGTACGTTGCTATGGCGACATGCGCTATAAAGACGAGCCGGAAACGAATGTTGTGTAGTACGTTTAATGCAATAAAGGGAATTCTGTTTATATGACGTCAAATATCCTTAGCGCGCGCTAGTCGAAGGGGGTACATGTCTTTGAAACCAAATTTCATTATATTGTCATGATATGAAAATCATTTATCACATGTCATGTTGTAGATAAAAGATTTCTCTAGCGAGTGACGTTATAAGAATATGTTCCACAAATAAATGTGTATTTGAAACACTAACATCCTTGATGGCTCTTAACCAGCAGACACCCACACACAGGTATACTTACAATTGGAATGTCTCATTGAACACGGGGTTGAGTGTCTTCTCCACGACTTTAGTTTTACCTGCCTTGATGGTCGAGAAGAGACACGGTGGCTGGAGACTGACCAGCACGTAGGGGTCACTCAGTCCACTATTGTCCAGCCCCGGCAACTCCAGGGCCTTGAGAACTGGGTAAGAGTGACCGGGACGTTAATGGTACCAATTGCATATCAATACAAATGCAGGTGTCCTCTCATTGATAACTCCCAGATTTATATAAGCACCGAGAATTGTGTCAATGCAAACAAGATATGTAAAAAATGTATGCCTAATTTAATTTTTTTAAAGGGGCAGTAGCACGTTTTTTCGTTGAAATGAGTCAATGAAAAGTATTTGAAAAATAATTTCACCGATAGTTAAACAACTTTCTCTATTCAGAAAATCAAGTTAAAAAATGAGTGTAGATGGTTCCGTAAAGCCATGGAAATCTTTTTTTGGCATTCGAAATAATAAAATGTGTTCACAATAATACTGCCGCCATGAAATTTTTGCTTTATACGCAACACCGTTATTACCACTACGGATAATCGGTTTGTGTAATAAGATGTTTTACCCTCTAAAGTAAATATAAATGACATAAACTATTATTATAAATTGGAAATTTGAAAAAATAAAATTTGCAAAAAACGTGCTACTGCCCCTTAAATCCACATATCAACAATCAATGTAGCTGAGATTTTAAGTAAAACAGAATGCAGTAACAGGTTAAATTTCAACGTACTTACCTTTTACGATAATGGTAACTTGGCCCCTAGTTTCCTCCACGAACGCAACCTTGATCGCCAGGTGACCGAGATACTCTACAGGTGTGGTCTTCAAACAAACAGGTGACCACAGGTGAGAAACATTAAGGAAGTTTAGTGTTAAATGTGTTTTATGTTTAAAGGTATTTAATGTATGAAGTATTACCTGTTCCAGGTGGGCAGAATCACAATATTAGAACAACGTGCTTCAGGAGTTCACTTTCACATTAAAGGGGCAGTAGCACGTTTTTTCACTCAAATAAGTTGATGAAATGTATTTGAAAAATAATTTCACCAATAGTAAAACATCCTTCTCTCTTCAGAAAATAAAGTTTAAAATGAGTGTACATGTTTTGGTTAAGCCATGGGAATCGTTTTTGTAATACAAAATAATAAATTGTGTTCACAATAAAATGGCCACCATGCAATTTTTGCTTCATACGCAACATAGTTTTTACCACTACAGATAATTGGTTTGTGTAACAATATGTTTTACCCTCTAAAGTTAATTTAAATGACATAAACTATCATTATAAATAGGAAATTTGAAAAAATAAATTTGGCAAAAAACGTGCTACTGCCCCTTTAAAATATGGATAAAACCCTTAATGTGACACTATCCGAAACGACTGTACGTCCACACGTTGTACCTGTTGGGTTGAACGACGAGTGGATATATCCCAACGTTTATTGACAAATGGAATACATTTATCAAATTGACAACGTTTATATTCTTCATCAAAATATTGCAACACAATATGTTCTAACCACAACTGCTCTTTTAATGGCTAGCTATTAATGGCGATTAAAATATTTCATATAACATGCACTAAAGAAAGTATTTTTGGTTTGGTTTTGTTTCTAGAATAATTGAGAAAAGTTGTCAATCAATCTAACTTACTAAACTGATTATAGATTTGGAATTTATGCAAAATAGGTAACACGTTGTTTAGAGATTCTAAAAATGAAGTAAAGGTTGCAAATGAAATACCTATTTAGAAAGAATGAGACGACATGTCACACATGCTACACATGATATATTTTAATTTTATGAAAGGGAGGTAACACTTTATTTCTTTATGATTCTGAAAATGAACTAAAGGTTACAAATAAAAAAGTCATTTGTAGGGACTCACACATTGTAAAAAACCCAATATATCTTGTGCTGATACAAGGTCAAAGGCGACTCACCATTCCATTAGCGAGACATTGGTAGTACTCCTGCATCAGCGCACCTGTTCTCAGACAGTTGAGTTCGATCCTCTCTATCAGCTTCGCCTTTACAGAGTTGGGGAACGCCGTCTCTTCCAAGTTACAAGTCAGGAAGAACGACGACAAGGCGTGTATATGCTGGAGAAAAGCATGCAGCGTTAAACACATAATGACACAATACATGGGCCGCGATTACTTTTAAACCTCTCTTGAACGCGATTGCTCAATGTAGCGCTACGTAGCAAGACGAGCAAGGCAAGGAATTTGCACTGTGTCGTTCAAGAGAGAAGAAGCGCTCATTGAGCGCTACATTGAGCGATAAATGAGCGCTACGAAGCGCTTCATTTTGTTAAATCGCCGGCAGATTTACATGCGATGCCCCCATCACGTGGTATCGCAAAAATATTGTAAAATCGTGGTACCTCTTTGTAATAAATGATTTTTGAAAAAAAACCCCACAAAACCATACATGAGTTACTGCTCAATGTCTTCATCCATTTACTGTTCCTTCATCCCTGTGTTTTTATTCATTTGTATTTACTCATTTTTGTTTGTCTGCCCTTGCTGAATAAGGAACTAGACTGTCTGATCTTGTACAAAGTAATGAGGACAATTCCATATAGCGTGTAATGTGAAATGTAAATGAACTGACATATAACAAAGCCTTTTTAAACAAAAGAGTTTGACTATAGGTCGAACTATTTCAAATTGGCAGCAGCAAAGTGTACACTTAATAAACCATCTTGCCAGTTACTAAATGAAGTGATTTTAAAGAAATAAATTACACTTACCCTCCTCATATTTTCGTAATATTCTAGTTTTTCCTGCAAGAAGATCACGGGTTATTTAGATAACAGTAATAATTCCATGAACAAAACCCGATAAGATTTAACATTTGCAAAACGTAAACAAGATGTTTCAAATCAAAACCATGTCATTAAAACGCTGTAAAAGAACAAGATGTGTTTGTTAAACACGGATGCCCCCGGATACACCAAGGTTGGCCAAGGTTAAAGTTTTCTGAAGATGTCCACTGCGGCAAGGTCAAGGTCAAGATCACAAGGTCAATATGATGACCTCATCTGAAGGTCTTATCATTAGGTATGCACACGCCAAGTATGAAAGCCGTAGCTCTGAGCAATCCAAAATTATGGCCAAGGTTAACGTTTTCTAAATATTGTCCACTGCGGCAAGGTCAAGGTCACAAGGCAAAAAATGATGACCTCATCTGAAAGGTCTCATCACAAGGATTGCACATGCCAAGTATGAAAGCCGTAGCTCTGAGCAATCCAAAGTTATGGCCAAGGTTAAAGTTTACTGAAGATGTCCACTGCGGCAAGGTCAAGGTCAAGGTCAAGGTCACAAGGTCAAACATGATGACCTCATCTGAAGGTCTCATCATTAGGTATGCACATGCCAAGCGTGAAAGCCGTAGCTCTGAGCAATCTAAAGTTATGGCCAAGTTTAAAATTTACTGAAGATGTCAACTGCGGCAAGGTCAAGGTCAAGATCACAAGGTCAAATATGATGACCTCATCTGAAAGGTCTCATCACAAGGTATGCACATGCCGAGTATGAAAGCCCTAGCTCTGAGCAAGATTGACCAAGGTTGAAGTTTTCTGAAAATGTCAATTGCGGCAAGGTCAAGGTCACAAGGTCAAATATGATGACCTCATCTGGAAGGTCTCATCACAAGGTATGCACATGCCAAGTATGAAAGCCCTAGCTCTGAGCAATCCAAAGTTATGGCCAAGGTTAAAGTTTTTGTGGACAATCAAACAGACGGACGGACGGACAAGTGAAAAACAATATACAATATACCACCGGAATCTCCGATTCGGGGGCATACAAATATGAAATTGTCCCGTTTTAGGTAATTATATATTTTTGATGTTATTTTCTTGAGAGCGTATGTAGGCCTATAGATATATCTTTCAGCAGAAAATATATATAGTAGAAACAGGTTATTATTTCCCAAAGTTCCAGTAACAGTGTATCATAGAATTGTCTTGACCCTTTATTGGAAGTCATAAAATCTTTATGAAGATAGTTTAAATCAAGATCATTGGATCTTTAGATTTTATATCGTTACCTCTCTTACATATTGAACACTTTCTCGGCTAGAAATGCCGACTCCTGATTGGTTGCATCAGAAGTTAGTTGACCAGTCAGTGACGTTGTTTCTAACTGAGTATTCCGTAACTGTCGTTTGCGTTTGTAACTTCGGTTGCTTTATCTGTACGATGCAGTGCGTATATATTGTTTACATGACAGATGAGGGGAAAGTTGAGAGGGGAGAGGAGAGAGGGGAGAGGGGAGAGGAGAGAGGGGAGAGGAGAGAGGGGAGAGGAGAGGGAAGAGAGGGGAGAGGAGAGAGGGGAGAGAGGGGAGAGGAGAGAGGGGAGAGAGGGGAGAGCGGAGAGGAGAGAGGGGAGAGGAGAGAGGAGAGAGGAGAGAGGAGAGAGTGGGGAGAGGGGAGAGGGGAGAGGGGAGAGGAGAGAGGGGAGAGGAGAGGGAAGAGAGGGGAGAGGAGAGAGGGGAGAGAGGGGAGAGGAGAGAGGGGAGAGAGGGGAGAGCGGAGAGGAGAGAGGGGAGAGGAGAGAGGAGAGAGGAGAGAGAGGGGAGAGGAGAGAGGAGAGGGGAGAGGGAAGAGAGGAGAGGGGAGAGAGGAGAGAGGGGAGAGGGGAGAGAGGAGAGAGGGGAGAGGGGGGAGAGGAGAGGGAAGAGAGGGCAGAGGGGAGAGGAGAGAGGAGAGAGGAGAGGGAAGATGGAAGAGGGGGAGAGGAGAGGGAAGAGAGGGGAGAGGGGAGAGGAGAGAGGAGAGAGGAGAGGGGAGAGGGAAGAGGGGGAGAGGAGAGGGAAGAGAGGAGAGAGGAGAGAGGGGAGAGAGGAGAGAGGGGAGAGGGGAGAGGAGAGGGAAGAGAGGGGAGAGGGGAGAGAGGAGAGAGGGGAGAGGGGAGAGAGGAGAGAGGGGAGAGGGGAGGGGAGAGGGAAGAGGGGGGAGAGGAGAGGGAAGAGAGGAGAGAGGAGAGAGGGGAGAGAGGGGAGAGGAGAGAGGAGAGAGGAGAGAGGAGAGAGCGGAGAGGAGAGAGGGGAGAGGAGAGAGGAGAGAGGGGAGAGGGGAGAAGAGAGAGGAGAGAGGAGAGAGGAGAGAGGAGAGAGCGGAGAGGAGAGAGGGGAGAGGGGAGAGGAGAGACGAGAGAGGAGAGAGCGGAGAGGAGAGAGGGGAGAGGAGAGAGGGGAGAGCGGAGAGGAGAGAGGAGAGAGGGGAGAGGAGAGAGGAGAGAGGGGAGAGAGGAGAGAGGAGAGAGGAGAGAGGAGAGAGGGGAGAGAGGAGAGGAGAGAGGAGAGAGGGGAGAGAGGAGAGAGGAGAGAGGAGAGAGGAGAGAGCGGAGAGGAGAGAGGGGAGAGGAGAGAGGGGAGAGGGGAGAGAGGAGAGAGGGGAGAGGAGAGAGGAGAGAGCGGAGGGGAGAGGAGAGAGGGGAGAGGGGAGAGGGGAGAGAGGAGAGAGGAGAGAGGAGAGAGCGGAGAGGAGAGAGGGGAGAGGAGAGAGGGGAGAGGGGAGAGAGGAGAGAGGGGAGAGGAGAGAGGAGAGAGCGGAGGGGAGAGGAGAGAGGGGAGAGGGGAGAGGGGAGAGAGGAGAGAGGAGAGAGGAGAGAGGAGAGAGCGGAGAGGAGAGAGGGGAGAGGAGAGAGGGGAGAGAGGAGAGAGGGGAGAGGAGAGAGGAGAGAGCGGAGGGGAGAGGAGAGAGGGGAGAGGGGAGAGGGGAGAGAGGAGAGAGGAGGGAGGAGAGAGGAGAGAGCGGAGAGGAGAGAGGGGAGAGGAGAGAGGGGAGAGGGGAGAGAGGAGAGAGGGGAGAGGAGAGAGGAGAGAGCGGAGGGGAGAGGAGAGAGGAGAGAGGGGAGAGAGGAGAGGGAAGAGGGAAGAGAGGGGAGAGAGGAGAGAGGAGAGGAGAGAGGAGAGAGAGGAGAGAGGAGAGAGGAGAGAGAGGGGAGAGGAGAGAGGAGAGAGCGGAGAGGAGAGGGGAGAGAGGGGAGAGGAGAGAGGAGAGAGGGGAGAGAGGAGAGAGGGGAGAGGAGAGAGGAGAGAGGGGAGAGAGGAGAGAGGGGAGAGGGGAGAGGAGAGAGGAGAGAGGGGAGAGGGGAGAGAGGAGAGGGGAGAGAGGAGAGGGGAGAGAGGAGAGAGCGGAGAGGAGAGAGGGGAGAGGAGAGAGGGGAGAGGGGAGAGAGGAGAGAGGGGAGAGGAGAGAGGAGAGAGCGGAGGGGAGAGGAGAGAGGAGAGAGGGGAGAGAGGAGAGGGAAGAGGGAAGAGAGGGGAGAGAGGAGAGAGGAGAGGAGAGAGGAGAGAGAGGGGAGAGAGGAGAGAGGAGAGAGGAGAGAGCGGAGAGGAGAGAGGAGAGAGGGGAGAGGAGAGAGGAGAGAGGGGAGAGAGGAGAGAGGGGAGAGGAGAGAGGAGAGAGGGGAGAGAGGAGAGAGGGGAGAGGGGAGAGGAGAGAGGAGAGAGGGGAGAGAGGAGAGAGGGGAGAGGGGAGAGGAGAGAGGAGAGAGGGGAGAGGGGAGAGAGGAGAGGGAAGAGAGGGGAGAGAGGAGAGAGGGGAGAGGGGAGAGGGGAGAGAGTAGAGAGGAGAGAGGAGAGAGCGGAGAGGAGAGAGGAGAGAGCGGAGAGGAGAGAGGGGAGAGAGGAGAGAGGAGAGAGGAGAGAGCGGAGAGGAGAGAGGGGAGAGGAGAGAGGGGAGAGGGGAGAGAGGAGAGAGGGGAGAGGAGAGAGGAGAGAGCGGAGGGGAGAGGAGAGAGGAGAGAGGGGAGAGAGGAGAGGGAAGAGGGAAGAGAGGGGAGAGAGGAGAGAGGGAAGATAGGAGAGAGAGGGAAGAGGGAAGAGAGGGGAGAGGGGAGAGGAGAGGAGAGAGGGGAGACGACACGGAGAACTGCTGCTTACTCCTTTCTTCATGCGCTCGTTGAAGATCTGAAGCACTGCCTCCCACAACTCCTGGATCACCTTGGGGTAGATGGACTTCATCAGCTTGTCATACAGAGTCTGGAGGTTTGTGGACAGGTAACCGAGTGTCTTGTCAACAGCCTGCGAGAGGAAAGGGAGAACTAATATAACGTGTGACGACGAGATTACATGTTGAGATGAGCGTTTGTTGAAGTCATGACTGAGCTTGATGAAGGATATATAAGTCTTCTTTAATGCAAACAAAAACTCAAATATGATTTCCTCACAATCCAATAGAAACATTCATGTCAGCCATCTTATAGCACATGGTAAATAACATAAAGGGATGTAACTCTTGTTACTAACTGGGAAATGAAAAATAGAAAGAAGCCTTCATAAAATCACTACTTAAGTTTAGATCTCAATACATACATTTATACATGACAAGTACAGTGAGATGTCGGCACCCTGTGAAGATAATACCATGCATTTGCATTGCTCTATGCCTAGACATAGAAATGGTGAACTGGTTTAAACTCCAATATTAACGAATCAATAATTTTTGGAACAATGATGACAATTCACCAACCAGCATTCTCTTCCCACATAGGTTACTCCTTCAGATATTTTGGACCCTAACCTCTGTTCTTTTGTTGGAGGCTTCGATTTCAGGCGAGATAGAAGAGAGGTTAGGATCGGAAATGTGAAGGGAGTAACCTCTGTGGATCTTCCTGAGAAAATGTCACAACAGCTTATAAGAATAGCCTTTACGTAGCCATGTGTATGTGCACCCACCGAATCCTTCTCCGGTGTTCTGAGAATGAACTGATCCATGTACCGCTGCATGTTCACTCGCATTTTAGCAGTTATCTCCCTTAGAAGGAAACAACTCTTCATGAGTATATCGTGGTGAGTTGTCGAGGTGAGGCGCTGCAGGGTTGCCAGGGACTGTTTGCCTATCTTTATGTCCTCGTGTCTGGCCGACTGAGCATCGACCACGGAGCTCCATTGTAACAGCTCGGGGAGTAGGTCCAGATACTGTCTCACGTGTTCTATGTTGTTGAGGGTGATACAGAGCTGGATTTAAACATATTGGAACATGTTGAAATCATTCTAGAAATGTTTGGATTTCATATCACGCTTCCCATGCAAGGCATAACTCCGACCCGCGCCAGTCTCATTGGTTAATTTAAGTCTTGCCGCAATTCCCTTACTTTCCTTTGCTAGCATAGTGGCGGGCTGCACCTGAACTGCATGGGTTGATTTGCAAGCACAGAAAGTTAAGGACATGCTGCAAGGCTTACATTAGCCAGTGATGGAGATTGTTCTGGTTTGCGGAGGGAGGTTGTTCATATGTTGAAATATACGAAGCCCTTTGTAACGTCGTAGGTTATCCATGTTTAAGGGACACATAACATCACACCAAGTTTAAATAGTGCTAAGATAATTCTTGTGAAAGATAGAAGTGTTACGTAGCATATTTTGGATTTTAATGGAATAATTGTCTTGTTAATCAAAAGTTGGAAAACAGTTCGATGTAGTTTGGTTTATATTGTTTCGGTCGACCTTACGAAAATGTTACATCGTCAGGATGCTACACATTTTTTTTATTTTATATCTGTTTTTCTCTCCGATTATGTTGTCAGTACTTTTTCGCAGTGAACATGGTAACTTGGGAAAGAGAGTTATCTACCCTGTCTGTGACGTCAAATTGTTCTTCTTCGGAGTCGTAGTAACCATTGCGCTCAAGAATGGAGTGAATCCTGTCCGCGTACAGACGGGCCCCATCACAGATCAGCTGTCCAACACAAGAATAGAAGAATTGTAATACACCATTACGTCATTACATGTCATGTTACTACCGAAGAAGCTTATGTGACTGCTATTCTAAATAATCGAGCATATGTGAAGCATTTGTGTGAAAAACTCAATCATTTATAAATGTTGAAGGTTTGTATATAATTTGAATAGAATTTCCTCTGCTTTACAATAATACAAGTACCAGATATTTCCATATTAGCCCAGATCTCGGTAACTGGAATATTCTTCTGGTAGCCAATGGAAACTGGTGAGAAGATATTCCGATAAGACCAAACATTCAGGGAACGTTCTCAGTTTCACAGGAACATGTAATGTCGAAAAACCATTTGCAATCGACGGTTATAACCTCTAGTAATAATATATACAGAGAGTTTATTTCGTTCCAACGACTCCTTCTACCTTTACATAACAACGATATCTAGAAATACTAAACTAACGAGAAAAAGAAAGTATATATAAACACTCACTTGTTTTCGATTAATTCAATAGTTTAAAGAAATGAGATGCGTTTGATAACGCGATACAATATCGACGCTAGTTTGACTGACTTAATTGGTGACTGATAATTTCTTTAATTCAAATATCTTGTTTAAAAGTAGACAGGGGTAAGAAATAAAATTACACCAACATGACCCCTACCATGTTTAAAATGTTGTTAATGTGTGCAGAACGAGGCACGATTATTGATTTTAACATAGAGTATGTGTTATATGTCGATGAACAGTTGTGTTTTATCAAAATTAATTTGGGGGAATTTAAAATTTAAAATTTGAATTTTAAATTTTGTTATAAAAACAACACGTAGAAGTATTCTTTGACTGATTTAATATTTGGGACTAATTTCCAACACTATTCACTTTTTGAATACGACGTCGAAAACTATACATAAAATATACATATGATAAATTCAACTGAGTGTTATACTTTCTTTTGCACGTCAGTTTATAATAATATAAAGCGGCATAACGAGGTCAACACTCACGTCCACTTGAAATTATATTTTGGAATTTTGTCATCGTATTACCTCCTTACAAAGATATGATTTTAAACTTTAAATACGGGCATTTTCTAAGCTAAGTCATTTGCATAGAGAAGGCTTTATAATGAAGATAATGATGATAATGTGTTAGCTATCACATCCTGCTTCCCCTGCTCTTCTCTAGCCGGGCTAGAGAAACATAAGCAGCGAGAACGAAGGCCCGGGAACCAGGATGTAGGTATACATGACCCGGTTTCACAATCCAGTACTCAACGTATCAGCTCGTAGAAGAATCATAACGGACATGGTAACCGCCGTATAGGTTTTTAGGTAATGAAGTGGGCTTCCAAACATCCATTGACAGTGATCGTTAAAATTGAATGACCTTCACATTCGTCTATTTTTTTTAATGAAACAAGTAATTGTCACAAACGTGACCATGTCCCCCGCCGCAATTAAGAAATGAGCTAAAAGAATGGACACGCAGCTTTTACCGAGTAGTGACATTTACATGTTTGATTCAATTATTGTTATATCGGGCACACATTTTAAAATGGTCAAAGTCTTGTAGAGACCTTGAAAACGGGGTCAAGGTCACCCAAATCGAATGGTGTCTGCGTATTCCCCAAATGAAGACAGGTACCGCATTTGAAGACTCTAGGTACAGCAGTTCATGAGATATCGTGCTAACAACATTTGGCAATCAGTCTTGTAGTGACCTTGAAAATAATTTCAAGGTCAACCAAATCGACTGGTAACTGGATATTCCCCAAATGAAGACTGATACTAAATTTAAAACCAATAGTTCTAGCGCTTCATGAGGAATCGCACTAACAACATTTTCAAAACTGGTTAAAGTCTCCCCCTGACCTTGAAAATGAGGTCAAGGTCACTGAAAACTTTTCAGGTCTACGTATTCCCCAGATGAATACTGGTACCAAGTTTGAAGACTCTAGGTCGAAGGGTTCATGAGATATCGCGCTAACAACATTTTCAAAACTGGTCAAAGTCTCGCCGTGACCTTGAAAATGAGGTCATGGTCACCGAAAACTTTTCAGGTCTGCGTATTCCCCAGATGAAGACTGGTATCAAGTTTGAAGATTCTAGGTTGAGCGGTTCATTAGATATCGCGCTAACAACATTTTCAAAACTGGTCAAAGTCTTGCCGTGACCTTGAAAATGAGGTCACGGTCACCAAAAACTTTTCAGTTCTGCGTATTCCCCAGATGAAGACTGGTACCAAGTTTGAAGATTCTAGGTTGAGCGGTTCATTAGATATCGCGCTAACAAGAAGCGGGACGTACGGAGCTGAATACTATGTCCCCCGCTCCGCGCTTCGAGGCGGCGGGGGACAATGATGTAGTTAGGTAATTGAGCAATTAGGAAATTCTGGTTTCTTTGTGGCAGAGATACAAGAATTAAAAGTAATCATGGCGGCCCTCAGTCAGAACTCCCGCTGTGAACTTAATAACTGCTTATTTGTATAAAATTATGAAAAACGTATTATTCGATGTTCGTATACTTACATCTGTTATCTTTGTTACTCCCATTACCACAGAGTCCGGGTCCTTGAAATCTATTTGTCGCCATTCTTCTGTAATCTGCAGACAAAACCATTGTTCCCTGATTTGTAAATGTATTCATTGGACCCAAATTATAATTCCCTTTTGTGGTGTGATTCACAGCAAGTAACAATTGAATTATTAACCGATTCGAAATTAAGTAAATAAGGGAATCGGAATATTCCAGGCCAGTCAAGAACTCTTCTTACCTTTGCAAAACAGGAGAGAACATCCACCGATGAATTTGAAAATTTCACAATGGTCGTCACGAGAACGACCTAAAATCAAAATAGATAATACATTTCTTAAAATACATTAAGCAAAAAAAAAATAAAATTGCTCAATCATAATTTTTTTTTATCTTTTACAGATACTATTTTGTTGCGAAAAATTTAGTTATTACGGGTAGAGTTTTACAGGATACGTTTCTTTTCAGTTTGCATTATAATTTATTCATGTAAACGTTTACATGCAAGTTTGCCATAATAGACAGAATATTATTTATTATTTATTATCAAAACATTCCTTGTATACTTTTTGTAAGTAAAACAAACTTAAAATTCGGTTATATAGATCATACATTTTTTAAAACCGATATGCACACACTTGTATAATTTAAAAATTGTTTTATCTGCATATCTATGTTTACACACTATTATCCTTTTTGAAGAATCACAGGACAAAAAAGGGATGGAATCCATTTGCCGGATCCTTCCGGATTTTTCTGGATCTGCCTCGAATTGGGTGGATCCGACAAGGCGGTTTCCACCCCTTTTTGTCACGTGACTCCATTTGAAGAAAAACTAACCAAGCACTTTTAATGCAACATATCAGGAGGTACAGTTACACCCTTACATCTTTATCAATCTCCAATGCCTTTTCCATCCGGGTACTGCATTCCGTCTTGAAGATCTGTAACCAGAAGACCAGGGACTCCTGGAACCAGTTCTGGTACTGGCTGATAGTCAGTCGGTACATATCTCTGTACAATGCCAAAATAACAACAAATGATGGGGTGTGTACAAATGATCGGTTGAAATGAACACTCGAATATTGTTTAAATTTAGTAACCATAACTGAAACTCTTGGAAACAGTTATGGTACAGTATTTGTCCATCGATATCCCACTGACAACATTTTTACACGATACACTATGTACACTGTACAGTGAATATCACAACATTTCGTTATACCATATATATCTGCAATAGTTGTAAAAACAACGGTGAAAAACTGTCTTAATCGCAGCTATTGTTGCCTTGGTGTGCCAACTGCCCAGAAAGCGGTAATCGGCTGAATCAAGAACCGCAGTTACATTTGTTCATTTTGACATTTTTGGACATTTCATTTGATGTTATACCATTAATATTTTTGCTAAGCTTTACTCCTTATAATCCATTGTATTAATTGAAGATTCACTGACACGACTCACATCAGATTTCATTATATTTTTAATCTTTTGTAAATTTCTAATGATATGCAAAATGTTTGCTTAGGTTTAAAACATATATTTTCCGCCACGACTATGCTAATATTGTAGGCGTTCATATAATTAATGTGCACTAATTTTTACACCATAACCACCTTTTGCTGTTAGTTAATTGTAACGAATCTTTCAATTATGGATGGCTCAACTGTAGCTAACTAAATGTCAATTCAAATATGAAATATTGTTCATGTATAAAATAAATTCATTGTTCACAATGTTTATACTTGATGAATAATGAATAAGTGACAATAAAGATACTTCATTATAAATGACACTCTGATTTCCTGGGAACTCTGTTCTCGATGAAGAGAAATATTGAACAGTGGCACCATTAACACCTTTGTAGTCCTCTTCTGCAGTGGCTTATCAGTCTCCTGTTTTAAAGGGGAAGTAACACGTTTTTCGCTCAAATAAAAAATAAAAAATAATGTCACCAATAGTAAAACACCCTTTTTCTTCGGAAAATTTAGTTTAAAATGAGTATACATGGTTCGGTAAAGCCATGGGAATCGTTTTTGTAATTCGAAATAATAAAATGTGTTCACAATAACATCGCCGCCGTGCAAGTTTTGCTTTATACGCAACACCGTTATTACCACTACGGATATTTGGTTTGTGCTGGAAGATGTTTTACCCTCTAAAGTAAAATGTAAATGACATAAACTATCATTATTAAAGGTTAATTTTGACAAATAAATTTAGCAAAAAAAGAACATGCTACAGTCCCTTTAAACTCGAGTGTTAAGTATTTAGATGTACGGGACATATCACATGATGGTTGTTGCATCTCACATGGTCACGTTTTCTGTTTGTTGATTTTCCTGTTTACATTTCTAAATGTAATAAAATATCCATGTATATAAAATGTCCAAATAATAATGTTAACAGTATAGATAATTGAGAGCCTACATGAACACCACATTAAAGTGCAGCATGTCTTTGTTGTTTGAATAGTTACAATAACAAAGTCAAGATTTTGATACATTTTATGATGATAATAGTACATATACTGAACATATCTATAAATTGCTCCTCTACATTACCTGTTTTTTCACTTTACACTAACAATTAATAAATGCCAATAAGTTTAATTGTTTGGTGTTATTTTCTGTTCATTCCAGGAATCAGTTTAATTCTCTGAAGAAGTTTGAATCAATCAGTCCTGTGTATACCTGTCAGATTCAGAAACATTACTTTCCTTAATCTGCTCAAATCTACTGCTTACCACAATCTCCATGTTTCCCACTCCCCCCGCGAGTTACAACTCGCATCGATCTCAATCACTGGTTAATTGACCCTGGCAACGTGATTCAATTCAAAACAGCATTTTGCAGTTCGTCAGGTATTCTGTGCCATCTTAGCATCATTCTGCACCTTGTAGTGTAATAGGAAATTACAGGCATAGAAAAGGCGGCGAAATGTAGCAAGGTTTAAAGGGACACCGCGTCGAGGATAAAAACGAGTCTCATCTTTTTCTTACTAAGCTGATTAGAGTGTCTGTTAACGAGTTACGCTTCACTTCACGGTCTACATGCAGCAGTTTTATTACCATTTACGTCAATCGTCTGAAATTCGGTGTCTGTGACTTATTGTTATTCCCGACGCGGTGTCCCTTTAAATAAGCCATTAGGCATTTTAGATGCTGGTGTGATGGAGGACAAAGCGTTCTATGTGTAGTCATCTTCTGTAGTGCAGTAGATAAGAATATCTACAGTACCTACAGTAATTACGTAAACATGTACTACATACATATACAAGTGCATACATTATAACATATTGAACTAAAACATCGCACTTATGACAATCGCATTAAAATCGCATGCAAAACGCGTGTAGTGTAAAACCCCAAATCGCATCGTATCGCAACGCATGAAAAAAACGGACGTAGTGTATGACAACTCATTGAAAATAACGTGTTGCGTTCTGATCGCATCCAAAAAACGGACGTTGTGTAAACCCCGCCTAAACTAACCTGTCTGTGAGCCCCTCTGTAATGATGAGATAGAACTTCCTGATGGCGAAGTAGAGGGTGAGCGACAGACGGGAACCTTTAGTGACGTTGACGGGGAAGCTGTGGTACCTCAACAAGTACTTGTCCATCTCCAGCATCAGGGTCTGGGCTGTCGTGCACACCTGGGGTATTGCCAAAACTAGAACTGATTACAAGATACCGACCTGAGGCATTTACATGATGACCACGTTCTGCGAAATGATCCCATTCCATTCGAAACCCCACTTCAGGGCTTGTAAAGTTGTATCAAGGGTACATTTCGATTCAGGCAGTATAACAATGTCCACACTTGGAGAGACATCCCCAGGTGAAATCCATCTCATGGTGTATTCATACGCAATATCTCATCATATGCATTTTGATTTTAAACTGGCATATGTATTCCCATATTATTCCAAGTGTGGCACTCATAAGGCCGGAAACCATAAATAAGATTTTAAAGGTCTGACGATTGACATCCAAGTGACCTTGCTTGAAACATTCCATTGAGGACTTTCTACAAATTACTTGAATAACACGATATACGTGTATAGCAATGCCATTGTCCTTAATAATTATTTTGACATAACAAATGAATATGATTTGAATTAGCGAAATGACAAATCGTTTATGGTTTTGAAGAAACAAATGCATAATTATGAATAGAATTAGTCCTGAAAAAGCCCACATGTCCTGAATATCGAACCTAAAATGGAATAACAACCACCTCCCCAAAGGTTTGACATGTCATCGTACCTTCCTCTCTACCCTGAATGCCACCACCCTGTAGTACTTGACCCGCAGGGGCCCGTAGAACTGGGAGATGACCCCTAACGGACTACAGTGAGTGATCAACTCGTTCATGACCTCAACAAGGGCTTCCACTTCCGGTATGACGGAGTCCTTGACCTTCTCGTGGACGAACACCGCGTCGAAACTTTTCGCGATCCATTCGTCCACGTCTGACTGAAATAAAATTGTGGTTGAATTGTTTTATTATGCAATAAATGTGTTGCCACTGAAATGCACTTACAGTTTGTTTCAACATAACAATTTGCGGCGTTCTACCGACAGGACAGATCGTGTTTACAATTACAGAACTTGATTCATTACATTCTCTCTGTTGGTTGTGCCTCTTCACGTTATGTTCAGTACATTTACAGCAATATTGTAAAGTGAGTACGACGTTGAATGAGTAAGTGAGCGGGTGGGTGAATGAGTGAGTTAGAGTGGGTGGACGAATGAGTCATTTATTAGCAACGCTAGGACGTTATTTAACCCATGAATATGTATGTCATGATATACTTAGATCAATATGTATATATATATAGACCTTCCTCAAGTTTTTCATATATATATATATATATACAATAGAAGGTGATTGAATTGAATTGAATTGAAATTGCATTTCCTCAGCTTTACTTTATCACCTTGCTGCACCAGGACATGGTAATGCAATCAGAAGTGTTTCAAAACCACGAAATGCAACATGGCATTAGCAAGTGACAGAGCCTAGTGCGAGTTACGCATTGTGGGGGGAAGTCGAAGGACCCGGTACCCCAACAAGCACGGGTGTCCAGTACTAGTTAGGGTACTGCTGCAGGACCGCGATCCTACCTGTATTTTATGCAGCAGCTTATCGGCCAGGTCATTCTCAGGAGAGGACGAGGAGTCCCACAGATCTAGCTCAAGTAGACGAATAGCTAGACTGAAAAGAAAGCACAACTATACTTACATTAACAAACACAAAAGTCATACGAAAACAAGGATATACGTGCAATTCAACAGTAACGAGATGGTCAAGATGACAATGGATATGGAATTACAAGTATACAAGAAGTTTGAAAGCCTGGTACAATCGATGTGCGAGATATATTGTGGATATAAATGTGTAATTTGAAGGGAACAAAATTAAACCACAAGAATCGAGGACCACTCTGATGTTTGATATTTAAGTATTACATGGTGCATATTGTGAACTTTTCAATACTCCATTGTTACAAATTTTCCGCACCATTTTTAGTGTATAATGTTACAATAACCATTATTTAATTAAGAAATAGAAGACGAGTTGGCGTGCTTTATCGTTGAATAAAACAAAGCAGGGAGCATAAAACACGAATGGCGCAGCCCTGAGTGTTTTATGCTCTCTGCTATGTTTTATTCAACGACAAAGAACAACAACGAGTCTTCTATTTCTTATATGAGATGCCCTTAAACGGTTACTCGCTTTTATATAAAAGCCGTGCAGATATTATATTGTTTGTATATATTATTTTTTTGAATATATTAATGTCTCCCGTCGTAGAACACGTTCAGTAGCATTGAACAATCAAAGTGACGTAACATGTGACGTCATTTGCTAAGCGACGATCAAACTGACGTCTAAAATCACGAGCATGTTTTATTGTCCCATAAAGCACGCTGTCGGTCCCATTGACCGCCAGTGTTTTATTGCCGTGGGTATCTTATATAACGTCATAACAACAAAATATCTGAAGCAAACATAAAATCACAATACCCAATAGAGCCCTTCAGAGTGGCAAGACTGTCGGCAGAAGGAGGGAAGAGACTGGGCAGATCATGTAATTTTTTAGTCAGGGAGGTGATGTACGACTTCGTCGCATTCCTATACAGAGAAATCTGAAACAGAATAATTAGAATCATAACATTGTGTTACATAAATAAGAAGGGAAGGAGCTTAAATGTAATGTAATACTCGGTAAGGGGATGTGACCCTGCAAAGCAGAACCCATATTTTCGAAGCTGTCTTAATGCTAAGATAGTCGTAAGCCAATGTGAATGTATGGCACTCACGACTATCTTAGCGCTAATTAAGACAGCTTCGAAAATATGGGTCCTGATCTTTATATAGAATCAATGCTTTTGATACAGAACTTATACGTGTAAACCGTTAGAAATAAATACCATTTAAAAAGGTGAACAAATTATAATTGCTACCTAAGGAATAACGATTCCCTCATAATTTTATTACGAGTAATTTAGCGGGATTTCCAACTTATTCTTTGATTTGCAATCAATCTACCCTAATTTTTATAAGTGGAAATATTGCCATTTTGTCACCCAGCATAAAAGTTTTCGCAATCCCACTGACATAAGTGCGTACCTTTAAAGTAACTAAATATAAGCATCGCACTCCGGTGCGTACCAGTGTGTACCATTTCCGTGAACTATGCGCGAACTGCGAGTGCCCATACGCACCAGTGCGGACCCTTTCACATGCATGCCACGCAGTTTACGCACACTTCACGCGATGGTTCACGCAGTAACCGTGAAGGTACCACAGCGTACAATGATGCCAACGTCCCCTAAATAAGCCAGCATCCCGAGCAATGTACCTCCGTGTCCGAGAGTGGCATTCCCTGTGTGAGTTCGGCTCCACGAGCCTGCATGGACATCCAAGTGATCTCCACTTCCTCCACCGCCTTGTGTAGAACAGAGTCAGACAGCTGGCGGACAGCCTCCTTGTCGGGGGTCGCCACCATCTCTAGCAGCACCGTCAGATCTCTGCAATAGTCGTGTTTGTGTCAGAATACTAGTATTCTAACATTTTCAGATTAGTGTAACACCGTCAGCTCTCTGCAGTAGTCTTGTATGTGTCAGAATATTCTAACATTTTCAGATTAATGTAACACTGTCAGATCTCTGAAATAGTCGTGTATGTGTCAGAAAATTCTAACATTTTCAGAGTAGTGTAACACTGTCAGATCTCTGAAATAGTCGTGTATGTGTCAGAATATTCTAACATTTTCAGATTAGTGTAACACTGTCAGATCTCTGAAATAGTCGTGTATGTGTCAGAATATTCTAACATTTTCAGATTAGTGTAACACTGTCAGATCTCTGAAATAGTCGTGTATGTGTCAGAATATTCTAACATTTTCAGAGTAGTGTAACACCGTCAGATCTCTGAAATAGTCGTGTATGTGTCAGAATATTCTAACATTTTCAGAGTAGTGTAACACTGTCAGATCTCTGAAATAGTCGTGTATGTGTCAGAAAATTCTAACATTTTCAGATTAGTGTAACACTGTCAGATCTCTGAAATAGTCGTGTATGTGTCAGAATATTCTAACATTTTCAGAGTAGTGCAACACCGTCAGATCTCTGAAATAGTCGTGTATGTGTCAGAATATTCTAACATTTTCAGAGTAGTGTAACACTGTCAGATCTCTGAAATAGTCGTGTATGTGTCAGAAAATTCTAACATTTTCAGATTAGTGTAACACTGTCAGATCTCTGAAATAGTCGTGTATGTGTCAGAATATTCTAATATTTTCAGAGTAGTGTAACACTGTCAGATCTCTGAAATAGTCGTGTATGTGTCAGAAAATTCTAACATTTTCAGATTAGTGTAACACTGTCAGATCTCTGAAATAGTCGTGTATGTGTCAGAATATTCTAATATTTTCAGAGTACTGTAACACTGTCAGATCTCTGAAATAGTCGTGTTTGTGTCAGAATATTCTAACATTTTCAGATTAGTGTAACACTGTCAGATCTCTGAAATAGTCGTGTATGTGTCAGAAAATTCTAACATTTTCAGATTAGTGTAACACTTTTAGATCTCTGAAATAGTCGTGTATGTGTCAGAAAATTCTAACATTTTCAGATTAGTGTAACACTGTCAGATCTCTGAAATAGTCGTGTATGTGTCAGAATATTCTAACATTTTCAGATTAGTGTAACACTGTCAGATCTCTGAAATAGTCGTGTATGTGTCAGAAAATTCTAACATTTTCAGATTAGTGTAACACGGTCAGATCTTTGCAATAGTCGTGTTTGTGTCAGAATATTCTAACATTTTCAGATTAGTGTAACACGGTCAGATCGCTGCAAAAGTCGTGGATGTGACAGAAGATTCTAACATTTTAGATTAGTGTAACACTATCAGATTTCTATAGTAGTGGTGGTTGTGTCAACAATTTCAGTTTTATTGCTACTCTATGCGGTGTTCACATGGTGATATTGTCAGTTTAGTGTGTAACATTGTTAGATTTTCAGATACATTGGGTCCATTTCTTCATACTGCTGTAATAGTGTAGCATTATGAGATTAAATATACATCCATTCTGTTTCATAAAATTATATTTGGCAGAAATACATACCAACATACGATATGTACCGATTTCAGTTCAAATAATTTCACTCAACTTGCATATTCATCCATAATAGCCAAATATATCATAATTCACTATTTTTTAATTAAAACTAGGTAACATCATTATACATGTACAGAAACCGAAACTACACGTCTCATTTATATGCACAGTAGTTATAAGACCTCTTTAACATTATCAACCCAAAGTTGTCTGTTTTCTGGTATAAATAAGTTTCGAAAATAACGTTTGACTAATTGACGCGCGCCACACGCGGTGCATTGTCCAGTTTTCAATAAGAAATGGATACTTTTACCTTTATATCGTCGGTATACTGAGCCAACTATCATCAACATGGCACTTTTCGGTAACGGTCAGTACTTCTCGAAAGATTAACATCATTTTTAACGTTTGGGCATATGACCCCCAAAAACACAATGGATGTACCTTTAGAAACATAGCACAACTAATAACGATAAATAGATAATTGATAAATCATGGTCTATTCCTTTTAAAATCTAGTAAAGAAGTCATGTCTATATTTAGGACCATACGCTAAATCCTAGTTGTTCAAACTTACAGTATAACTTGGGAAAGTTTTGAAATTCTGTTTGAAGACGCAAAAATATCAAGAATTTTTCTGCTCGTCACAGACAGTGGATCTCTCTTTGCCTGAAAATAAATACAAATCTCCTAATAACTGCAACAATAATTTCAACAAGTTTCAATATACAAACACGGCGAAAATCTCACAAAGCATGTTTTAAAAATTCATTCACTTGCTTCAATCCTTTTAAATAACATGACACCGTTTGAGAAAAATTCAACTGCAAAGAGTGTACAAATAGACCACATCTGTGTTTCATTCACACCTTGTACCTCGGAATGTCGAGGGTTGTATTACACGAAACAAAATTACACATCATTATTATCATTATCGGAGGACCCCGACATTATCAAAGGGAGAGGATAATTGTGATTTGGCCAATTTGGTTCATCAAAGGAGGTCCATCACGGCATGTAGCATGCATGTTTTAAAGAAACATTGAATTAAATGTACTTCACCGGGCAGTATACGATAATTAAATGTACTTCACCGGGCAATATACGATAATTAAATGAACTTCACCGGGCAATATACGATAATTAAATGGACTTCACCGGGCAATATACGATAATTAAATGGACTTCACCGGCCAATATCCGATAATTAAATGTACTTCACCGGGCAATATACGATAATTAAATGTACTTCACCGGGCAATATACGATAATTAAATGTACTTCACCGGGCAATATACGATAATTAAATGTACTTCACCGGGCAATATACGATAATTAAATGTACTTCACCGGGCAATAAACGATAAGCGTTTTAACGGTTATTACATAATGAAAGTACGTTGCCACTGAAATTGAGCCTCTTTTAAACTGACCTTTTTCCTGGACGCGTGCTTATAGTGTATTAGCGAGGATTGGTAGTAGTCCTCCACGGAGAAGCTCGACTCCGTCTGAAAACAAGAGGAGTATCTGTGAGACGGGATTAGTCGTAGTCCTGGAAATATTACAAGGAACCTCCCATCTGACCAAATCTAGTTTGGATATTCTTTAATTAAAAAATCATATCTATTTTGATGACACATATATAAACAATATACGGGCTACGAGTGCTCATGATTAACCGAGACATGTTAATCACTTGGCACCCTCACATATTTCCGGCTTTTCAATTATGAGATTCAGACAGGTTTGAACTAAACCATAGTTTGAAACTGAAGGGTCACCTGTCACCATTTCAAACAAATGATTGTGAAAACATTAATTACCTGCATGTAGGAAAGAGCAAGGCGAAGTCTGCACTGTCCAACCGGCTTAGTGCGAGATGTGACGGGTCCAGTCGGGTAGATATTAAACCACTTGTCTTGTCCGTTATTTGGAATGTCCTAAATACAATGAGAGAATAGTACAATATCACTTTGTTTATATATTTCCCATCACGGGCATGCTCGTTCTCTTCCCACAAAGAGAAGAGAATGGGACATGTTCATCGATAAATTATAACCAACTTGAAATTGTTGCTATTGATTATAGTAATTGACAGTAGTCAGTTTTATCTATGTTGTGTCTTAATGAACAATAATATTAAAGTCTTTGAAGGACATAGTAGAATATAGATTGAAACTCAATCCTCTGGTTAACAACGTCTTGTACCTTGAAATACAACACATTCCACCTGGGGAAGGGGTAAACATATAAACTGAACGCCAAAAGAAATCTTACACCTCTTTGAATTTGAATATCATAAAAAGTTACGTGTCCAGAGGAATTTGCTTGTTGTGTTGTAACACTCCATCAGTTTAGTGTTTTGTGCTAAAACAGCAGACCTGTAACTTTAATGGTAAGTAAGTTATCGCCAGTTCTTCATGGGTGGGGTCAATTGTCCTATTTCCGATCATGCACAAACCAACAAAATCATAGAATAACCATTAGTTTAATGACAAATTGTATGTAATCAGTATCAAATTCAAAGTATTCAAATTCAAAGAGGTGTAACATTTCTTTTGGCGTTCAGTTAAACATCGTGTATCTTCACTATGAAGAAGTTGTCAAGAAAATCTAGTTTGCTTATAAAATATTTAAGTACACGAGTTGCAAACTTGAACGGTGTCATCTCATTGGTTTTCAAGTCGAGAACGTAAGTCGACGTGACCCACATATATTTAAGGAAGTTTAGAAAGCGACACAGATTGGAGTGTGTGACCCTACCCTGACGGGTTGGTAAATTCGCCCTATGCTCCCAGGAACATATTTGGACCGTGCCAACGCCAGGAAACTCCGGAAAATGCTGGAAGAGGAAAGTATATGTCCATGATGTATACTAAGATAAACATATCTGTTCTTGTTTATACTTCTTTATGCTTAACAAAAAGGGAAAAATAATTGATATGTAATTCTATCTCATTTTATATTATCTGGGTTGAGTTTTAGCGATTCAGTATTTTTCATAATATTGTATTTGGTTCATTCGTGCTGAAAGACTGAATGTGCTGATTTCAGATCAAATGATTAATTTGACTTACATATTCATACCCTATCGCCAAATACCGTATTCAATTTCAAACCTCGAAAATTTCCTGGTATTTGGTATATAATGACTTGTTTGCAATTTAAAACAAGCAACAGCATTTTACATGTGCAAAAACCGAAATTACAGCCTCATATATATGTATATGCTAAGTTACATGGCCGAATAAACATAACCACCCTACTTCTGTCCTTTTGGCTATTATAGGGAAGTTTTCCAAAAAAGGTTTGTGTTATTCTACCGATTGGCGCTCGTATGTCCGTTTTCGATCATAAATCGAGACTTTCACCTTTTATTGTCACTGCACTGAATGAATTAGCATTTTATTGATACTTTTCAGCAACAGGTCTTCTCAATAAAATATCACAATGTATAACGTTTGACATAATGTGATTCCAACAACCCGCTCAGAGGCTCTTTTAAAAAGTAAAAATTCACCAATGCCGCTGCAGGGTTGTATATTTTAGGTTACAAACGATGTCATTTTCTGGATAAACACCTTCTTTATTCTGTGCAGGGAATGTTTTCACTAGATTCGTATGTGGTTGACAAGCAAGTGCTAAATGAGAAGAAACTTGAAAAAAAAAATTCATGATTAAACATAAAAATAATAATAATTGCATGATTACTTTACGGGCGCTGGGAATAAGAAGTTTAGGACTTCAAAACGAAAGTCATGAAGATCTATTGTTATTTTCGTGTCACAAAGATGACTTTTAAGGAACATCCGTTGTGTTGTTGGGGGTCACATATTTCAAACGTTATAAATGGTGTTACTTTATCGAGAAGTACCGACTGTTACCGAAAATTACCATTATGTTACCATGATAGTCGACGAAGTATATTGATTATATGAAGGTATAAGTAGTGATTTCTGAAACCGGATAATGCATCTCGATTGTCGCGCGCCAATCAGTCAAACGTAATTTTGGAATCTTATTTAAAACAGAAAAATAAAAAATTTTGAATGATAATGTTAAATAGTTCACATAACTACTATGAATGTAAAAGACCTGAAGTTTCGGTTTCTAAACATGCATAATTATGTTATTTTTAATTGGATACTAGTAATTCTGATATATTTGGCGATTGGGGATGAATATGCAAGCTAAGTGAATTTGTTTGTATTGTAAACAGCAGATATGGTGAGTTGGAACGTATTAAATCCAAATAAAATTTTATGAAACACAATGAATGCACCTCTACTGTACCTTTTCAATGACAGATTTCTTTTTTCCGGGACTTTCAAAGCTCCCTGCAGCACGATGTCGGGTTCTTGATGAAAGAAGCATACCGAGAGCTCCTCTGTCATAATGTCGTCCACCTCCCTGGAATAGTGCCATAGTTGATAACCAAGTTATTCCATTGCTACGAGGGTGGGTGATACCTACTGGTTATATAATGCGTTCCTCGTATTTGGTACTGGAATATTCAAATAATCGAGTTATTGATTTTCTGGTATTTTTTGTATACGAGTGTTTCGAGTATTCAATTATGCGTGAATTTCTCAGTATTCAATTATGCGTGAATTTCTAGTATTTGATTATGCGTGAGTTTCAAGTATTAAGTTATACAAGAATATGGACAAACTCAAACTTATCTATTGAAGAATGAGAGAAATATAAATGTTTAAATTTAAATTGAAAAAAAACCCATATGTTTTTCAAGAACAGAAACCATCTGTTATATTTATGTTATAAGAGACTTTAGTCTTTCAAGAACAGAACACACCCGTTAAGAGACTTTAGTCTTTCAAGAACAGAAACCACCCGTTATGTTATCATGTTACATGTATAAGCGACTTTAGTCTTTCTAGAACAGAAACTACCAGTTATGTTTATGTTATAAGAGACTTTAGTCTTTCTAGAACAGAAACCACCCGTTATGTTATGTTATAAGCGACTTTAGTCTTTCTAGAACAGAAACCACCCGTTATGTTAATGTTATAAGCGACTTTATTCTTTCAAGAACAGAAACCACCCGTTATCATCATGTTATAAGAGACTTTAGTCTTTCTAGAACAGAAACCACCCGTTATGTTTATGTTATAAGCGACTTTAGTCTTTCAAGAACAGAAACCACCCGTTATGTGTATGTTATAAGAGACTTTAGTCCCTCAACCTAACTTTCGTGATTTTTTTTCTAAAATAGCTTATTGATTTTAAACTTCTGTCTATTTCTTTTTATAGGCATAACTTTACTTGACGTTACAGCAACTATGTTTTAGTATTGATTTCGTAGATTAATTAAAAACGTGTCTTTGCAAATCAACTTGAACAATGTATTTAGTTTTCACATCTGTATAAAATTATATTAATTTGTTTGTAACTTCATTAGTTTACTTGACGTTATAGGAACATATTTTGAACATTAATCTCATAATCTGATTTAAAGGCTATTTAAACAACTATCATTATGTTATGCATTTGTTTTGATTCTGCATGGGCGGGTGTAAAGACACTTAGTGTTGTGTCCAACGGGTCGAGTAACTTGCAATTCACGTGCATGACCTGAGGTCAGGTTAACTTAGATTTAGCATCTGCTTGGAAGGGCGGTCTACAAATAGAAACATTAAGACTTTTTTTAAAAGTAAAACATATCACGCTCGATATGTTCCCTCTAGTCCATACACATAGTAAAACCGAACAGATCACACGTGTGATAATCACTAGCCAGTTTATACGACCTGCAGTTCCAACATTCGCCTTTATAATATCAAAGTTACTACAACATAGAATGGAAGTTATTTAAAAAAACGTCTTATGTGAATTATGAAATCAATAGACAAATGTGAAAAACAACTAAGATATTGAAAGGATAGATGCAATGACATATGGTCAAAATCGGATTCATTAAAATGGGATGTCAATTTGACAATTGCTCGATTTTAAATTTCTGAAATCGGTCCATAAATTACTTATATACGGCTTTTAAGAAACCCGCCTAATTTAGCCCCGGCGACCAGAATGAAAGTCTGTGGGGGTGTGGCCCTTGAAGGGATCACCTCTGTGACGTCACTGGAGTAATCTCATTAATGGCGATAGTCATAATTCAACGTAATTTCGCAACATTTTGATTGTTAATTTCACTAACAAATCTTCAATCAAACAACTTAAACTCTCCATATATCGAATGTTTAGATATCCAACTAGGTAATTCCGCAGATGACAATATCATAATTATTGCATAAACACGTGTTTTTTGGCGATTTAACACACCTCATAAATTCATCTAGCGGCAGTGATAATCATCATTAGTTAATTACTGAGCCTCAATGATTCTTCTCAAAACGTTTCGCGGCGGTAATAGCGGTATTGTTAAAACGGGTAAATTAAAATCGTCTTAATTAATAATCAATTGCCAGTGTATATTGTCTCGATGTTATGCTCAATTGATTCCGATATACAATATACGTAGAGGTAATCATCTGTCATTCTGGAGAAAAATGCATTTCACCAGATCTTTAAGCAAAGTCACTCGCAAAAGTTAGGTTGACTGAATATAATACATCATCGAAACATGATAGAACAGCGGGGTTACCCGGTAAATCACAGGGGCGTATATCGCTTAGAAACAGCGTTTGAAAGTCATATACCTATATAGAACTTACCTATTTATTATATAAAAGGATGGGGTAGGGTCTATATACTAATAGGTACATGTCTTTCAAACGCTATTTCTAAGGGATACACGCCCCTGTGCGGTAAATATCATTCAATTATTTGAGTATCCTACTTATATTTATATATAGTGAATCTCACAAGTAAAATTCTTCGTTCCACTTAGGTTCAACCAGTCCCTTGGCTGGTTGAGATCGGAGCACGTCCCCTTCGACTGGCATAGGTTGCGCCTTTCTCTTGAACAGGGGGCTGTTGAGGGGGGAGGAGAGGGGGGATGTTTTGGGTGAGAGTCTGCTCATCTTGAGAGGGTTCACTATACTCATGAGGCAGAAGGTCGTACACTGGTCGTGTCCTGAAAGAAAAACATCAGACTATCTGGCTTAAAGGATATCAATCTGGCTAAACGAATAAAGCAGTTGGGTGTCGGTCATGACAAATAGTTCGACCATCCATATATATATTCAAGATATATATTCCAAAGCTTTCAATAAATTTGATATTCTGTCAACGACGATGAATATCACCATTAAACTGATAAATGTACATGGAGGGACCTAAAATATAAAATCAATATTATCAAATAAATTGTTCAATCGATAAATGATATGAGCCTCGTTCTGACCTTTGGACTCTGCTTCCGGAACCTTGAGACCTCTGGCTTCTATCAACGTTACGCATATCTGAATTTTCTTCGGCTGCAAAATCATGACATGTATATTGAAAATAGTATAACGTCCAGAATATATTGTGTTGTCGATAAACGCGATTGTTCAAAACTTAAATACGTTGTATGTATACGGGACAGTGTCGCACTGATAATGAATTGGACACAAGAACTGTTCGATCTCCTCATTAAAGGCGCTATAGCACGATTTTCTGAACTCTCACGTTCTCATGAGACCAATAAATCTTTACATCACACTGAAGACTTCCACACCACAGTGACTGTCGTTTTATACGTCGCACCATTTTCCTCCAATACGGATAGCCGTTAATTATGGATACGGCTTATCGGGTCGTGTAATGAGATGGTTTACCCGTTACATAACATGCAACAAACGTACTACAGGCGACTTAAAGAGGCATGTTTTAAGACTTGTGTTTTTTTTCCGCTCAAATAGTTCATTTAAAAAAATATTTTCGGATAAATTGTGCTACTTCAATAACGCATATGATGAAGTTATGCAATGATTAAAGCTTCACTATTGAAAGTACAGTAAACATCTTTCCTACAACGCAACGTTTTGGAGAATAGATACCGTCCCAATGACAATCACAATGGTTTCAATACTGAACAAAGTTTACTATTGACAAGATCGTGTTTACATTCATCGTGCAACAACTCTACGTGGCTTTTAAATCCATGGTGCTGCAATTTAAATAATAAAGTGAAAATAGCAAAATAAATGAAGAATTATTTACTTTTTTTAAATATAAATTTGCTGGATATTAACATAAATCACAATTACGTCATTATGACAAGAATTTGTTATGTCTATCTTATTTTCTCCTTTAGTCATTCAATAGCCATTATATGTACTGCTTGAAATATTGTACAAGAATCTGGAAATGATGTCAACATTGGCTCATGAGATACTCAAAACAATATTGAATTTTATGAATAAATGAATTATTGTAAAGAAAAATATTTCTTGAATGACCAACCATATTTTGAAGTTCTTTTCTCACGAAATATTCGTGGTCCTCTTGTTCCATATCGAACACCTGGAAAATACAAGAAAAAAGTGAGCATGACTCACACACCCCCGCCATCCGCAATCCGTCCATTGAGCATTATAGATGTCAAGGCAACTACATTAAAAAAAAAAATCAAGCATCATAATATTGTCCAAAATATTTCATTCACCTAGATGTAATATTTTTCAGGTAATTTAATTGTTCCAAATAGAGCATCACAGCGGTAATTTGTACCAAGTTCAATTACAGATTCAAGGTCAATAACTCCTTAAAAATTTCGGAACTAGACTTTGAACTCGATGAAGTGTTTCATCTGGACTACCTACATGTTAAATTTAATTCACTTTAATGTAATAGTTGCTAAGAAAATTTGTCCCAATTGAAGCATCACAGCTCTTTTGGTACTTAGTTCAATTTCGGATTCAAGGGCCATAACTCCGTAAAAACTTTGAACTCTATGAAGAGTATTATCTGGACTACCTACATGTTAAATGTTAAATGATTACTTCCTAGCGGGGGTATAATAATATCAACTTAGGAACATTAGATTTGCCTTTGCAGGACACCACCAAATCAGAGCAATCCAGAAACTAGGATGTTGCCTTCAACTGGTCTGCCTTCTCCACATATATAATAACATTGGCAGATATATTTTTTATAAATACACCA
Source organism: Gibbula magus (assembly GCA_936450465.1). Taxonomy (NCBI): domain Eukaryota; kingdom Metazoa; phylum Mollusca; class Gastropoda; order Trochida; family Trochidae; genus Gibbula; species Gibbula magus. Next base: position 25,099,509 of record OW388295.1, on the reverse strand, counting down.
CAAAAGACAATTGAACATTAAACTCAAGAAATCGCGACCATAACCTGTTCCTTTAAATGTTGGATTTTTGGCGAAAACATTTTGAAAGTTCTCCATTGTTGAGATATACCAAGTAAGAGCCTCAAGGCACAGACGCTTTTCAAGTTATCGTGTTTACAAGAATTATGTCAGTGAACTCGTGAACATGACCTTTGACCTTGAATGTGAAAACGTAAACAAAATTCCCAGGGATATTAGTATGAAGATATGTATATGAGTTCTTACAACCTCATCAGAAAAAAAGTTAATACTAAAAAAAAACCCGGCGGCGGAGGTGACGGAGACTGCATAAAACTCAACATGAGTCCAGACCTAATCTGAATTAATAAATGATATTCACATGGTTATATGGTCGTTCACATTTTTTCATTTTTACCAAAGGAAGTAACGTCGTGAAATGGACATATTCAGGACATGATCCATCCGCATCAGCATCCCTGATCATGCTCGATAATCCAGAGTATACGCTCCGATAAAGAGTAGATTTATCGGAGCGTATACTGGGGATTATCGAGAATGATCCCTGATGAGCTCACGTACGTACATCAACACACAGTAAGTGCATCTGATTTTAGTTACTATTATATAGGTTTAGTCTCAGAGACGCCCCCGTTATAAAACTTTCCTGAGTAGGGTAGAGCTTTTTACTATAAGCAGTAGTTATAAAGTTATGACTAATTAAATGCAAGTACTGCAAGTGTTACAATCGACCCCCCGGGGAAATTGTAACAGGTAGGTGGGTCATTTGTAACACATATTTATTTAAAAATTGAGTTTGAAATAAAATACAATTACAAGTTGCACCGCCAATAGCAATCATAATTCAATTTGTAAATTTCGCACCAAAACCTTTACACGAAGGGCTGTTCTGTATTTAACTTTATCAAAATGGTACCAAAATGTTCGTCAAACTTTTGACAAAACTAAGAATTATTATAAACCGACATCACCAATTCCATGCCATCTAACAAATGGTTGGTATTTGGAATCCTAAATTATCAAACGTAAATTGGCTGAATTCTATCGTAATCTTTGATAATAAAAAGGACAATGGAGTATTTTTATATAGAGTAAAACATAAACGCATCTCCTCTAAAAGCTGCCCAAATGGCGTTAAACAATAACTCATCCACTAAAAGCATATTTCCCAGCAAGGTGAAACTCAATGAAGATATCTACCTTTGCCTTATTACTTTATGAAAACATTTTTTTTTGCAATTTCTAGCGAATATAAATTAGCATATGCATCCTATTTATATGATCAGTGAATGGAGAGTTAATTTGAATTGCTCTGTTGTAACTGATTTTAAAAGAAAATTGATACTAACTAAAAATATGAAAGAATTCCTGGATTGAGATAATTCTCAACCAGGGTAAGCTTGTCTCCATTTTAGTGTATCGTCATATCTTACTTAATTGGTCAAGTAATGAATGAATTGGCTTTCAATAGATGAATGTCATTTACTTCAAGATTTTCATTTGTAAGAAATACTATCTTTGAACTTTTTTGTTTTTTAAATCTTACTCTCTTTTACTTAAATAAAGTCGTTTTGAAAATAGCAAGGCAGAACTTTGGCATTCGGGGTGGGGGTATTCTGTAAGATAATATTCATTTGATTGCAAGAAATGATTTTTTATATAAAAAAAGGGGCCACGTATAATATCTATCAATATTGCATGGGGCACTTGTAACACGGTGTTACAACTGCCCCCAACGTTGAAGCCATGTTTCACGTCACGTCACAAGTTAACAACTAACGATGTTTCTACAATTTATGCTTCAAGATATTACACGACACCCCAAGATATCATATAAATATCCATCTTAAATCTGACAACGCAATTCGGATCAAAAAGATTTCTAATCTTTTTCCGAAATATTTACTTTCAACTGCAAAATCGATCTTTTTTGGTCTTTTGGATAGCTCGATTCGAAAACTGTTGACTAACACCCATTAATTTGTACACGGGAGATCAAGGGGATTAAATCTAAATAACTTTGCCAATGTTTGAACCTTAACTTAAAGAATAATCGCCCCTGATACAATTGCCCCGTGTTACAATTGATCCCACTCAACCCTATGTCTGTCTCATCCTTCTTTTATAATTTTTATCACGCTATCGTCTGGAGCTGAATTGAATCGATTACTCGGCGTATGTCACTCGTAGGGTGTAAATCGTAGGGCTACTCGATTATGCGTTGAGTATTACTCATGACCTATTACTTGCGGGGTATAACTCCCGGCTACTCGAGTACTCGTAGGGTATTACTCCCGGCTACTCAAGTACTCGTAGGGTATTATTCGCGGCTACTTGAATACTCGTGGGTTACTACTCATGGTTACTCGATTACAGGTCGGATTAAACATAGTCCCCTTTTAAACCATGGGCATTATTTAAAAGTCAGTCCGATGTCCACGGGTCAAGTTTTATCCAACTTATAAACCATTTATTAATTCGAAATTAAGTCAAATTAATGATTTCGAGGAGGAAAAGTGTCCTCCACGAACTATCGCAATATCAGCTAAGACCATAGGTATAAGAAGACCTACGAAGCCAACCTAGATAAGCTCAGCCGCCTTGGTAAAGTGACATGATCGTTGGCTTTTGTGTCCAGTTGTGAGGCTTTCGGGTTTGAGACGGCCTTTAGACAAACCATTTGCAGTTTGGTATTTAAAATCAGAGTTATTTTTCATATGAGTTAGTTATTACACACATTAACTTAAACTTTCACCTTTAACTGGACATCACTGCATTCATACATAGATATATGAAGAGGGCATAATATTTGGATAATGGGCAGAGGGACGATATTTGAATAATTGCCCGAGGAAGCAAGATTTATTGGATTTGAGGGAAATAACGAGAAATAGTGTCCCCGGGGAACAATAGAATCACTTCACTCAAGGTTTTAAATCGTGGATTACTATTTATGGCTTTTCGACTACTCGTGGGGTACTACTCGCGACTCTTAGGATATTACTCAAAGGCAATCGAATACTCGTTGAGGCATGGTTGATAGATGACGAATAAATCGCACACCACCACTTAGCATCCAAAGTAAAGTAACACTTGCCTCCCGAAGATGGTCCACAAGATCCCCGGCACGGATACCAATTTCCAGTTCCGGACATCCCAACGGGTGGAGCAAACTCCGTAGCAATCTCCCGTATAGAGCCTCATTCTGAAAAGTGAGAAAAGGCTTTCTGTGAATAATCACAATTTAAAACATTAATGACAATGATAACAACTTACATGCCAACACACAATTTAATTTGGTCATTTGAAATGTCAACTCTACTCCCCCTCTCCTCCGCAGATAACCGTCAAACAGAATAGTTATCCAACAATTATCTACGGTAGGCCTTATGTTGTTGAGAGGTGTGGTAAGCTTTTAGTCGTTTTTATTTCCAAATCTTACTATGTATGAAGCTAACATTTAAAGGGATGACATCTATACCCCCGACACCCTGGCCCCCTGCATTTCAAACAACTCGATGGCCTAATTTACCTGAACCGATGATATTCCTTTTCTGTTTCTGTTTCTGCTTAAACGTTTTATTCTTTATTAAATTGTGGAACACACTGGTGTTGTGATTAGCATGCTGGCCTCTCAAGCCAAAGGCCCGGGTTCGAATCCCGGTGCAGACACCCTAAATGTGTGACCTTGGTCTCATACTGTGTTGTGTTCCTGGGCAAGGCACTTCATCCACACTTCACTCAGTCCACCAAGCTGTATAACTGAGTACCTGAAAAGCGGGTGTACATGATTTCGTGTAGCGCTTTAGACAGCTTCGAAAGTACAATTCCGTCAGGGTAATGATTTGAATCTCATTTGGCATGCATTCGTGTGTGGATAACATGCGCAGTATAAATATCCATTATTATTATAATAAATTTTGACCCAGTATATAAGTGTTTGTTTTCTTGTCACGACATGAATCCAAACATGTCATGAATCAAACACATTCAATATATCTCAAAAGATATCAAGTGAAATAAAGAAGAAACTGAACAACCCTTTAGGATGCAGCATCGTCCTCCACAACTTCGTGTTTATCTCGAATGTTTCTAGAAGAGACAGAAGCGTGCAGTGAAAATAGCATCACCATGACAACTGTATCACCTCAGTTGAAAACACAGCATGAGGATGTTAGTGTGAACAATTATGATTCATAAAGTCGGACGTGATGAATCATTAATGACTCAGAGTGAATGGCGGGTGGACATTAAAAACAGCCTGAACTTTAGGATAACGTAGAGCTACTGAGTTAAAGGTGCATCCATTGTGTTGGTGGGGTCACATATCCAAACGTTATAAATGGTGTTACTTTATAAGTACTGACTGTTACCAAAAACCACCATTTTGATGATAGTCGATTTAGTATATTGACAATATGAAGGTAAAAGTAGTGATTTTTGATCGAAAACCGGACGATGCATCGCGATTGACGCGCGTCAATGAGTAAAACGTCATTTTGGAATCGTATTTATAACAGACAAACTGACACATTTGGGTTGATTATGATTAATAGGTCATTTAACTTCTGTGCATGTAAATGGGACGTGTAGTTTGGGTTTAGATGCTACTCTATTTTGATTGGAAACTAGTAATTTCGATATATTTGCTAATTTGGAATGAATATGCAAGCCGAGTGAATATATTTGCACTGTGAACAGCACATATGGTGAGTCGGAACGTATTAAATCCTAATAAAATTATATGAAACACAATGGATCGATGCACCTTTAAAGCTGTTCAAACTTGCAGAATATCTGCACGGTTACTGTATTAACATACACACTGATGGCAAAGGAAACAATAAAATAACGAAACATTTAGTTCTGTATAGCGTACGAGTTGATTTCGAAGTTGGTGTCATGTGTATGAGAAGTCCACTCGGTATTACTACAGGAAGAAAGCTTGAAACCCCGCTGTTGGGGTCCCCATACCCGCCCATGCAAAACAATTTGAAAGGGGGCATATATTATACTTTGATACGTTATTTATCAATGTTTATGTATGCTTGTATAACTGTCGACAATGAATAAACAATACAAGAAAATTACGTCGGCCGGGGATCAATTTTAAAAGGACCTTATTTGCTAGGACACCGATGCGCATACTTTGACAAGACTTCAACACATCGATCTGAGGAAGTGGGTTATCAGGGGGTTAATCTACCCACACTCCGACACAGATACATTACGCATATCATCGTAAGTACTTACTTTAATACGATGGTGAAATAATCTTGAAATTGGAGCAAATAACCATTGGAGATCGGACATCGCTTCAATCTGTTATACGTATCATGCTCTCTATAGTTGGTATCAGTGACTGTTTTAGTTAGACTGTTATCATCAACGAACACTACACACAAGGTGCATTCATTAGTGAGTTCGTAATCATTTTTCAGAGATAGGAATGGTCCTCGACCGGTGCACCCTTGAACAAAGCAAGGTTAACCTTTAATCCCATCTTCCAAACACTGCAGTGTCACCGTTTGGACCTCATCCCCGTAGTGTTATGAAATAAGACCCGGGCCACAGTGTCTAAAAGATCGATATCTTATTGATATTGTTTCATTGATACCATTTCGCTAAAGAATAGTTTTATATGTAAATAACTCAAATAGGAAAGGGCGTTCTGATCTCTCCTCAATCTTGAGGTTCAAATACAGTAAGTCCTCTGGGTACATCCTTAATTAGATTTAAAGGTACATCTATTGTGTTTTTGGGGGTCACATATTGCACATGTTAGAAATGGTGTTACTTTATCGAGAAGTACCGACTGTTACCGAAAACTACCATTTTGATGATAGTTGACTTAGAATATTGACAATATGAAGGTAAAAGTAGTGATTATTGATCAAAAACCGGACAATGCACAGCGTGTGGCGCGCGTCATTGAGTCAAACGTAATTTTCGATTCTTATTTATAACAGACAAAAAGACAAATTCGGGTTGATAATGTTTAATAGGTAACATAACTACTGTGCATGTAAATGAGACGTGCAGATTCGGTTTCTGCACATGCATAATGATGTTTCTCAATTTTAATTTGAAACTAGTAATTATGATATATTTGGCGATTGGGGATAAATATGCAAGTTGAGTAATTTATTTGTATTGTAGACAGCACATGTGATGAGTTGGAACGTTTTAAGCCAAATACAATTTTATGAAACACAATGGATGCACCTTTAATCAATACATAGTTTTCTATTTTATGCTTTGTAAATATTTATTAAATATCTGACATGGTAGCTTCTCTGAAGTTTTTTCTATTGTTATAAAGTTAAGGATGGAGCACAGGACAAGAAGAGGTGGAATCCGATTGTCGGATACTTCTGGACCCTCCGGATCCACCCCAAAATGAGCGGACCCGGAAAGGCGGATTCCAGCCCTTTTTGTCACGTGGAGAAAAGGGCATTTGGTGGAGTACATCATTATCTTAGCACAGAGGCCATTCCTTTCCAAATTTCAATGATAGGAAATCAGAAAGGAGTAACCAAGATAGAGAATACAAATGCAAGAGAAAAGAAATATTTCTTAAACTGACAATACGTATTTTCATGACGTTTTATTTGGCTTTGATGTGTACCAAAGTGTCATATGTGCTTCTTTTATTTAAAACCTTCTCACTCGACTTTATATCCATCTCCAGTAGCCAAATGTATGATAATTACTTCTTTCGAATGAAAATCAAACAGCAACCTTATACATGCGCAGAACTGACACTAAACATCCCATTTACATGCACAGTAGTTATATGACCTATCAATTGCTTTGGTAATGAGGTATTCACATAAATCAGATCTTTCATATTTTGAAATCTGAAAATTTGAACGTACTGTGAGTGAGTGTATGTTGTGACGTTGTATATGTGACGCACACCTGCAGATGACTCATTAGTAGTAGCATATCTCTGAGGAGTAGACTCAACAGTATTATATCTCTGAGGATCAGACTCAACAGTATCATATATCTGAGGAGCAGACTCAACAGTATCATATCTCTGAGGAGTAGACTCAACAGTATTAAATCTCTGAGGAGTAGACTCAACAGTAGCATATCTCTGAGGAGTAGACTCAACAGTATTATATCTCTGAGGAGTAGACTCAACAGTATCATATCTCTGAGGAGTAGACTCAACAGTATTATATCTCTGAGGAGCAGACTAAACAGTATCATATCTCTGAGGAGCAGACTCAACAGTATCATATCTCTGAGGAGCAGACTCAACAGTATCATATCTCTGAGGAGCAGACTAAACAGTATCATATCTCTGAGGAGCAGACTCTACAGTATCATATCTCTGAGGAGCAGACTCAACTGTATCATATCTCTGAGGAGTAGACTCAACAGTATCATATCTCTGAGGAGCAGACTCAACAGTATCATATATCTGAGGAGCAGACTCAACAGTATCATATCTCTGAGGAGCTGACTCAACAGTATCATATCTCTGAGGAGCAAACTCAACACTATCATATCTCTGAGGAGCAGACTCAACAGTATCATATCTCTGAGGAGTAGACTCAACAGTATCATATCTCTGAGAAGCAGACTCAACAGTATCATATCTCTGAGGAGCAGACTCAACAGTATCATATCTCTGAGGAGTAGACTCAACAGTATCACATCTCTGAGGAGCAGACTCAACAGTATCATATCTCTGAGGAGCAGACTCAACAGTATCATATCTCTGAGGAGCAGACTCAACAGTATCATATCTCTGAGGAGCAAACTCAACACTATCATATCTCTGAGGAGCAGACTCAACAGTATCATATCTCTGAGGAGTAGACTCAACAGTATCATATCTCTGAGAAGCAGACTCAACAGTATCATATCTCTGAGGAGCAGACTCAACAGTATCATATCTCTGAGGAGTAGACTCAACAGTATCACATCTCTGAGGAGCAGACTCAACAGTATCATATCTCTGAGGAGTAGACTCAACAGTATCATATCTCTGAGGAGTAGACTCAACAGTATCACATCTCTGAGGAGCAGACTCAACAGTACCATATCTCTGAGGAGCAGACTCAACAGTATCATATCTCTGAGGAGTAGACTCAACAGTATCATATCTCTGAGAAGCAGACTCAACAGTATCATATCTCTGAGGAGCAGACTCAACAGTATCATATCTATGAGGAGTAGACTCAACAGTATCACATCTCTGAGGAGCAGACTCAACAGTATCATATCTCTGAGGAGTAGACTCAACAGTATCATATCTCTGAGGAGTAGACTCAACAGTATCACATCTCTGAGGAGCAGACTCAACAGTATCACATCTCTGAGGAGCAGACTCAACAGTATCATATCTCTGATGAGCAGACTAAACAGTATCACATCTCTGAGGAGCAGACTCAACAGTATCATATCTCTGAGGAGTAGACTCAACAGTATCATATCTCTGAGGAGTAGACTCAACAGTATCACATCTCTGAGGAGCAGACTCAACAGTATCATATCTCTGAGGAGCAGACTAAACAGTATCACATCTCTGAGGAGCAGACTCAACAGTATCATATCTCTGAGGAGCAGACTCAACAGTATCATATCTCTGAGGAGCAGACTCAACAGTATCACATCTCTGAGGAGCAGACTCAACAGTATCATATCTCTGAGAAGCAGACTCAATAGTATCATATCTCTGAGGAGCAGACTCAACAGTATCATATCTCTGAGGAGCAGACTCAACAGTATCATATCTCTGAGGAGCAGACTCGACAGTATCATATCTCTGAGGAGCAGACTAAACAGTATCATATCTCTGAGGAACAGACTCAACAGTATTACATCTCTGAGGAGCAGATTCAACAGTATCACATCTCTGAGGAGCAGACTCAACAGTATCATATCTCTGAGGAGTAGACTCAACAGTATTATATCTCTGAGGAGCAGACTCAACAGTATCATATATCTGAGGAGCAGACTCAACAGTATCATATCTCTGAGGAGCAGACTCAACAGTATCATATCTCTGAGGAGCAGACTAAACAGTATCATATCTCTGAGGAGCAGACTCAACAGTATCATATCTCTGAGGAGAAGGCTCAACAGTATCATATCTCTGAGGAGCAGACTCAACAGTATCATATATCTGAGGAGCAGACTCAACAGTATCATATCTCTGAGGAGCAGACTCAACAGTATCATATCTCTGAGGAGCAGACTCAACAGTATCACATCTCTGAGGAGCAGACTCAACAGTATCATATCTCTGAGGAGCAGACTCAACTGTATCATATCTCTGAGGAGCAGACTCAACAGTATCACATCTCTGAGGAGTAGACTAAACAGTATCATATCTCTGAGGAGCAGACTCAACGGTATCATATCTCTGAGCAAGAGACTCAACAGTATCATATCTCTAAGGAACAGACTCAACAGTATCATATCTCTGAAGAGTAGACTCAACAGTATCATATCTCTGAGGAAACGACTCAACAGTATCATATATCTGAGGAGTAAACTAAACAGTATCATATCTCTGAGGAGCAGACTCAACAGTATCATATCTCTGAGTAACAGACTCAACAGTATCATATCTCTGAGGAACAGACTCAACAGTATTACATCTCTGAGGAGCAGATTCAACAGTATTATATCTCTGAGGAGCAGACTCAACAGTATCACATCTCTGAGGAGCAGACTCAACAGTATCATATCTCTGAGGAGTAGACTCAACAGTATTATATCTCTGAGGAGCAGACTCAACAGTATCATATCTCTGAGGAGCAGACTCAACAGTATTATATCTCTGAGGAGCAGACTCAGCAGTATCATATATCTGAGGAGCAGACTCAACAGTATCATATCTCTGAGGAGCAGACTCAACAGTATCATATCTCTGAGGAGCAGACTCAGCAGTATCACATCTCTGAGGAGCAGACTCAACAGTATCATACATCTGAGGAGCAGACTCAACAGTATCATATATCTGAGGAGCAGACTCAACAGTATCATATCTCTGAGGAGCAGACTCAACAGTATTATATCTCTGAGGAGCAGACTCAACAGTATCATATATCTGAGGAGCAGACTCGACAGTATCATATCTCTGAGGAGCAGACTCAACAGTATCATATCTCTGAGGAGCAGACTAAACAGTATCATATCTCTGAGGAGCAGACTCAACAGTATCATATCTCTGAGGAGAAGGCTCAACAATATCATATCTCTGAGGAGCAGACTCAACAGTATCATATATCTGACGAGCAGACTCAACAGTATCATATCTCTGAGGAGCAGACTCAACAGTATCATATCTCTGAGGAGCAGACTCAACAGTATCACATCTCTGAGGAGCAGACTCAACTGTATCATATCTCTGAGGAGCAGACTCAACTGTATCATATCTCTGAGGAGCAGACTCAACAGTATCACATCTCTGAGGAGCAGACTCAAATGTATCACATCTCTGAGGAGTAGACTAAACAGTATCATATCTCTGAGGAGCAGACTCAACTGTATCATATCTCTGAGGAGCAGACTCAACTGTATCATATCTCTGAGGAGCAGACTCAACAGTATCACATCTCTGAGGAGCAGACTCAACAGTATCACATCTCTGAGGAGTAGACTAAACAGTATCATATCTCTGAGGAGCAGACTCAACGGTATCATATCTCTGAGCAAGAGACTCAACAGTATCATATCTCTAAGGAACAGACTCAACAGTATCATATCTCTGAGGAGTAGACTCAACAGTATCATATCTCTGAGGAAACGACTCAACAGTATCATATATCTGAGGAGTAAACTAAACAGTATCATATCTCTGAGGAGCAGACTCAACAGTATCATATCTCTGAGTAACAGACTCAACAGTATCATATCTCTGAGGAACAGACTCAACAGTATTACATCTCTGAGGAGCAGATTCAACAGTATCATATCTCTGAGGAGCAGACTCAACAGTATCACATCTCTGAGGAGCAGACTCAACAGTATCATATCTCTGAGGAGTAGACTCAACAGTATTATATCTCTGAGGAGCAGACTCAACAGTATCATATCTCTGAGGAGCAGACTCAACAGTATTATATCTCTGAGGAGCAGACTCAACAGTATCATATATCTGAGGAGCAGACTCAACAGTATTATATATCTGAGGAGCAGACTCAGCAGTATCACATCTCTGAGGAGCAGACTCAACAGTATCATATATCTGAGGAGCAGACTCAACAGTATCATATATCTGAGGAGCAGACTCAACAGTATCATATCTCTGAGGAGCAGACTCAACAGTATCATATCTCTGAGGAGCAGACTAAACAGTATCATATCTCTGAGGAGCAGACTCAGCAGTATCACATCTCTGAGGAGCAGACTCAACAGTATCATATATCTGAGGAGCAGACTCAACAGTATCATATTTCTGAGGAGCAGACTCAACAGTATCATATCTCTGAGGAGCAGACTCAACAGTATTATATCTCTGAGGAGCAGACTCAACAGTATCATATATCTGAGGAGCAGACTCGACAGTATCATATCTCTGAGGAGCAGACTAAACAGTATCATATCTCTGAGGAGTAGACTCAACAGTATCATATCTCTGAGGAGCAGACTCAACAGTATCATATCTCTGAGGAGTAGACTCAACAGTATCATATCTCTGAGGAGCAGACTCAACATTATCATATCTCTGAGGAGCAGACTCAACAGTATCATATCTCTGAGAAGCAGACTCAATAGTATCATATCTCTGAGGAGTAGACTCAACAGTATTATATCTCTGAGGAGCAGACTCAACAGAATCATATCTCTGAGGAGCAGACTCAACAGTATTATATCTCTGAGGAGCAGACTCAACAGTATCATATATCTGAGGAGCAGACTCAACAGTATTATATATCTGAGGAGCAGACTCAGCAGTATCACATCTCTGAGGAGCAGACTCAACAGTATCATATATCTGAGGAGCAGACTCAACAGTATCATATATCTGAGGAGCAGACTCAACAGTATCATATCTCTGAGGAGCAGACTCAACAGTATCATATCTCTGAGGAGCAGACTAAACAGTATCATATCTCTGAGGAGCAGACTCAGCAGTATCACATCTCTGAGGAGCAGACTCAACAGTATCATATATCTGAGGAGCAGACTCAACAGTATCATATATCTGAGGAGCAGACTCAACAGTATCATATCTCTGAGGAGCAGACTCAACAGAATCATATATCTGAGGAGCAGACTCGACAGTATCATATCTCTGAGGAGCAGACTAAACAGTATCACATCTCTGAGGAGCAGACTCAACAGTATCATATCTCTGAGGAGCAGACTCAACAGTATCATATCTCTGAGGAGTAGACTCAACAGTATCATATCTCTGAGGAGCAGACTCAACAGTATCATATCTCTGAGGAGTAGACTCAACAGTATCATATCTCTGAGGAGCAGACTCAACAGTATCATATCTCTGAGAAGCAGACTCAACAGTATCATATCTCTGAGGAGTAGACTCAACAGTATCATATCTCTGAGGAGCAGACTCAACAGTATCATATCTCTGAGAAGCAGACTCAACAGTATCATATCTCTGAGGAGCAGACTCAACAGTATCATTTCTCTGAGGAGTAGACTCAACAGTATCACATCTCTGAGGAGCAGACTCAACAGTATCATATCTCTGAGGAGGAGACTCAACAGTATCATATCTCTGAGGAGCAGACTCAACAGTATCATATCTCTGAGGAGTAGACTCAACAGTATCACATCTCTGAGGAGCAGACTCAACAGTATCACATCTCTGAGGAGCAGACTCAACAGTATCATATCTCTGAGAAGCAGACTCAATAGTATCATATCTCCGAAGAGCTGACTCAACAGTATCATATCTCTGAGGAGCAGACTCAACAGTATCATATCTCTGAGGAGCAGACTAAACAGTATCATATATCTGAGGAGCAGACTCAACAGTATTATATCTCTGAGGAGTAGACTCAACAGTATCATATCTCTGAGGAGCAGACTCAACAGTATCACATCTCTGAGGAGCAGACTCAACAGTATCATATCTCTGAGAAGCAGACTCAATAGTATCATATCTCCGAAGAGCAGACTCAACAGTATCATATCTCTGAGGAGCAGACTCAACAGTATCATATCTCTGAGGAGCAGACTAAACAGTATCATATCTCTGAGGAGCAGACTCAACAGTATCATATATCTGAGGAGCAGACTCAACAGTATTATATCTCTGAGGAGCAGACACAATAGTATCATATCTCCGAGGAACAGACTCAACAGTATTATATCTCTGAGGAGTAGACTCAACAGTATCATATCTCTGAAGAACAGACTCAACAGCATCATATCTCTGAGAAGCAGACTCAACAGTATCATATCTATTAGGGGTTGTCTCAACAACTGTGTCATATCTGTAAGGAGTCGCCTAAAGAGTATCATCTCTAAAAAAGGATTGTCTGAATGATATCATAGCTCTGTGGTATCATCATCATTATCATACATGTATTTCTAAAGGTTTGCCTGAACAGAATCACGTCTCTGTTGTATCATCACCAGCATCCTACCTCTAAAGGGTCGTCTGAACAGTAAAATTCCTCTACGAGGTTGTCTGAACAATATCCTACCTCTAAAGGGTCGTCTGAACAGTATAATTCCTTAACGAGGTTGTCTGAACAATATCCTACCTCTAAAGGGTCGTATGAACAGTATAATTCCTCTACGAGGTTGTCTGAACAATATCCTACCTCTAAAGGGTCGTCTGAACAGTATAATTCCTTTACGAGGTTGTCTGAACAATATCCTATCTCTAAAGGGTCGTCTGAACAGTATAATTCCTTTACGAGGTTGTCTGAACAATATCCTACCTGTAAAGGGTCGTCTGAACAGTATAATTCCTTTACGAGGTTGTCTGAACAATATCCTATCTCTAAAGGGTCGTCTGAACAGTATAATTCCTTTACGAGGTTGTCTGAACAATATCCTATCTCTAAAGGGTCGTCTGAACAGTATAATTCCTCTACGAGGTTGTCTGAACAATATCCTACCTCTAAAGGGTCGTCTGAACAGTAAAATTCCTTTACGAGGTTGTCTGAACAATATCCTACCTCTAAAGGGTCGTCTGAACAGTAAAATTCCTTTACGAGGTTGTCTGAACAATATCCTATCTCTAAAGGGTCGTCTGAACAGTATAATTCCTCTACGAGGTTGTCTGAACAATATCCTACCTCTAAAGGGTCGTCTGAACAGTAAAATTCCTTTACGAGGTTGTCTGAACAATATCCTACCTCTAAAGGGTCGTCTGAACAGTAAAATTCCTTTACGAGGTTGTCTGAACAATATCCTACCTCTAAAGGGTCGTCTGAACAGTATAATTCCTTTACGAGGTTGTCTGAACAATATCCTACCTCTAAAGGGTCGTCTGAACAGTATGATTCTTCTACGAGGTTGTCTGAACAATATCCTACCTCTAAAGGGTCGTCTGAACAGTATAATTCCTTTACGAGGTTGTCTGAACAATATCCTACCTCTAAAGGGTCGTCTGAACAGTATGATTCTTCTACGAGGTTGTCTGAACAATATCCTATCTCTACAGGGTCGTCTGAACAGTATGATTCCTCTACGAGATTGTCTGAACAATATCCTATCTCTAAATGGTCGTCTGAACAGTATGATTCCTCTACGAGGTTGTCTGAACAATATCCTATCTCTAAAGGGTGATTCCTCTACGAGGTTGTCTGAACAATATCCTATCTCTAAAGGGTCGTCTGAACAGTATGATTCCTCTACGAGGTTGTCTGAACACTATGTTATCTCTACGTAACCGATCTGAACAGTGTCATACTTCATTTCAACAGTATCATATCTATATTGAGATCGTCCCAACTGTACCCGATCTGAAGAGTATCATATCTCTAATGAGATCGTCCCAACTGTACCCTATCTGAACAGTATCTTATCTATAATGAGATCGTCCCAACTGTACCCGATCTGAACAGGTTTAGGATCGTTTCGAGAATAGGTCTTATCCTAACGGTAGGATATCCTAACTATTGTCCTAAAGAGCTAGGATATATCCTAGCTAGGACACTTTCGAGAATAGGCACCCTGTATCATATCTCTAATGAGATCGTCTCTGGGAAGCTAATCCATATATTTCACGATGCTAAAGATCATAAATTACAACTTCATTCATTTACGACATTGGAGAACCTTAATGTTACACTTACTGGAGATTTTACTCTGTGATTTCAATTTACACCAGAGAGATAGTACACTGTGTATTGTGAGTGTCTCGGTAGTGAACATAGCATCTCCGAGAGTATCCGCTCTCCCGGGGATCGTCTCAAAGTTTTATTGGGTATATTAACCCGCTTGCTACCAGACATTATTGTGATGTTCATGAATGAAATTTGCCACCGATTACACGATTGTTAATACCACCATGACATATTGTTTCTCCAGGCCATTGTCTCACTGAATCAGAATATCTGCTTCATATATTCATATTTATAATTTCTATGATCATAAGTAAAGGAAAGTGTTTTCAAATTATGTAAGTGACATGTAAATAGTCGTTGAAGGATACTGTACAATTTAAAGTAAAGACTTGAAAGAAAAAGTCTGCCTTATTATTTTTAACTTTTAAACAAATAAACACTCATTAGAACAAACTTATCCAATAATTTGATTAATGCATAATGCCATATTCCATTGCTAACATCCGAGCGTCAGTTCACTTGATAATAGGCCACACCCATACTTTATGGCTAAATAGATCAGAGTTCTAAGTTCGTCAAGCGTTACACCCTGTTAATGAGTATTACTTTGTAACGATAAATTGTAGGTGTGTATTAAGGATAGTTTTCTATCGGAGTATTTCCTGTGGAAACGAAATTCGAGGGGACATTATAAGTTATAACATTCAGTGATTTATTGTAGTTCGGTTATAGCCAACGAACAGAAATGCGAACAAGGGTTTAATAATTCACTAAGTCAACCGACACCGATTGTTAATAAGGAATTTATCTTACCGATGTCTCAAATTATTATTGCAAACAAGCATTAAGAAATGAAAATATGATTTGTTTGATGTACATGATGTTCAATGACATGTAGGTTTTGATTGTATGGTGTTTTGACCATTGACATGTTTGATGTAGAATGTGTTGTTAAGAAAACAGAATGGTTCAATACTGACATAATTTTTACGTGCGTGCAGCATGATGAAATGCATGAGATGTTTTGTCGTGACGTAGGCTACAGGACAAATGATATCACAACAAAAGCATGATGCACGTACTACATGGTGAAATGTACATGTCATCTAAATCTTATCTGGAAAATAAGCAAGCCTAGCATATAGCGATATTTTTCTATTATGTGGTGATATCATGTTGATTTGCACGTGGTAATGGATTTATCTCTTAGAAATTCACAGCTAGGTTGATTAATATTGACGCGATTACATAAGACAACGCGAGTACATGAACTAATAGTTTGAACAGTTTGAACACTGTTAATGTTTGTTAGTTTTTTACCCTGTTTATGGCTGGATTATAAAAACGAGATTAAACAACATGTCGTACTGTAATTGTAGATAATTGACCTTACAAAGCCTTAAAAGTTAAGGTAAAGCTGCTTTATAAAATATCCTTACCCTACTCATGCCTCTCAGTCCGTTTACAGACCGAAGTTTGATATAACCCACATTGTTTATTTACTTAAAAATCAAACCGGGTACGCTAAGGGTGTTATCGGAAACGAATTTTTCCGAATGCACTTGCAGTTCGCTGTGCGTATAACATTCAAAACCCAAAGGAAAGACAGTATCTGCCCAATGTTATCGCCATAATCCATTTGCGCTTAGCAAACAAAGCTTAAGACGACCTATATCAACGTAGTGGAGGTATGCCGAGCGATAAAACTTCAACCTTTGACAGGCAAGTTGGATATATCACGTCTCGAGCAAATAAATACACATTAGACATAGCGACAATGCCGAGAGCGTGAGAAGGTGTGAACAATGTAAATTACCTTAATGAATCCCTCACCTTAAAACTAGCAAGCCGTTCACTGTTTGGGCGATTTATTTGTTGATCGACGTCACTAAAAAGTCGAGCTATGTCATACGAGTTGAGGGATCGTTGAGATGCCTTCCTTCTCTCGAAGGATGAGGATTTTCGCCTCAAACTCAGTCTCCGAAAAACACGAGTGAATATTCCCTGGGACTGAGGTAACGATGAAACAAGATCAACTGGCGAGCTTGGAAGCGATGACGACCGTGATAACGGCATGACCTAAGACGTTCAATGAAGAAGAAATTGTCAAGACATTTCACTTCTTTCATCATGTCCAAACTTATCCAAACACAGCAAAAGTCTTGCTATACCGGTACCGATTGTTGAGAAATACTCGCATGCTTGTCGATATCACACTTGTCAATCAACAAGCCCAACGTCGTCGGGCTGTCAATCAAACAGAGCTGCAGGGGACTGTCTCCGCCTTGATATTTGATAACCAAGGAGTGTCTTGATACGACCCCCACTCTGGGTTGAAGGGATCACTACCCGTATACCGTTAACTTTATATTGGACTTCGTAACCCATATAACGCAAACACTGTTTATCACGTTTTATTAGGACTTCAGACAAAGTCTGAAAGATCTATTGTTATTGTCCGAATAATTTTATTGTGATTAGTTGAACGATTTTGTGACACGTTTTCGGAACTAACGGCTGGACCGATTTTTATGAAACCTTCTGGGATGGTAGCATTCATCAGAATTTTGATTGGTTTAGGAATTCAAGGTCAATGTTCTACTTTAACGTGGGATTAGACTTGCAACTTTAAAAAGATGCGCAATGGCAATGTGAGAAAAAAGATACACATGGTGAATTCGTAGGTCACATGGTTTAGGCGCCATGTCGATTTTCCGCATTTTAAAAATATTTCCCGATCTCATGCACCTTTGACAGTACTTTGCACCTCGAAGCTGAAACTCTACAACTGAAACATTGGTGACCACCTGAGCTCTGTTCCATAACATTGAGCGCTTATAATCGCTCATTGAGCGCTACATTGAGCGCTACATTGAGCGCTCATTCTCTCCTGAACGACACTGTGCGATTCCACGAAGTTTGCTCGCTTTGCTACGTACTAGCGCTACATTGAGCAATCGCGTTCAAGAGAGGTTTTAACGCGGCCATGGTGTTGTTTTTTTACAGCGAACTCCTAATACTTTGAACGTCGGGCAATCTCTCCGTTTTGCCTTTTCAAGGGATTATAACTCCAAAACACGGACTCACAATTGCATGATTTTTAAGGGCTACTAGCCAAATATACTGTCTATATGAACCAAAAATAAAATCGTTCACGAATAGCCATCTCTGGAGTGTCAATAATTGGCGACTTCGTAGGTCACGTGGTTTTATTGCTATTTTGACTTACTATGAAATTCGTGTGAATTTTACAATCCATTTTGAAATTTATATCTCAAACTTAACTTTCTTTTTCTCAGGACGTTCTTGTAATGGTTCCCAGCCAGTGTTAAATGCAGAAATGTGTACCATGTATGCTTTGGTAGTCCAGTATCTATTCATGTGCTTGCAGTTGCACATTCATGTTCTTACTTGCTTATTGATTCATGAATTTACCCGTCCCAGAATCCACATGCGTATTTAAGATGTGATCTAATAAACATGACATAGATTTTATTTATAGCTGTTTTACATAAATCATTTCAAAACTTTCAAGGAATATATGCCAATTTTGAGATACGTTTTATAATACCACCAAGAGAGTCAATACACGTTTCATTACCCGTGAATACCCGATACAATACCTAAATATCCAGGATGTCATCATGCTTAAACCCTATATGGGTTGTTTTTTTTGTAATGACGCTTTACCACACGATTCCTACAGTTTTATGCGCATGCGCATACCGTGAGCTTTATGTTGTGAAAATATTATACCATAAATAATATCCATTTTTGGCACAGTGCAATGTATGCTGCAAATGCAATGTATTAAGAACAGGAAGATTTTCTGGATAACAACTTCTTTAATGTGAAAATACACAACGTTTCGGAGTACATACTCACTCCTTCATCAGGTGGAATGTGATGAATACCACTTCTAAATGCCCTTCAAAAACCTACAATGTATTAGTTGCACAATGGAAGTCCCTCAACACTGTATAAATGCCTACCTACGATTATCATTTTGGTTAAATTGTATGAACTGGTCAGTTATTAGGATTTGTTAAATTTGACATCGAAGCACATTATTCACAATGCAATTCTATTTATTCAAACTAAAACATAATTCACAATCATCTAAAACTACGTTAGAAAAATACAGTAAAACGCATGACAGTCCTCTCAGACCACACTGTTGATAAAATAGGCAGCGTGCACGACCAAGGACATTTTGTACATTTAGGATATGTTTTGTCACTGTATGCTAGCGCAGTGAAACATATGGGCATGTTCAAGAGAGGTTTCAAAGTGAACGCGATTGCTAATTTGTAGCACTACGTAGCAAGGCGAGCAAACTTCAAGGAATTTGCACCGTGTCATTCAAGAGAGAATGAGCGCTTCTTGAGCGCTTCATTGAGCGATCAATGAGCAATTATAAGCGCTCGCTGTTATGCAACGGAACCATGTGTTGTTTTATCTCTGCTGCCTATTTTAGTATCGCTAACAAAATTGACCTTTATTCAAAAGGTTATATCCGGTTTGAAATGTCAAAGAGCGAGTGTGACTGCTGTTCGCAGTTCTATGTAATACCTGTGTGGACGTGTTCTATACAGTTTACATTTAAGGAAGTTCTTCATTTACAAAAACACTATTTTCATTCACTTGCAACAGATATATAAAAACGTGTATATAATCATGTTTTAAGTAGTTAAAAAAAGTAGTAAAGAATTAAGTACAGAGAGAGAGACAGAGAGACAGACAGAGAGAGAGAGAGACAGACAGACAGACAGACAAACAGACAGACTGACTGACTGACAGACTGACAGAGTAAACAATGAGAGTGTGGGAGAGAGTATTGGAATTCGTGTTGATGGTTTCGATCATAATTCATTTAATTCTGCTATAACTTCTGCTGTAACTTCTTTGGGAGGCATTTTAGAATTCTGTTAGATGATGCCATGTGGATTTACATTTTCTCATTGCAGTATAGAAGATGTTAATCTATAGAACAGGAATCTGCCATACCATCAAAACTGATAAGTGTGTCCCATGTTAACTTTGTATTTCACACGCATTTCATTGTCAGTCAAAATAGATGAAAAAGGAAAGAGATGAAAGTGATGAAACTAAAGAAAAGGTAAGAAAGTAGGAAAGGGGAACGATCGAGTTTATGGAGGGGTAAGGGCGAGATATAGAATGCCATATAGGGAATAAAGGAAACGAGAGAAATAACAGTAAGAAGTGGAAAGAGAAGACATTGTAAATTAGAAATATAGACGTCCTCTGACTGTCTAAACAGCGTGTGTGTGAGGGAGAAGATAAACAAACTTATCTGAGGGTATTACTGCCCAGCTATTAATACACACACCTACATTACGCTTGTAAATAGGGAGTGACAAAATGGGCTGGGCTAGGTTGGACTGGGTGCGTTCTCGTTATTTCCTTGCCTCAAGTGCAATGATTACCGGAATAAATATTTTATTATATTGAATTAAAAACAATCGGACTCGCATTTGTATGAAATGTTTTTGGATAGCGTTACCAAAGGGACAATTCTAAAGCAGATTTGCAATTGGTATGAAGAAGGAGAAAAAACAACAAAATATTTCTGCCATTTATAAATGAAAATATGTCAGCAAATCAATAAACAAAATTATTACGAATAGAGAGAAAGAAATTACAGATTGTGGCTTAATTTTAAAGGAATTTAAGGAATTTTAAATATAAAACTGATGCTCGTTTTGAAAGTGTTGTAACTAATTATAAGGGACAGATTGGAAAGGGAAGTAGACTTGAAGAAAGTATCATTTGCAGTCAAGAACATGAAAAACAAAAAAATCTCTGGAATAGATGGAATTTCAAATGATTTCTTTAAATATACTTAAGCAAGTTTTCTTCATTAGTAACAGTGAGTGTTAAATAAGAAACTGCGCAGATGATAACTGCTGGTGTTGTACTTATCCATGACATGTACCTATCAACAAATGGAGTATAGAGAAGGCCAGCGTGAATACAAGTTTAATCATCCCCATGCAGTGCCGAACTGCAAGCTGGTGATTATCGTCAGTTTCGAAAACTAAATCAGACTTTCATGAATCATAATCGTCACTGATCATGGGCTGGTACAGCAGCAAGGTTATTGGGTCAAACAGACTGATTCTATATTCCGGGCAACGTGTATTTAAGTTTAAATGCGGGTAAGTTTCAACATCACCGCACCAATGCGTTGTTTCTTAATTGAACCGTATGAGCTTTTTGACCGCGCCTCGTATGGAAACGTGTATTTAAATGCAGGTAGATTTATTACATTACTGCACCAATGCGTTGTTTCTAAATTGAATCGTATGAGCTTTTTGACCACCCCTCGTACTTCAACTTCTACGCAGAGTTTCAACCAAGAGTCGCAATACTCAAAGTCCAGATGCACAATCGTGAGGATATATTGCCGGATGTTGAGACCCTGACCACTTTTGGAATCAATTCTCAGGTTTTATTGCTACTTGTTATATGTCGGTGTTTACCATGACATCTTTCACTGCCTCCTTCCGCTGATAATATCATATCTGAGATCTCCATTTCTACCGGAAACAGCTATGGAGTGGATATTGTCATTACAACCAATCATTCCATTTGCAGTATTTGCTCCGTGTCGTCCGATATTGTTACTATGGTTTCGAAATCTACTCGACTATAATTCCTCATCTAGAGGGTTCTGTTCTAGAGTGCTGATTTAATGAAGTTAATTGACTTCGTCTAGCCACAAGGAAGTATTTGTCCTTAAGTTATACAATCAATCCTAGGAATATAATTAGCAACGACAATATTTCTTCTTCACGTTATTCCCACAATCTAGAAAATGTAAAAAAAAGCATTTTCTCTTTTTGCACTTTACAAAACATAATGTGCCTTAACGCCACTTCAAACGACAGGGGGAAATCCCACAACATCAGCGTGCCTATGGATTGTGATGAAACCATGAGACCATCGGCTTGAACTAGATACCCACGGGGGGTACTGAGCTGAGATTCAGTGCAGCATCGCACCCAGACCTTACTGCGTGTAGAACAGTTCTCTACAGCAGACCAAGTTATCGTGCCCATGGTTTGAATCGTTTAGAGAAAGTGTATAATTGCTTATTAGGGCATATATGTTCTATGGATTAACATCTTCTATACTGCAATGAGAAAATGTAAATCCACATGGCATCATCTTACAGAATTCTAAAATGCCTCCCAAAGAAATTACAGCAGAAGTTATAGCAGAATTAAATGAAATATGATCGAAACCATCAACACGAATTCCAATACTCTCTCCTATAGCTACACTCTCATTGTTTACTCTCACTGTAATTCACTCTCTGTCTGTCTGTCTCTCTCATTCTCATTCTCTCTCACTCCATATATATATATATATATATATATATATATATATATATATATATATATATATATATATATATATATATATATCTCGTTAAGAGAACAATAACTCTCTAACATCAGTGTCCACTTAACTAGGATACCCAGGTTAATTTGATATTAATGACAAGGTTACAGACGCCACTACGGACAGGGATCCCTGTGCGTCAATTGGTAATGTTGTTACTAAAATGTCACAATCGGCCTGTCACATTATATGTTAATATTGACCCAGTCATGTCGTAAGTTCCCGAAATGTGCTTGTGGTAGTAAAACAACCGTTTTCATCTTATCTGTAATGAATAAATGATATCGAACTTCGCTTGAATTTCCCATTTTAAGTTGACTTTCTGTTGTGTAAAAAAGAGTGTGCATAAATCATTTAGTTATATGAAATCAATGTGACTGTTTCCTTTCACTGTCACAGAAAATATGTAAAGTAAGATAGGAATTTCTTTCATTATTTATCTTATATGTTTACACATTTATCGAAAATGTCATTTTATGGAGTCTTTGTGAAGATACTTTTCATAACATTATCGTTTTTATTTTTAAAAATTTTAGTTTTGAGTATGAAAGGTTGAGGATGCGACTTGGGTTATCCTCTTTGAATGTTCCTGAAATGTTGATCAAAAGGCAGCAGAGAAAGGGGCGGGCCTCTGATGAAGTAATAAACCAATCTAGTAACTAGAAATAATTACACGTGTTGCTAATGTTACCGAATCAAGCGTATGAAAATCCCCTTTAATGCAGCGTAAATAAACTTGGTACTTGACCATTACATACAAGCGATAACGTATTATATTGGTACACACAAATATCACAATTCGATACACACTATACCATCACCGATAATGTTTGTTTCCAACTTCACCCGCAAGTATTTCTAGTATCAGTGAAGACTGGTTACGCAACACTATATATAACATGTATATTTCAGCCAATGAAATGACGTGATTTGAAATTTGATGGTCACTGTTCGATCTTCTCACCCAGGAAACTGTCGCTATCGCTCGGGATAAAGGCTTTTAATTGGCTGGTTATTTATAGCGCGATTATAGGATCAGGGTATTAAAGTAGCCTTGCGGGCCAATCAAGCAAATTCTACGACACAGTGTCGACATGGGCCGTCACGATAACAATAGGTACGGGCATTCAAGCCATACAGTGACACATTTATCAAATATCTCCAATAAACCTATAGATGTAAATGAAACATCATTGTTCTGGGTCGAGTTACTGATTTGATATTTAAATAGTATATAACAATAGTGTGACTATTTTGTCTAGTAGCCATGATTCTATTTTTCATAATGTATACGCCATTTTATCTTATTTAATAATTATACGATGTAAATGTAGTTCAGATGTTCATATCTACTATGTTCAGATGTTCATATCTACTATATTCAGATGGTCTTATCTACTATGTTCAGATGGTCATATCTACTATGTTCAGATAGGCACATCTACTATGTTCAGATAGGCATATCTACTATGTTCAGATAGGCATATCTACTATGTTCAGATAGGCATATCTACTATGTTCAGATAGGCATGACATGCCTATAAATGATCGTTGCAAAGAGTGGTATGTGTACATATATTCGATAATTGCAATTAATAAGTCTGTGTGTTTGGTTATGATAATGGCATCTCTGTTGTTATGTTCTATGTAACAGCTTGCAGATGTTTTGACACAATTTACCGTCTGCATATTGTAGAACACGTTTGCGTCAACTATATCAGATTAGTATGCTTTTTCATGCATATACGTGGCATTATTTGTATACACAATACATAAACAGGACGTTCAAACCATTTCCATATGATTTTGCATTAAATGATCATACATTATGTAAGTACCATGATCAGACAGACAGGCTTTATTCAATATTTAAGGTCAAGCGCCCCAACGTACGCTTTATTGTATTATGACAGTTTGCGACAATACGACATAGACAATGGTTTATTCGGGACTTTGGAATGGACACCAAATAGAAACCATTGTCTTTCTGGCTTGTAATACCAGGGTTTTACATGCTATGGATCAATATAATCGACAACAATTTTTTTTTTTTTTAAATTAATCGACTGGAAAATACCAAACCCAAATATTTACAATATGAATCAAATTTCATATGTTTTCCATACTGAACAGTTGGCGTCACAATACCCAGTACCAGACAAGACAACTATATTCGATTTTTCCACATCAAATCAAATCCACAATCACGTGTTCCAAATTGTTTGAAGAAGATTCAACTGACGCTCAACACTCTTTACTATAAATACAAAAGTAACTATATGGTCTGCAAATTAAACTAAAAGAGTATCCTTGATGTTGGTTGTAACAATATTCCGTTATTACACAAATGTACACACATTCATAAACAAATATGAACAGTAAGGGACTTAGGACACAGCCTTGCCTCACACCAGTCGAGGCATGAAACGGCTCAGCCTGCCATAATCAATTCTAACACAGGCTGCACAGATTCATAAATACGTCTTAAAATAATATACATTTTAAAATGACATCCCTTAGTGTGTAGCATGAATAATACATTTACGGTCAACAAATTCGAAGGCTTTCTTCAAGTTGACGAACGCGCAATAAATTTTCACTTTAGGTCCACATATATATAGTGTGTATATATATAGGACAAACTAAGGAATACTTTTTATACAAATGCATTATCAGATGTACTGTAACCTGGTCTAAAATCAGCTTGAGCATCGTTCATAGTTCCTTTATAACAACCTAAAAAAATGCAAATAGTCAGAACTATTCAAAACGAATATTCCACGAAAGATGGTTTAGATACACTGCTAGACTAGTGCAATGGTCTATGGTTACGAGTATCATTCTCATGAAGTACATGTTCAAAATTGAATTCAGTACTGGAATACGCTACAGTTGGCTGTAAGTAAACCACTTGGCATGGACTACAAACAACATTCAATAAAACACTTCCAACATGTGCGACATTCCAAACCACTGCATATTACTACGTCATGTAAGATACTGCACTATAACACCTATACAATATGTGATATTCCTGTACGGATGACGTCGAATGCGACCGTCACAATTAAGCAACATATAAACCTTACAAGAAGGTTGAAAGCTGAATGTACACTGTATGCGTTTCTCTCAGGACAAGTCTCTTACTTGGATAGTAAATACATAGATGACTTTACTCGCTTCCGTGAAATATTATTTCCTATCAAATTCGCTAAAGATGCACTCGATTTCGTTCTTTTTCGTCCAAACTATTATTCATTTATGTACCCTCGTCTGTCCGATGGTAACTCGAACATGAATGATATACGCACTTGCAAACTTAACTGGAATCTTAACTTGTCTCTCACCTATAGCATGTATACGTAATACTTCAATGAAGAAGTATTTTTGTTCTAATAAAGGACGACCCAATGTAATTATTCCTAGCATTTGAAAACAACATATGTCGTTCGGCCCTATATACCGTTACTTTTCACATTGAGGATATATAGTTGTTCTAAAGGAACAACATCTTAAAACAAGGATACAACAATACAATAGCGCAAAAACCACATTCTACATTACTCTTAGCTAGAAATAACTCTCAAATGTAGAACAATGATATTGTAACCTATATCATCCCAGCATTTTAAAAGAGGACCCTCAAAAGCCGGGACGACAAAATACAAAATGTGCAGTTAACAACTACAGACTAACGTACTTTTAACGTTGAACCAAAATCCTCAAATGCACAAGAATTCTAAGCTTCTACTCATATCTGTATGTACCAATCATCTAGTTTTGTATGTTTCCGTAATCAAAGAACACTTGGAAATGAATTGTCAACGCAGATAACATTCAAGTGCATTTAAATGCCGCTTTGAACTTTTCAACGCCAGAGTTGTCTGACACCATGACAGAGTTGACGATCCCACTTAATGTCCTACCTCCAGGTTGTCCCCGCACGGGTCGTACCAGCAGTCCGGGATGTATATATAGTCGGAGGCAGTTCTCCTCAGCTTCTCGTGGTATCCCCACTTCCTCCTGCACCCATACATGGAACTCATCTTGCTCTCGTCCCTTCCTCGTATATAATGAGAGCTACACGGCTTCGCACTGGCGACTGGCGTTTAAACGCTAATCAAATGCGTTGTAATTTTGCTGTATTTCTAACCTTTGTTCATGCCCCGGTGCACATATATTAATGAATATATTTCAGTAAGGCAACATATTGAAAACACTGGCCACATCATCACATGCTGACAGTAGAATACAGGATTTTCTGACGGGTAGTTCTGATGTCGCTTAAGTACTGCTGTTTATACACCCAAAGGTGCATGTAGTTCCTCTTGTTCTGTCCACGTAGCGCTGTACTAACGTCGTTCAGTCGGGGGCGGTAGTGTAGTATCCGATGCCGACAGCTAGGCGATTATATACACTTATTGTCAATTGTCCTGTTTGTATCTAGAATATAGAATCAGCGTAAG
Organism: Gibbula magus; assembly: GCA_936450465.1. Taxonomy (NCBI): domain Eukaryota; kingdom Metazoa; phylum Mollusca; class Gastropoda; order Trochida; family Trochidae; genus Gibbula; species Gibbula magus. The sequence goes on along the minus strand of OW388295.1, from coordinate 25,072,358 downwards.
TGGTTACAATGGTAGTGCTCCAGGTTTCCTTGCTTCAGCGCACAGGTGTAAACATAGGTAGGTATATACACATACAGGTGTATATATAGAAAACGATCAGTGGGACGCCATGTTCAAACTACTGAGCACTTAATACGATGATATGAGTAGTTCGCTGCTTTTTTCTTTATACTTTAAATGTCATCCTGTACTCCGACACCTGATACATCTCACACAGGTAAACCGTTAACACGATGAAACCACATCTCTTATAACCTACTGCAGGCACTCCCTGGGACGGTCACTGAACACAGTTTCGCACTAATGGGGTAATGTTCACATTGCTGACTAGAATCTCGCCGCAAACATGCTATCTAGCTGATGTGATTACACCAGATACACTCTCATGCATTGTCCACACAAGTGTCCACATGGATACGTCCGTGCTTCTTGTAAGAATATACTGACTGATTCCATTTGGTTGATATGCTTCTTCCTCGTATAACGTATTTGCTTACACTTTCATTGCCCAAAAGTTTTGCCTCTCATAGGTTACAGCTCCGACGAACTAGAACGGTGATTTGGAGCCCGTTTCCAAATGCCCGACGTTCAATCTGTCATAGAATCATGCATGTTCCCACAGCGACATCAATATTAGCATCTGACACTGTGACAGACAGGGAACCACACTGCCACAATTTGTTGTTTGACAAGCCCGACAATGTCACTGCTGTAAAGCTTTGTAACAACTACGGAGTTATCATCGACGCGACATGACGAATGCATTAAAGAGACTGGCTTCTAATTGTCGCGTCCAGCCGGTGTGATACGGGAAGCACGGGATGTAAATAACGTCATTTCTCTCCTCGTGACTTTCAGTGAATGCTTAGTGTCCATTAAATTCGTGTCTATAAAACAGCATGAAAAACAACACATGGTGGCACGCGATAGCATTGTCTGTTTTTCAAAACTGGAAGACAGTATGGCGATAAAGGATAATGCTGATTTGAAGACGATGCTTATAAAGTGACAACGAATTGATTGATATCACAAGTACGTGTAGTTTGAAAACACAGTATGCTAACTTAATTATTATAACAGCATCACGACACAACAGCACATTAAACATTTGAAGTGGAGGGGTGACCTTCACATTACGGGCTATTATTACTGCAGGAAGAAAGCACGCAACACCAACACGACTTTACATTGCAGTCGACTGCAACTAGTGAATTTTTCTGGGTCTTTGATTTACTGTTGCGATGCTGGCAGCGATGTGAGCAGGCAATCTGATCTAAGTTGAAGATCGAGTCTCACTAACCGGCCTTGAAGAGACGGTGACACTTGTTTACCCTGTCTACCAGTAAAAATGCCAAAAATTCCCATGTTAAATTTTTGACTGAAAAGTAGTATATGGCAGGTAAGTCAATGTGCAAAAGCTGAATGCCCCGCGAGATAAACATGTAGGTAAGTGGTGGTGTAAGAAAGGTAATGATGATAGATCTTTTTGAAAATAAGTGTGGCCTGTGTCCAGTTCAGGGTTTAAGTTTTCCATTAACACGGTAATCAACAGTTCCGTGCAACTTTTATGTTGTCTTATTTAGGCTACTTCCGATATTCCCCAAATCCTCACATTGGAACATTGAGTTTATATTACATTTGTACATCATAACTATTTAATGTTAAAATATTGTAACAAGTGACAATAAAATGATACATAGTTATATATAATATATAATGTTAAATATATAAAATTCCATGATTGAATGGGAATTATTTCAATGGTCATTTCTGAAAGTATCATGAAGATATTTTAATGCATTTGGAAGCCTTTGAAATAAATCACATAAGGGAAAGGCAATATACTTTAGTTAATGTTATATTTACAACATCAACATACGCAACCAATTTGTGAATGAAGAGTTAACAGCAATAATATTTGCTACTATAGTCTGTTTGCTTCAACTTCATACCGATGAATTCATTATTAAAGTGAAACACAAGAACAATCAATAAAAACTTTTTTTTTTACATCTTTCTTATTTATTTTCACGTACCAACTCGTGATATAAATTTGATGATTTTATATAACGTAATAAAACAGTTGCTTAACAACGTATCATATGATTGTTGTTGCCTTTGTACATCTCATTACACGGGAGTCATTACAATGACTGTAACAGCCGTGTGTTTGCACGTGAAATTCATGTTCGTCGTAGCAATCGCTCAAGGGATTTAGTGTATATAATGTTATGAAAATGAACACAGCTAAAAAGAACATACATTGTAAGAGAGTGTTTAATGGATATAAACCCTGGAGATATATACCTTCAGATGAAATGTGAATGTGATAATGTGAAAATATGAACATTTAATTGATACGAAACCAATGCAATAATGAATTCATCGGTATGATTTTGAAGCAAACAGACTATATACTACTCTCTTGTGAAGCATTAGTAAAGTTAAAACATAAATAAGATCTAGGCAATGTTGTAAATATCTATCCTGTTCAGTAATGTTCACTACAGAAATATACTGTTTGGAGTTACCTGCTCTTTGATATATAACGAAGGCGGATGGTTGGGGTGATTTTCCTCTTCGTATGCAGTTCAAAATGCTTGTAAGTCATTGATTAGGTACATTATGCTTTTCAGATAGTGAAGCTTTACCTCTCGTGTTAGGTTGAGTATTAAACAACGTGCTTTTGGTCTCTATTTAAGTTATAACATTACAAAGACACCATACAAACTCAATTACTGTCGTTTAAGGTCAAATGTAGAAATTGACCATGTTCAAAGACCCATAAGTCACCGCTTATTAATACTGGTGGTCAGTGCAATGTTGTGTCTGTCCGATGTGATATTAAACAACATTCTATGGTTTGTGGTTGGTGAGAAAAGAATTTACAAAACATACTAAAAAGTGTGACCGGAAATGGCATTTCCCGATGGATTTTATTATTGATGCAAATATATAATAGTCTCGTCTTACTCTCCGGTAGAAATCCCTTAATTCGGCTCCTTTTTCAGTTATCTCTCCTGGAAGCTCACTTTTTGTTTTAAAAAATCACTGACTTCGAGTGTTCACTGTGCATGTGACGAAAGGATTACGAGTGTCCTTATGAAAAATTAAAATTATATTGTACAATGCTTTAACTTTTCAATGTGACATACTTCAGTTCTTACATACAGGTATCTTCAGAGGATATGATTAAAAATGTGTACGGGGTTGGCAAAAGTGAATACATCTTTAAAACCTATATGACGCTGTATCAACATCATATACGAAGTTGCCATGATTTACTTTTTGGTCGTATCCTTATTGCCCAACCCGTTACACAAATTGCAACTCTGACAGTGTAAGTCGTCCTTGGCCTTTAAGGTTTTGGCCGATTTTGCCCAAATGTTTTATGAGGCGAGTCACCTTCAAGGTATGTCAGCATACAAAGTTTGGTTGCAATTGGGGCAGCCGTTTTGCTTAATCTTGTACACATCCTTCCTGGAATAAAACAAAAATCACACTAATAAGAATAAGGATTCAGCCCCTAAGGGCTTATCCTGTATGAATGTTTTCATGCTGTGAATCACAAAGGGAAACGAAATATAACCGTAATTGCTAACGAACAAGGTTGAATCATTCCATGCGTTAGGCTTGTCCAGAGACCATTTATTTGTTAGTCTCTTTAGTGTATGCCATCCGGCTCACGAATCTCGAGTTATCATCCTTGCTTGTGACTATTGGCCTTCATAGAATATAGAAGATACGCTATTATCAGACATCTATATCGTAGCTGATAGATGATTTCTTCATTGATGAATATCAACAGAAAATAATCTATAAACTAGAACATCAACTTACCTTTGCCAGAAAAAATCTGCGAGGTTTGTCAAAGTTAATGCTGGATGAAGGAAAGTGGCCGACTGCTTGATTTCTGTCTCGCTTATTTTTACTGTCTTTCCATGAATTCAAATTTTTGCTAGAGTGTGTGTCCTCAGTTGCATAACTAAGCCTTCGTGCCATCGATATCTGAAACAAGAAATATTCAATGAATTTCATGTGTTCGATTCGTTAAACCTTCATATCCCCAAGTGTAGATATTTTGCTGCAGCGATGAAAATCTTACTGTCTCTCAAAGACAATCGTGATACAATCATATAAAACAGTCAGTATGAGACAACACTATGATTATACAGGAGCGGACACAGGGGGTTGGGAGGGGTGGGGTAGTGACGGCTTGATGTGCCCTTGATGCGTAATCTCTCTGGAAATTTTGCAAAAGGTGGGGTGCAGCATTGTTTTCACTGTGGTTTCAATGGTCGTTTTTAAAAAATTCACATGATCCGCCCCTGATTTAATTGAACACTATTGAGAGTTTGTCTGAAGGGCATTTTACATGGATCAGGACTTGGTGATCTGCGTTATATTACCCTATATAGCAGCCTTGTAAGGGACACATCCAGTGTGTAATCGTTATAATGCCCTATCTAGCAGCCTTGTAAGGGACATATCCAGTGTGTAATCGTTATAATGCCCTATCTAGCAGCCTTGTAAGGGACATATTCAGTGTGTAATCGTTATAATGCCCTATCTAGCAGCCTTGTAAGGGACATATCCAGTGTGTAATCGTTATAATGCCCTATCTAGCAGCCTTGTAAGGGACATATCCAGTGTGTAATCGTTATAATGCCCTATCTAGCAGCCTTGTAAGGGACATATTCAGTGTGTAATCGTTATAATGCCCTATCTAACAGCCTTGTAAGGGACATATCCAGTGTGTAATCGTTATAATCTAGCAGCCTTGTAAGGGACATATCCAGTGTGTAATCGTTATAATGCCCTATCTAGTAGCCTTGTAAGGGACATATTCAGTGTGTAATCGTTATAATGCCCTATCTAGCAGTCCTGTAAGGGACATATTCAGTGTGTAATCGTTATAATGCCCTATCTAGCAGCCTTGTAAGGGACATATCCAGTGTGTAATCGTTATAATGCCCTATCTAGCAGCCTTGTAAGGGACAAATCCAGTGTGTAATCGTTATAATGCCCTATCTAGCAGCCTTGTAAGGGACACATCCAGTGTGTAATCGTTATAATGCCCTATCTAGCAGCCTTGTAAGGGACACAACCAGTGTGTAATCGTTATAATGCCCTATCTAGCAGCCTTGTAAGGGACATATTCAGTGTGTAATCGTTATAATGCCCTATCTAACAGCCTTGTAAGGGACATATCCAGTGTGTAATCGTTATAATCTAGCAGCCTTGTTAGGGACATATCCAGTGTGTAATCGTTATAATGCCCTATCTAGCAGCCTTGTAAGGGACATATTCAGTGTGTAATCGTTATAATGCCCTATCTAGCAGTCCTGTAAGGGACATATTCAGTGTGTAATCGTTATAATGCCCTATCTAGCAGCCTTGTAAGGGACATATCCAGTGTGTAATCGTTATAATGCCCTATCTAGCAGCCTTGTAAGGGACACATCCAGTGTGTAATCGTTATAATGCCCTATCTAGCAGCCTTGTAAGGGACACATCCAGTGTGTAATCGTTATAATGCCCTATCTAGCAGCCTTGTAAGGGACATATCCAGTGTGTAATCGTTATAATGCCCTATCTAGCAGCCTTGTAAGGGACATATTCAGTGTGTAATCGTTATAATGCCCTATCTAGCAGCCTTGTAAGGGACATATCCAGTGTGTAATCGTTATAATGCCCTATCTAGCAGCCTTGTAAGGGACATATCCAGTGTGTAATCGTTATAATGCCCTATCTAACAGCCTTGTAAGGGACATATCCAGTGTGTAATCGTTATAATCTAGCAGCCTTGTAAGGGACATATCCAGTGTGTAATCGTTATAATGCCCTATCTAGTAGCCTTGTAAGGGACATATTCAGTGTGTAATCGTTATAATGCCCTATCTAGCAGTCCTGTAAGGGACATATTCAGTGTGTAATCGTTATAATGCCCTATCTAGCAGCCTTGTAAGGGACATATCCAGTGTGTAATCGTTATAATGCCCTATCTAGCAGCCTTGTAAGGGACACATCCAGTGTGTAATCGTTATAATGCCCTATCTAGCAGCCTTGTAAGGGACACATCCAGTGTGTAATCGTTATAATGCCCTATCTAGCAGCCTTGTAAGGGACACATCCAGTGTGTAATCGTTATAATGCCCTATCTAGCAGCCTTGTAAGGGACATATTCAGTGTGTAATCGTTATAATGCCCTATCTAATAGCCTTGTAAGGGACATATCCAGTGTGTAATCGTTATAATCTAGCAGCCTTGTTAGGGACATATCCAGTGTGTAATCGTTATAATGCCCTATCTAGCAGCCTTGTAAGGGACATATTCAGTGTGTAATCGTTATAATGCCCTATCTAGCAGTCCTGTAAGGGACATATTCAGTGTGTAATCGTTATAATGCCCTATCTAGCAGCCTTGTAAGGGACATATCCAGTGTGTAATCGTTATAATGCCCTATCTAGCAGCCTTGTAAGGGACACATCCAGTGTGTAATCGTTATAATGCCCTATCTAGCAGCCTTGTAAGGGACACATCCAGTGTGTAATCGTTATAATGCCCTATCTAGCAGCCTTGTAAGGGACACAACCAGTGTGTAATCGTTATAATGCCCTATCTAGCAGCCTTGTAAGGGACATATTCAGTGTGTAATCGTTATAATGCCCTATCTAATAGCCTTGTAAGGGACATATCCAGTGTGTAATCGTTATAATCTAGCAGCCTTGTTAGGGACATATCCAGTGTGTAATCGTTATAATGCCCTATCTAGCAGCCTTGTAAGGGACATATTCAGTGTGTAATCGTTATAATGCCCTATCTAGCAGTCCTGTAAGGGACATATTCAGTGTGTAATCGTTATAATGCCCTATCTAGCAGCCTTGTAAGGGACATATCCAGTGTGTAATCGTTATAATGCCCTATCTAGCAGCCTTGTAAGGGACACAACCAGTGTGTAATCGTTATAATGCCCTATCTAGCAGCCTTGTAAGGGACACATCCAGTGTGTAATCGTTATAATGCCCTATCTAGCAGCCTTGTAAGGGACACAACCAGTGTGTAATCGTTATAATGCCCTATCTAGCAGCCTTGTAAGGGACATATTCAGTGTGTAATCGTTATAATCTAGCAGCCTTGTAAGGGACATATCCAGTGTGTAATCGTTATAATGCCCTATCTAGTAGCCTTGTAAGGGACATATTCAGTGTGTAATCGTTATAATGCCCTATCTAGCAGTCCTGTAAGGGACATATTCAGTGTGTAATCGTTATAATGCCCTATCTAGCAGCCTTGTAAGGGACATATCCAGTGTGTAATCGTTATAATGCCCTATCTAGCAGCCTTGTAAGGGACATATCCAGTGTGTAATCGTTATAATGCCCTATCTAGCAGCCTTGTAAGGGACACATCCAGTGTGTAATCGTTATAATGCCCTATCTAGCAGCCTTGTAAGGGACACAACCAGTGTGTAATCGTTATAATGCCCTATCTAGCAGCCTTGTAAGGGACATATTCAGTGTGTAATCGTTATAATGCCCTATCTAATAGCCTTGTAAGGGACATATCCAGTGTGTAATCGTTATAATCTAGCAGCCTTGTTAGGGACATATCCAGTGTGTAATCGTTATAATGCCCTATCTAGCAGCCTTGTAAGGGACATATTCAGTGTGTAATCGTTATAATGCCCTATCTAGCAGTCCTGTAAGGGACATATTCAGTGTGTAATCGTTATAATGCCCTATCTAGCAGCCTTGTAAGGGACATATCCAGTGTGTAATCGTTATAATGCCCTATCTAGCAGCCTTGTAAGGGACACATCCAGTGTGTAATCGTTATAATGCCCTATCTAGCAGCCTTGTAAGGGACACATCCAGTGTGTAATCGTTATAATGCCCTATCTAGCAGCCTTGTAAGGGACACAACCAGTGTGTAATCGTTATAATGCCCTATCTAGCAGCCTTGTAAGGGACATATTCAGTGTGTAATCGTTATAATGCCCTATCTAACAGCCTTGTAAGGGACATATCCAGTGTGTAATCGTTATAATCTAGCAGCCTTGTTAGGGACATATCCAGTGTGTAATCGTTATAATGCCCTATCTAGCAGCCTTGTAAGGGACATATTCAGTGTGTTATCGTTATAATGCCCTATCTAGCAGTCCTGTAAGGGACATATTCAGTGTGTAATCGTTATAATGCCCTATCTAGCAGCCTTGTAAGGGACATATCCAGTGTGTAATCGTTATAATGCCCTATCTAGCAGCCTTGTAAGGGACACATCCAGTGTGTAATCGTTATAATGCCCTATCTAGCAGCCTTGTAAGGGACACATCCAGTGTGTAATCGTTATAATGCCCTATCTAGCAGCCTTGTAAGGGACATATCCAGTGTGTAATCGTTATAATGCCCTATCTAGCAGCCTTGTAAGGGACATATTCAGTGTGTAATCGTTATAATGCCCTATCTAGCAGCCTTGTAAGGGACATATCCAGTGTGTAATCGTTATAATGCCCTATCTAGCAGCCTTGTAAGGGACATATCCAGTGTGTAATCGTTATAATGCCCTATCTAACAGCCTTGTAAGGGACATATCCAGTGTGTAATCGTTATAATCTAGCAGCCTTGTAAGGGACATATCCAGTGTGTAATCGTTATAATGCCCTATCTAGTAGCCTTGTAAGGGACATATTCAGTGTGTAATCGTTATAATGCCCTATCTAGCAGTCCTGTAAGGGACATATTCAGTGTGTAATCGTTATAATGCCCTATCTAGCAGCCTTGTAAGGGACATATCCAGTGTGTAATCGTTATAATGCCCTATCTAGCAGCCTTGTAAGGGACACATCCAGTGTGTAATCGTTATAATGCCCTATCTAGCAGCCTTGTAAGGGACACATCCAGTGTGTAATCGTTATAATGCCCTATCTAGCAGCCTTGTAAGGGACACATCCAGTGTGTAATCGTTATAATGCCCTATCTAGCAGCCTTGTAAGGGACATATTCAGTGTGTAATCGTTATAATGCCCTATCTAACAGCCTTGTAAGGGACATATCCAGTGTGTAATCGTTATAATCTAGCAGCCTTGTTAGGGACATATCCAGTGTGTAATCGTTATAATGCCCTATCTAGCAGCCTTGTAAGGGACATATTCAGTGTGTAATCGTTATAATGCCCTATCTAGCAGTCCTGTAAGGGACATATTCAGTGTGTAATCGTTATAATGCCCTATCTAGCAGCCTTGTAAGGGACATATCCAGTGTGTAATCGTTATAATGCCCTATCTAGCAGCCTTGTAAGGGACACATCCAGTGTGTAATCGTTATAATGCCCTATCTAGCAGCCTTGTAAGGGACACATCCAGTGTGTAATCGTTATAATGCCCTATCTAGCAGCCTTGTAAGGGACATATCCAGTGTGTAATCGTTATAATGCCCTATCTAGCAGCCTTGTAAGGGACATATTCAGTGTGTAATCGTTATAATGCCCTATCTAGCAGCCTTGTAAGGGACATATCCAGTGTGTAATCGTTATAATGCCCTATCTAGCAGCCTTGTAAGGGACATATCCAGTGTGTAATCGTTATAATGCCCTATCTAGCAGCCTTGTAAGGGACATATTCAGTGTGTAATCGTTATAATGCCCTATCTAACAGCCTTGTAAGGGACATATCCAGTGTGTAATCGTTATAATCTAGCAGCCTTGTAAGGGACATATCCAGTGTGTAATCGTTATAATGCCCTATCTAGCAGCCTTGTAAGGGACATATTCAGTGTGTAATCGTTATAATGCCCTATCTAGCAGTCCTGTAAGGGACATATTCAGTGTGTAATCGTTATAATGCCCTATCTAGCAGCCTTGTAAGGGACATATCCAGTGTGTAATCGTTATAATGCCCTATCTAGCAGCCTTGTAAGGGACACATCCAGTGTGTAATCGTTATAATGCCCTATCTAGCAGCCTTGTAAGGGACACATCCAGTGTGTAATCGTTATAATGCCCTATCTAGCAGCCTTGTAAGGGACACAACCAGTGTGTAATCGTTATAATGCCCTATCTAGCAGCCTTGTAAGGGACATATCCAGTGTGTAATCGTTATAATGCCTATCTAGCAGCCTTGTAAGGGACACATCCAGTGTGTAATCGTTATAATGCCCTATCTAGCAGCCTTGTAAGGGACACATCCAGTGTGTAATCGTTATAATGCCCTATCTAGCAGCCTTGTAAGGGACATATCCAGTGTGTTATTCATGCTAGTCAGATTCAGATTCTTTATTACTTTAATTATTTTAACAGATAATCAGTAAATAACAAAGACGTAAATTGGTATAGGTGAATAAAGACTAAACAATGATTGTACATAGATATGTTGTGGAGAATGCACAGAAAATCACTTCATTCCTTAAAGAACAAGCTTTATATATTATATATTCCCTAGGTTACACAACTCTTTAACATGTTTAACACTTAAAAGTTTAACAAGCTTATATACAGATGGGCGCCGATAATAATAAGCTTTGATGTTAGTCAAACGTTATAAAAGGGGTTATTTATAAAAGGGGTTATTTTATCGAAGAGTAGTGAACTAACTGTTACCAAACATTGCTGTTTTAATGCTAGCTGATTGAGTGTAGTGAGCGAGTAAAATTGTTACTATTGATCAAAAACCACACAATGCATCGGGGCTTGCGCGTGTCAATTAGCCTATTATTTTGGAAACTTATTTACAACAGACCAAAACATATTTTGGTTTTAATAATTAAGAAGTCGTATGACCATTGTGCATATAAATGATTTTCATGTTGATGCTTCTTTTATTCCGCATCCACTTTCTTTGTTTAAAAGTGAAAATAAATAGTTTATTTTATTCATATTTTAAAAAAACTCACATTTATATAATTTCCTTCATGACATGGACCTTTAAAACGTTTCTTTATCAAAGCACGATCTCTTAAAGAAATTATTTTGACATAGTCCAGTTTTAAAGGGGCAGTAGCACGATTTTTTGCTTAAATAAGTCGATGAAATGTATTTGAAAAATAATGTCACCAATAGTAAAGCACCCTAATCTCTTCGGAAAATCAAGTTTAAAAATGAGTGTACAGGGTTCCATTAAGCCTTGGGAATCATTTTTGTCATTCGAAATAAAAAAATGTATTCAAAATAACATGGTGTAAAAAGTTTGTAAAATTGAAAATCGAGGAATTTCCATCGTCAGATTCAACATATCCCACATATCGAAAGAAAATACAAGAACCACTTAATGTTATTTTATGAGCGCATCATATGAGTTCGCGGGTTTTCAAGTATGTTCTAAAATCATCGATGCTGGTTTATTTTGCATTACGGTATAACAGTGCAGGGGCGGATACAGCTTTTTCCAGACTTCGAAAATGCTCCTCAGAATTGAAGTAACACATTTATCCATATGTGACAAATTAAATATATGATGACCAAATAACCACTGATAATGTCTTGAAGCCAGTAATTATCACAAAGTTAATAGTTTTTCATACATTATCGGTATATTGTAAGTAACGGGTGCATATACACTTTTATAAACAATGCAAGTTGCTCCGATTAGGGTTCATCCTCTTTTATCATAAAGCATTCAGCGTTTGATCAGTACAAAAACGTATGTATCAGTGACCTTGACATTTTCTAATGCGTCACAGAAATGTTGACTGGTGTTCTCAGTGGAGGGGTGGGGGAGAGAATTTTGTTCCTTGATGCCGAATGTCACAGTGTAACAAACTACAGTTTTTGTATGGTGTAACTGCATTATCTGTCTTGTGTAAATTTCACATGAAAAAGGGGGGGGGGGGGGGGGGGGGGTAGCGCAGCCCTGCACCATCCCTCCGTATCCGCCCCTGAAATGCATCATCTGTCCCGCAAAAAGGGGTGCACCATTATTTTTACTTTGCTTTCAATGGTGCCCACCCCTCCCCCTGTATCCGCCCCTGCATTGTGTGTTAGTCAACGAAGGTTTGTATACTACTCAGAGATTAAGAGGGTTGTTTGCATACTGAGTACTAGTTTGAATTGAATAAAACGGAAAATAATAATAAAGAAAGCGTTACGTCGAAAGAGTGTCAAACGACGAAATTCTTCCAAATATGCGTATCATGTACGTTATACCAAAACATCACACCATTTTCACTAAAACTCGTATGGCTGGCTTGCTCGTGTAAAACCTCTACTTCCCCTACATTTAGGAGTCTATGAATATATAGAATCCAATGTTGAAAGCATTGACACGTAAGATTTGAATATATTATTGTCTACAGCACATTACTTTCATATTATGACGACAACATTGAAAAAACAAAACAAGTTCAACTATTGCGCCAAATTGATGTATTATTCAATAACTTAAGTTAAAATGTGTAATGTTTCTCGTGACATCGGTAGGACATTCTTTTTAGTTTGTGTTGGAAAAAATAATGACACGGGAGGAGTACATTCCATTTTCCCCATCAAAATATGCCATAAGAGGTAGAGGTATTCACAACAGAAGCACACCTGTACCTGCACACCCATAGGGCCTACATTTGGTGAAACAAGGGATTTGGGGGGTTAGTAAAAATGATGCGGTAAATTTTTAATGAATGACAATAACAAGCTGTAACGAGCAAAATGAAAGTAATGCGCCGATACCCGAAAAACCTTTGTTTACTTAGCCTTAGACAAGAGCGAAGACTAACTGAGCTTTGTTTACACTTACCTTTAACGTACCGCTTCATATATGCACCTGTGTCTGTCTCCACGGGAACTGCAGTGAAGAAATGTGTCTCTATGTGTTTGTATCAAAGCAAGTGTTGCTCAGCAACAGCGCGAGTTTATCACATGCTTTAGACGTCAGCGACGTGTATCAATTAGAAGTTAGAAGAAACATATGTCTGTTGACCCTACCCTTTTACTATGACCTTATTAATAGAAACAGGATACGGTCTATAGGCAGCTCAGACCCCTTATATAGTAATAGGGTAGAGTCTATAGGCAGGCCCCTTATATAGTTTTGTAATATATAAGGTAGGGTCTATAAGCATAGACGTCTTTCTAGGGCTATTTCTTCGCGATACACACTCCTGAGATTGACGTATGGTAGACTACGCCTGCAACAGATTTAACCAAGTTTGTACAAACATTTAATCCTTGAAACATGACATGCCCTTCTAAACTCCCCACCTCTCACAGAAGTAGGAAACAAGGCGATGTAGCACGTTTTTTTGCATACAGTGTTTTCTCAAATTTGCCATTTATTATGCAAGTTTATGCAATATATTATTACGTTAGAGGATTAAACATCTCACTACGAGACCCGATACTGTATCCATAGAAAACGGTAATCCGTACTGGAAGAAAATGGTGCGACGTATTAAGCGAAAGTGATTAGGAACTCTTCAGTGTGAGAGGTAGATTGTTGGTCTTATGCAAAGTTGAGAGTTCAGACAGCAAGATGGTTAGCCATTCCATAAGTGTACCATATTTAAAACTCGACCCCGAGCGTTTAGTTATTGCTACATCAGTCAGATCACTTGAACTACCTTCGAGCAGTCATTTTAATGTGAACACCTTAAACTGGCCGCTCGAAGTGAAATGGACTCGTATGACTTAACTGACCCATGTACGTTCGTTTTGGAACTCTTGTTGGTTGGGGAATATTATTCAGCCATTGATAACACCTATTCATCATTTTATGAGATACTTTATTTCAGTATAAGTTAAATAGTGCCTTTTAGGATAATAATAGCGCCTTTTAGGATAATAATAGCGCCTTTTAGGATAATATAAGGTACTCCTTACTATGAGAAAAGACGGATTCCTCATACTGGGTATCATTTAGGAGCAAAGAATTGAACTTCTAATAGCCTGGTCCTGGTTCAACTGGGTTCATTGATAATTCCTATGATATATAAGAGTGGTAAGATTTATAGCTTATTCCTATAGAGGTGAGGTGAGGTGAGGTGAGGTGAGGTGAGGCGAGGTGAGGTGAGGCGAGGTGAGGTGAGGTGAGGTGAGGTTTAACGCCGCGTTCAAGTATTATTCCTATAGAACATTTCTTAACGATCGGTAATAAGACTTGAAATAAGGACATAATCTAGTCTACTTTGTTTGATAGGAGACGTGTGACTCCATGTACATTTATTTTATCAGGGATTAGAAATCTCCATGGATCAATGAGTTCCATTTTCTCTTTCATTTCTTTGATAGCATTGTTGGCTTGTAAATTGTTTTTTTAATGTTTATAATTGAACGTATCGAAGTTATAATCTTGAACATGTTTCCAATTTTCAGCAAGGATTGGGCTTCCTGGCAGTTGAACTAATCCTGATTAACGATGGAGATGCGTGTACCTTCTATATCAATGTCTAAGATGATAAATCGGCCGTTTTCATCGCTACGATTTCATGGATATGGAATTCGAAAACGCCTGCACTTTTACTAGTATCATGAGAGCACGAAATCCCTTTCTGCCGCCCAGGATTGCTCATTATCACAATTGCTATGAGTTCCTTGTACAAATATGATTGAAGATTTTTTACTCTTTAGAAAATTAAACAAGTCTCTTCTCTTCACTGCTTCTGCTTGGAGACCCCAGGCATTCTGTGATATAATTGCAAACTCATCCATTTAACATATAATCAGGTGTTGTTATCATAATTATACTATTTGAAAAGATGATATTGCTGTGTGGTGAGTGATTGTACAGTGTTTCATTTAGATAATGGGTGAAGGTAAATGGCCAGTTGTTATTGACAGATATATCAGCAGAGAGTGTGACAGGGTGATAAGGAAAGATTAAGAAAGGTAAAAATAATCCTTTGGGTCCATTGTTGTCCACATATAAACGAAAAACATTGTACTATCTATTAAAGCGTGAATGTAAACTGAAAGTGCAGTTTTTGACTTGTATCTATTTGTGAAGGGAGATAACTACAGGTGAACACTGCCCCGGCTAGTTCTGTTGGGAGTAAAAGGAAACACTCATAAAATATATCGAAGTGTTGTAGATCTTCTTTTTATGAATAAAGTGAGCCCATCTGTTATGGCTAATTTAGATACATCTATATTTGAGAGTTTCACAATGTTTCGAAATATTTATCTTGAATTTTGTTGAGCTGAGTGGTGGATAAGATTAAAATATAACTTCATAATTACCGAACACTTTTTTTTTATATTTTGGCCAGCTCCAAACTGTTATCAACCTTTTTGGGTCCCATTTTAATATAGCGATAGTCATTTTTCGTAAAAGTTCATATAGATGAAACAGTAGTTCGGAAGAACGAGTATTATAACTTGCCGCTACACGGGGAGCACGAGCTTGACCCTTGACCTTAAGAGAAACGTGTAGTAAAACATTTCTGGAAAAGTGTAAATTAAATCACTTTTTCTTTAAAAAAAGTAATGGACGTGTTGCAGATAATATGAACTTACATCTTGACTTGAAAACTTTCAGTTGTTCATCTTCGTTTTGCTCTTTAATATTAATAATTAATAATTGGACGTTTTGAGAGAGCTCGCTTCAAGCACGTCTCACGCGTCAAAAAGCAAGGGAGGCAAATCTATATTCAATATTGAATTTTTTCAAGATCTGTTCCTTGGTTTAAATAAATATTCACTTAGAATTACCTATGAAAAGTGATTGTTTACTGGTGTTTCGCGATGGAAATGTCCAATGATTAGCAACCATGACTTGGAACAGGTCTTATTTTTCAATCATACTAGCGCTTGTAGGGAATTGTGTATATTGATAAAAAGTCTGTGCACTATATTATACACAGAAAAACCTTAAGCTGCCCTGATATTTGTGATGATATCTTTTCGAGAATAGTTTAAATAGTTAAACAAGGTTCATTTATGAGAAGAGTAGTGTCTGTGCGATACGTTTCAACCAGTGATGAGTGACAGTTACGCCTACACGTTCGGGGCCTGCACGTGCAACATGCTACGCTCGAGGATCACAAAAAAGCAGTATGGCCCAACTGCATTTGGTGGTATGTAACGTTGTTTTCCATAGCCATTCAAGAATATCAATTGAACATGGCACGAAGATGATTGTCAGTGGATCTCGGAAATCAAATTATTGGTATGCACTCTGCAGGAATGTCCTTTAAGGCGATAGGACGAAATCTGGGCTACCATTACACTGTTGTTAGTCGTTTATTCCGGAAGCATGTGCAGACAGGAAGTGCAATGGACCGTCCAAGGTCTGAAGGACCTACTGTCATTACACCTCGAGAGGACCGGCACCTTCTTCGACATGTACACCGAGAACCCTTCCTGATAAGTCCTGAGCTGAAACGTCTGTGGTTACCAAATCGAAACATCAGCACCAGAGCAGTCAGAAATCAGCCTCAAATCGGCAGGACTAAAGGCAAGAAGGGTTATTAAGGTCCCTCGTTGAGAGATCATCATAAACGTGCACGTTTGGCATGGTGTTTTGACAGACAACACTGGCATCTGAAGACCTGGCGGAAAATCTATTGGTCTGACGAGAGTCGATTCTTGCTCCATGTTACTGATTGGCGTGCACGTGTTTGGAGACAGAAGAATACAGCTTATACTCCCAGGAACATCCAGCCAACTGTTGCGTATGGAGGTGGCTCTGTTATGGTATGGGGATGCCTGTCTCATGACTGCAAACTGGATTTGGTCACCATCAGGGGCAACTTAACGGGAGCTCAATACATCCGGGACGTGCTGCAGCCGGTCGTTGTTCCTCAGTTCGGTAACCATGCACTTGCTACACGACCACAGTACATGGACGACAACGCCCGGCCTCACCGATCACGTACCGTTGTCATTACATGCGAGCCAACGCAGTGACACTTTACCCCGGCCAGCAGTAATCCCAGATCTGAACCCGCTGGAGCATGTGTGGGATATTCTAGGGCGGCGACTCCAGGCTCGGAACCCACCAGTACAGAATTTACATGAGTTGGAGGCATCTCTGTACGCTGAGTGGATGTTATCCTACCAGATACTCATCATTCTTATGTACACTAGGGTCTACAAAGAACATTTAGAAGTGACAATACCAATGCGAATGTGTTTTGTTTCACTTGCAGCTCCATACTTTTGTGGACATTGTTTCATGGTAAAAACAGTACCTGTGTAAACATGACGTCGTCGCTATTAAATACTAATAACAGCTACAATGGTTGAGTTTCTGTCTTGCCAGATGGCTGTTCTATCTGAAAAAAAAATCTCAGTCTAATTTAGGGTCATAGCAGAGCTTACTTGTTTCCGACATTCAGCTATAAGAAAAATTTACTTAACTTTATTCTTTGTGTATATATTGAAATCCATTGCAGTATCACACACGTATCGCTAGACCCAGCATTCGCTCACAGCTTCCATATCAATACATAATCACAATGGTGTTACAAGCTTTCTTCCTGAATAATACACGGTATTGCAGTTGAAGTAATATACTGTAGAAAGTAGGGTTGAACATTAAATCCTCTCAGCTATCGTCTGTATTGGTGTTGATAGCTCACATTGTCAGGGCATTGTGTCCATACCTTACTTTATGAATTAAGCAATGAATGGTTCTTGTTAAAGGAAACATGTATAGGTGATTTATGTCAGGGTTTAGCCTTTATACCCATATTAAAGAGCCTCTATCGTCTCAATACGCCAATCGCTGTGTTCCATACCAAGACATGTCTCGAGTACTTGTCATAAAATTTCATTCAGCTCGTTTAGTCACTTCCAAACGTCGGTACTTAAAATGCACCCCACTATGTATCAGGAAAACTTTCTCACAAGAAATTCATTTCGCTTCAAAAGCTTAAGCTCAAGTTTTGGGGTAGCTATCCAATGAGAGAGCTCAGTTACTTCCTTCTTCGCTTTCAATGAGACGACGAAGGTCTATATACTTGCAGTGTGTTGGGTATCGTCATTCACCTTGCATGTTCGTTCCAGTATTAGAAGGGTTTCTTGATCGAGGTAAGCAACTTGTCAATCTAATGACTGTGGATATGTTGCGTGTGTATGAATTTCTATTTAACAGGTATGACATTACTAAGATAGCATATTTACAATACAACTACACGGGTTTTGAATGTAGACGAAATTGTATCACCTTTTGCATTATACTAATCTCATTATATAGAAATTTGCTCTTACAAGGCTTCTTCAAATTACTTGGTTCCATAACAGTTGTTGGCCATGTTCAGTGATATCGATGTGTAATACAGCTCCCAATTGTAGAACTATACTGTATTGTCTGCTCAGTAAGTTGTTTAAAATTGCATTGTGAACCCATTCTCTTCCCACAGAAGTTACTCCCTTCATATTTCCTATCCTAATATATGTTCTAATAGGTCTGCATTCGCCGGCAGAAAAGGGAATATCTCATTGGTTGCATTTGAATCTAGTTGTGTAATCAGCGACGGTGTGTAAAAGTAAAATGTGCCAATGACACCTCATCATGCTAAATTAAACGTAAGATAAACGTGTTCTCGTTAAATGTGTTTTCGTCAAAACATGCTTTTTGATTTTGTGAAAACAATGATCATAAACATGCTGATTATTAAGATCCTCGCTGCTGCAGGCTGCGTATCAAGCCCAAGCTGTGTTGACGTATTGATACGTCATTGACGTTTGACTCTTTGACATGAATACGACAAAAGTCTGTGACCAAGTTCCCTGATTCATGAAAATGTTCACATTTTCCGAAATCAATGGGCTTTCACATGATGTAATTAGTATCCATATACAATTTTATTTTATTGAGAAATGATGAATTAAAAATATTGAACGTATTTTCAATCACAAAACTGCCTGCAGGTGCGTGTTTGACTTCATAATAAAAATGTTACCTACTCGATTCAATTGGTTGAAATTCTATAGTAAGTGCATGTAAAATGCATAACTTTTACATGATTATGTTCAGAATATCCTAATATAGCTCATTTACAAATTTGGATCTTGAATTTATTTCTGTTAGAAAATAATCGGAAATTTGCGAAAATGTCGGCAAATGTAAACATCAACCGATTACTTTTTGAAAAATCCGTGAAAATAAACAAAGAATTTCACTTACATAATTTAGAATCTCAAAATCTTCCACAAATAAATATCTGTGCATTGTTTGTCAATTCTTGTTTCTAAATATAGTCATATATCCAACGTGTCGACAACAGCAGTGCCAAATCGGCCATTTCTGCAAGGCACCTCATGGAAATCTTGCCTGTATTTCACATTTGACGTGACTGAATGCGAAATTCAAAGGGGCGCAAGCTGTATCTATTTTTAGAATGGTCGTCGATCTAACCATAGAGTGTTATTTATTGTTAAAATTAAACAAATTTACACTAAAAACGATGAAGTTTTATAAAAATCGATCAAAAATTAAATAATGTGGTTGTAATAATTATTTCACTAGTTCGTAGAGTCTCTGTTGATGACCCGATAAATTTGCATAAGTTCACCAAGCCCCGGGATGTTACGATGTTTTTACGATTAAAATCACTGTTAGTAAATTTGCATTTTGATTATAATTTATACATATATGAAAAATAAATGTCATATCCTACCATTATCACAAAATATTATCATGTATGAGTTTACATTCGAAGTACGAAATGTGTTTGACATGACATGACATCTCCGATCTGAGATTTCACAAGTTGAAATGGAGCCGTGAAACAGTAGCAGTAACCCTATCTCGCTAAAAAGTAAATTACGAATTAAAACGTCTCGTCTATGTGAAATAATTGAATGAATACAATTTGCTAAATTATTCATGTTTATTATTTTAAAGTTTTCATTTGGAATTTGATAGAAATTATACCCGTTTTCAAACGAAATCATAGATAGACCTGTCAGTTCGAATTCATTGCAAATGGAGGCCATTGTGTCGTCTCGGCTTTTTCACACAATATTTTGTTCTGATACGAATTAAATGAATGCACATGTTATAACATCCATGAAATTAACAAGAATGACAAACAAATACATTTCAAAGAATAAATGTGAATAACTAGTGTTTGAATCGGCGAATTTACAGTGAAATGACAAACGAAACATATCAATTTTGTACAACCAAGCTAATCACGTGACAAATACAAATACGACAACGCTACCCAAACGAAATTTTGATTGTATTTTTAAACTTTTCAAGACCATGTTTACATTCAATATTCAACAGACATTTGGAAAAATGTGTTCTATCTTTGGTTTTAAACGGAATATTTACAAAATGATTTAGATCATTAAATTTTTTTATTTGAACAAATCTGTAATCGGCGAAGGAAATGCATAACAATGGCGAGCGCCGAGTGTTTGTTGACTGTCATGTTTCGAGATATCGATGACTGATTGACGTTGGAATATATAAAAACTGTAATGTCATATGCTTATATTTGGAACACAGAAAAGTGAATAGATGTGTTAACCTTTTGTGTAAATTTTATTACGATTGATGCATTATTTTACAAATATTTCTCACGGAAGTAAATGCTTTGTTCATTGAAGAATATCCATTGTTACAAATTACGTCGAAATTTTATAAAAACAACGGAGATCGTTTATGACGGGCGCTTGTTTTCTGAAAGGAAAACACATACCATCAACCTAATTTTTTTCTGGTATAAAATTTAATTCTGAACAAAATGGTGTAAAAATTGGGCTGCATAAATAATTATTGACAAAATAATTCGAGTTAACAATTTTAGAACTACTGTATTATTTCATTTTTTCCATAGACAAGTGTAAAAATAATTGATATTTGAAAAATATTACACTAATTAATAATTTTTCATGACAATAATAAGTTAGAAAAAAATGTGACTCAGATATTTATTTTAATTATTTTAAGATTATGTTATTTACTAAGGCGAGAAAAACTTTAAATGAAGGATACCCATGTGACGTAATTGTTACAAATTTACAAATATGACGCTCTCTGCAAAAACCAGAAAACAATCCAGCAGGCTAAAGGTTAAGGAAGACCAAATCAAAGACAAATACAGAAAATAGTTCATTTGTGTTATTTACATCAGACCGTATTCGAAGGCCATATGCTACTTTGCAAGACCCCTTTAGAGTCAAATGCTAAGATCTTTAAAGTCACTCGGTCGACGAAGCTGCTGAAGAAAGAGTTTTCATTGGTAAAGAAACAGTGATACAGTCTATGAGGTTCCCCATTTCCGCGCTAGGGATTTTGCTAGAGCATCATCCATCCATTCATTCATCCATCCATCCATCCATCCAATTATCCATCCATCCATCCATCCATTTATCCATCCATCCATCCATTTATCCATCCATCCATCCATTCATTCATTCATTCATTGACTGCAGGGTTCCTTCTAGGTTTTTTCTCCAATTTTGTCTTTATTATAAATGCACCATTTGGCTATGAAAAGATAAACACGTCACAAATGATCAAATCGCCCATGTATTCAGGTGCTACATATTATTACCCTGGAGGAATTCTTCTTCTGTTGCTGCTTTAGCGCTCTGATGAAATTTGAATGATATTAACAATATTGATAAATACATGAAAGTATTTATATTGCATATTCACATGTTAACATTGTAAATATTAAAGATATCAATGACTGAACAAGAACTTTAGCAAAGATCCTCTCACCCGGAAGCCCCCTTGAACAATTCAATGCCTGATGTAACACTTTGTTTTTCTGTCAGTATACTGAGAGCCAACTACATGTATCATAGTTTACCTTGCCATACTTAATCCACTTCATGGATAGTGGTAGTGTATGATGATGTTCTGATAGATATATTAGTGTATACATTGCTATTGAATGTGTAGTAATGTGTTATTATGTGTAGGTGATGGGTAGTATCTGATCTGTAGCATCATTTTAGCTGTGACTTACCTTAACGAAAAATACTGGTCATATCACATAGAGCAGAAAGTTGACATATTTTATTGAACCAATTTATAAAGCAAGTCTTGATAGTATGGAGTCACCTCTAAGCTCTTAACAACATCAATGACTTTTCACTATGTTTCAAGATAGCATACAAGGAAGATTGGTCAATTCAAGATGTCTCTTTTATTTTATATTTTCATTCATGTTTTAATTCATTCTTCTATGAACACAGTTGATGACCATTTATAAGTACGTTTTATATCTTATTCTAGCTCCAACAATTACTTGTATCTAGATATGATGAAGTTAAATAAGGTTTGAAAAGGTATGGAATTTAATATGGTTTAATTACTTTCGATTAAGTTGGAAGCACCTTACAAAATATCCATAGCTCATTTATTTATCTGCCAAGCAGTTGCACAAAGTGCTACATATTGTTACCCTGAAGGAATTGTACTTACGCTGCTGCTGCTACTAAGCGCTCTACGCGACCATATAGGTCCGCACTTCCCGTGGTCAGGTACCCATTTAAACAGCTGTGTCGACTGAATGCAATGTGTGTGCACCAGGACACAGCACTCAGAGACTCAGGTCGCAATTTGTGTGTGTCTGAACCGGGAATCGAACCCTTAGGCGTGAGAGCCACTACACTAACCACTTCACCATTGTGCTCCACGGTAATTACTCAGTGGTTCCTGAAACCAGAGGTCAGGCGAGCACAGCCATTCTGAAGATGTTGCAGGAGTTTAAAATTTGAGCAACATGTTCCACAAAGCAGAGACAATAGTCGAGACGTGAAGATAGAATATTCAATAGAAAGTTTTAATAGTCTGATGTTGCAAATATTGTAGAGACAAAAAGACACAGAATGACAGGTCTAACATGGAGTTGAACAAATAGGAATTGATCAAATGTCTAACCAAGATTCCGCACAGAAGAGCTTAGTTATCGCCAATAGTGATGTTGAAATGCTTTACAATGAGTTGCTGCTTGGAAGCAATTACCATGAATTAATTTTGTTATTCATTAAATTTGAGAAAATCTTATTTAACCAATTTATTTGCATGAAAATCTAGATACTTATCGTGTCTCAAGCCAATCAAGCCAGAAGATTTTCTCTCCATTCAAATATTTGGAACATCAGTAATAAGATTATCGTCTTAATTTTAGGCATTTTTTATTATCGTGTCATTAAAATATGAACTTTTATGCTTTTTTATTATTATTATGCATAACAAATCATCAATGATATAATTCTTTTCAGATTCTAAGATGATTCTCAAGCTTCTTCTGTGGATGCAATGGACATCAGTCTGCAGCAGCTGGTCCTCATTACCAACGTGTACAATATCTCAGAACTCAGAGAGCAACAGAGTCAGTGTTGATTGTAAAGGAAGAGGTCTGACTGAGATCCCGAGAGATTTCCCAGTCAACACCACCTCCATAGATCTCAGTAATAATCAGATCGGCTCAGTACCCGACCACATCTTCCTGGACATTCCGAAACTCCAGGCCCTTGATTTGAGTTCTAATGTCATATCCATCATAGAGCCTCTTGCATTCTGGAAATGCAGGTCACTCAAGAGCCTCTACATGTGGTCCAACAGAGTATGTGTGAATGGCAGTGTATTCCAGGATCTTGGTAATCTTCAAGAGTTGGGCATAGATGATTGTTATGCTGCTGAAGTTCTCAAACCACTATCAGGTGTAACAAGAATGCACCTTATCACCAATGGCAAAAGTAGTTTTGAAGGATTTCAATACTTAACCAAACTAAGGAGACTCATCATCAGTGGATTTTTCATTTGTCATAACGATACATTTTTCAAATTGAATTATTCAGACATTCAATCCCTACAGATTGATGCAGACCTTAACGAAATGGCCATTAATGCCTTAGCTCCTTTAAGGCACTTAAAGGAGTTGATCTTTGCATCTAACACAGGTCTCTCTTTACCGCTTGATGCTCTGTATGCCTTAGCTGGACGAAACTTAACCACACTAGTCATGGACGAAGTAATAATTAGAAGAGGCTCCCAAAATCTGCGTGGGGTGGAAGATAGAACTTTGACTAAAGAAAAGTTAAAATATTTATCAAAGATATGTGTTCGTTATTTCTCTGCAAAAAATAATAAAATATTGTTCATTGATTGGGAATTTATTATGAATTCTCTCTTTGGCAAATGTTTGAAGCATGTCAATCTACGACAAAATATAATCACTAAAGTCCCAGCACAGGTTTTACTTCAGATAGGGAAATTCAAACAAGTAGAATCGTTAGACTTTTCCTACCAGGCACATATACCAGTCATTCCATCGACAGAACCAAGTGACCATGCATTGTCTGACATTTCAATGAGGGAAACATTTCATGAGAATGGTGGACTTGTTATCAAACTTCCAGAGAATCTTAAAGAACTAGATTTTAGAAGATGTGCTTCACATATGAGTTACATGGATTTTGATGTCATTTTTCGAAACGGACAAAACGTCCAGAAAATTGATCTTGCATTTAATGGAATAACAACCTTGAAATACATCTATGGACTACCAAATCTTGGATACATCGATATGTCTGGTAATAAGGAACTTCTTTTGCCAAATGGATTTTTCTGTACATGTCAGAAGATCAAGACGTTGAGATTGGCTGATATGTCATTACGACAAAATGTAATAGATGCTCAAGCAAAAAATCTTCTTAAATGTCTGCCTCAACTAAGAATGTTCGATATCAGTGGAAATCATCTTGTTCAACTCCCAACAGATTTATTCAAACTGAACCCGCGGTTGGAGTACCTTGACCTTTCTAGAAACATATTTGTATCAGTACCAGTACATCTCATTCTCTTACCAAATCTTCACATGCTTGATGTGTCCTCAAATTCCTTTGGATCTATTGATAAGAAGACAACTGAAGATTTAGACTATCACTATGTTGATACTAATAAAACCTTTCAGTTACATCTCAGAGGAAACTTTTTTGAGTGCAGTTGCACCAATATTCCTTTCCTCAGTTGGTTGTCAGAGACGGAAGTTCTTGCAGAAACAAACAGTAATCTGTCTTGTATTACAGAGAATGGTAACATTACGGAAACAAGAGAAATAACAAAAAATATGATGAAGTTCTGGAGGAAATGTAATGGAAGGGAAACGCTTTCCATTAGTTCTATTTTGGGAACCCTTCTGTTGTGTTGTATCTTAGTAGCTTTACTTGTTGACACAAATAAAACAAGATTTGTTTACTTTATGATAAATGCTTTGAAATACCAGGTTCCGAAACGAAGACGCAAGGATTTCCGAAGAGATGTGTTTGTAGCATATGCAGATGTGGACTACCGCTGGGCTTGTCTCGAACTGTGTGCTGTTCTTGAAGAGAGAAACCTAAACCTCTTCATCTGGGACAGAGACTCAGTCCCTGGAGACTGCACTCCTGAAGCTATTACAGAAACCGTGGATCAGTGCTGGAAGACGATCCTCTACTTCACAGAGAACTATGAGCGAGATGCTTGGAGCTACTTGACCACGATGGCTGCCGTCAACTGTGTGGACAATCTTAACCCAGAACGTCTGATCTTACTCCTTCCTGAGAATGAAAACCCTCGAGTACCAAAATGTCTGCTTCAAGTTGTTCCAGAGTCCTGTATCTTCCATGTTCCTCGTGAAGTAAGAAGAAGTGATAAATTCTGGGATGAACTGGAGAGAGCTATCAAAAGAGAAGCTTGAACTTTGTCTGTATTCACACTATAAATGAGGATTATTTCAGTGTTTGAGAATGTAAATGTTCAACCATCTATACTGCTTGCCACTTTGCTTTGATGCGACACCTTAATGCACATTTCGCTTCTCATTTTCTCACATGCATAAGCCCAGGAGTTTCTTTGGAGTGAATGTCATGTATATTCTCCATCAGTACTATCAGATTCAAAGTTGTTAATTTTACAAGGTTATTGCAACTGTTAATCACAAAATAGTCATCAGGATAACAACAAACTTGCACGTATAGACATATTCCAGGTAACTTGTTTAAAGTTTTAGATAGACATTCAGCAACGTAGATGAGTGCGGTCTGCTATAAATGCATACACATTGTAGCTGTTTATTGTAAATGTTTCTCAGGTTGGTCAGGTCCGGAGACTTGGTTGTAAGTTATGGTTTCACCGAACTGCCATCCATCATCAACTCGCAAAGCATCACAGCCAGTCTTCACTTTGATTTAGGAATTCTCATGCAGAATCTAACCAGGTCTGGATTGTGTCACATCTAGTTCTAAGTTTACATAGAGAATCTCACCCAAGTGTCTTCTGATATCAAATATATAAACTCGAGTTGATTAAAGTTACAAATATCCGAGGCTTGCCGAGGATGTTTTTACTTTAATCAACGAGTGTTGATATATTTGATATCAGAAGACACGAGTGTGAGATTTTATTTATCATTCAAAATCATTCTTCAACAATTATTAGCCGAAGAATGACATAGCTGAAACACAAAACTTCCATTTTGCTTCTTCAGCATTGATCTCAGTTAGGTCATAGCATTGTGACGTCTTCACCAATGTGACGTCATAGTATTGTCATCAGTGTTCTCAGTGATGCCAAGGCTTTGTTGTGTCATTAACTGATGATATAATAGGATTATGACGATTTGATTGTAGCGATATCTACACTGTATATATCGCTTGTAGATATCGCTTGATCTCACACAAGCGATATCAACTGTGGGAGCCAGTTTTGCATGATAAATGTACGTTACAAAGTTTTATGGTCGCAAATGTTCAACATAATCATTATTTTGTCAATATGTTTTTCTTGTTGTGTATCTATATTAATGTTCTACTATCGTACCTTTATGAATCTACATACAAATAGAACATTCGAAAAAAAAACGTTGTGTTAACGATTGACATTATGATGTCTGTCATTTTAAATCTGTGGAGTAACTGTTGTTTGGAAAGTATTGTGTATATGAATTGCACGTGTAAATAAATTAACAAAGATATTGCAATTCAATGTATTTCTTATGATTGGACTGCACATTACTATGTGACGGATACATTTATCTAATGAGCATGAACCTAAAGGTTACACAATATAACCACCAAAGTTTATATTTGCAAAATGTAAATATTGGTAATACTATTATGTTAAAAGTTGAAATGAAACAAAACAATATTGATAACATATATAAGTAATACATCATTACAGTTACACCAAGCTTTATTATATATTTATGAACCCATGTAAACTTTTGATTAATTATATGTATATGTATCTTTTATTTCGTTTTTGAATATTTTTTTTTATATATGATTACATTAATAAAGTTGGCTTGCTCTTGTTTGAACAGTCTTATGTCTATTTCTTGCATTTTGTTATCATTTCGCTCATTATCATCAACTGCCTTTCATCTTCTCCCTTTACACATTCTTGTCAATTTCATGACAATCATTCACTAACTTTTATTTTCGTTTAGCCTTGCTTAGGCAATAAGTTAGGACAAATGTTCTAACACCATATCCTGCTCCCTTCAGTTGTTAGCACAAGGTCCTCAAAGGACAACATCGACACAACAAGATTCCTGTGATCAAAATGGAATAGGACAAAATCCTCACAGAAAGAAGACAGAAGATTTTAATAATTATAAAAGAAATAACTTTCAACAAATTAATCCTTTTCATGATAAAAATAATTGTTGACTAGAATAATTAAATTTCCTTAAACGTGGAAAATTCATGGTCGGATTTACTTCTCAAAATTATCACTAAATAAACCAGTTCAATACTACATTTCTATTCAACAAAAAAGTAAACTTGTCGAAGCAATATTGGATTTATTCATCAAAACAAAAAATTATTATTAAGAAATTGCTTATCTCTACAAAATACAAATGAAAACTAGATCTCCTCATTAACAATGAATAGACCAAAATATTATGTAAGATCAAAGACAATTGCTAAATGGATTAGTTGGGTTATAAGTCTGTTGCAGATCTTGTCAATGGGCGTGTTTGTTGTGCGGGAGTTTTTTCTGTCAGATATAATGCCTGAAGGAATTATGTCTATGGAGATTTTGTCTGAAGGAATGGTGAAGGTCTTATCCTTTGGCGATTTTGTCCACAATCGTCCCAGCTCCCTTTTACTGTTAGTTATGACATGAAATATGTAACACTTGGTAACAAAGTTAGAACTCAAGCATCAATTTTATTTAATTTTGTTTTCCTCCTATCAAGGTCAAATATTATTTGTTTAATGTAAAAAAATCAATAGTGTTTTAAGCACGTGGTCCTGTGCATGGCTCAATTTACCGCTATCAGTGAGTAAATTTCAGCAAGAATCAGCTGGATAAACAGAGATTTTGAAAGGTTGATTCCCTGCCCCACACTGAGACATAAGTTTCGAAGACTTGTGGTGTCACCTTGGGCAAGTGACTTTATTCAAAATGTGCCTCTGTTCACTCAGCTGTATAACTGAGTAACTGGTTTGGAAGTGAAGGTAATGTTTGAGATAACATTAAAAAGTGCCTGAATTAAATTATACAGACCTTGTATAAGAAGAAAATACAGTTCACTCGAAGCTTTCATGGAAGCAGAGGAACATCGAGTTCGAAGAACAAGTTGTTCCTCTGCTTCCATGTCATCTTCTCGTTCAATACAAACGATCCAAATTCACAAGTATGATGTTCTATATATGCATTCAAACAAACAGATAGGTCTTCATGCCATGATAGATTAAGTGAACATTGTAAAATGGCATTATGGAAATTATAGGATAAACTGTTCGATCCAATGCACCAGATATATTTACTTTGCGGTGCTCTGTTACACTCCTCGACTTTACTAATGATTTTATTACATATCCCAAAGAAGGTAAGGATCATTCCATCTTTGACTTCATGCTCGATTATTTTAATCTAGATCCTGTGATAAAGTTATTTGAAAGTTTAAATGAGATTTTGTAAGAACTAGATCTTTGGGAAAATGTCCTTTAACTCATTTTTCAAAATATTTGTTGACACAGGGAGCCAAACTCTTCTGTACTGCTCTCTACTATGGGCATGAAGGCAAGTATGAAAGTATCAAACGAAATGTAAATGGTTTCTCGGTGTATAACCAAACACATGTAATACTATGCTTTATAGAGAACTAGGTAGATTCCCCTTACTGATATATTCTTCCATTAAAGCAGTAAAACATTGGTTAAAGCTAGTATATATAATATACGACAGATTTCTGAAAAAATGTTATGACATGATGAAACTGTATGACGAAAAATATAATCTTATTAGAGAATTGTTGTACCAAACCGCTTACGGTTATATATTCACTATGTTATGTGCAATGCTAATTTTATTTCATCATTTAGAGATATGTAATCAAAATATTTACAATCATGGTTGGAATCATTACTTCTGTCATATAAATACCTTTACGAATAATGTACTTAAAACATAACTTTTATAAACGTCCAAATAAAAGAAAGTTAACCTCACTGTTAACAGATATTAACAAAGTATGGCTTTGTGAGTGTGAGTGTCGACTACCATTGTAGAGGTCTTACTGAGATCCCGAGAGATTTCCCAGTCAACACCACCTCCATAGATCTCAGTAATAATCAGATCGGATCAGTACCCGACCACATCTTCCTGGACATTCCGAAACTCCAGGCCCTTGATTTGAGTTCTAATGTCATATGTAATGGAGAAACCACGATGTCGAGGACTTACAAGAGATTGTGGATTCCTGAGAGGAGTTTACATCCTGAGGCCCGGAGGGACGAAGTATGTAACCGACTCTGAGGGTCCACAATCTCTGGTAAGGCCGTCCATCTTATCAACCGTTTTTAATTTTAAAAACACTTTGTTATTGCGTTATCGAAGATACCTGGTAAATATAAGAGTCGCTCGTAAAATACTTGATAAGGGTTACGGCAGAGATATTTATGTAAGTGGCTTAAAGGCACTGTAGCACGTTTTTTCGCTCAAATAAGTTGATGAAATGTATTTGAAAAATAATTTCACCAATGGTAAAACATCCTTCTCTCTTCGGAAAAAAAAGTTTAAAATGAGTGTACATGTTTCGGTAAAGCCATGGGAAACGTTTTTGTAACAAAAAATAATAAATTGTGTTCACAATAAAATGACCGCCATGCAATTTTTGCTTTATACGCAACATATTTTTTACCGCTACAGATAATTGGTTTGTGTAATAAGATGTTTTACCCTCTTAAGTTAGTTAAAATGACATAAACTATCATTATAAATGGGAAATTTGAAAAATTAAATTTTGCAAAAAACGTGCTTCTGCCCCTTTAAATACCATTGACTTCCATCTGCCTCCTTGGCGCAACAGTCTAAAACGTTGGCTTATGAACCAGAGGTGATATTGGTTCGAGACGCACTTTGGTCAAAACATTTGCGGTTCATATTACATATTTGAGAAATGTTTCAAAATCAGTCTAAGATAAGTTCTTCAGATCTGTACTTTCACATCATCCTCTTAAGAAACATATCAGGGTTTACAATCATTATAATTCCTCCTAACAGGGATTACAAATGTTATTGGAGGGAATTACAACGTTGTACGTCCCTCGTACCGGGTGCAAAAGAAATGTAACCAACGCTAACCATATGATACGATATTGAAAAGACTGTCTGAAATGAGTGATACTTAGTGCGAACAGCATTATAATAGGCGACGGAAGCTAAATGAAAGAAAACAGGCATATTATAATGATGTTCTAATTCTAGAAAGTCACTGTATATTTCTGCAGTTCGTTTAGTGCGAACAGCATTATAATAGGCCTGCTTTCTTTCATTTAGCTTCCGTCGCCTATTATAATGCTGTTCGCACTAAACGAACTGCAGAAATATACAGTGACTTTCTAGAAATGCCAACCCCTTACATACCGAATAACTTTCTGGAAAAGGTAAATGGATTTACATGAGATGAGCTGAGGAAGCAATTTTCAATACAACAATTTGAAAAGGAGACCCATAGGATAGACGAATACATGTAAGACCTAATTACAAATGCCTCCAGTGATTCCTTGCAGGATGAACTGTTGGAAATCTGGAATAATGACATTATAAGGGAAGAAAATAAAAGTGTTAAATTGTGGATGAATAAGAAGATTGGTTAATAAATCTGCCTTTGGCAAGACAATCAAATGTACAGAAGAAGAAAGGAAACATTGCATACAACGGAAGTAAGCAGGTCGGAAAACACAGAGTTCGCAAGGAGAGAGGAAATCATAACAGAAGACCACTTGCAGTTCCAAACAGAGACAAATATATGGATCAAACCGATTGCCATGACTACAAATCAGATGTGTCCTTCTCAATAGAGAGGATGAATCAGTCCCCAGTATTATCATCTATACTCCCCGAAACTACATGTATTCTAGGAATGTCAAATATGCAATTGAAACAAATGATCAATTCATTGACTGTGGGCCAGGATGTGAGACCTGCAATGACTCAAATGTTCATCCCTCGTAAATAGTTCATTGTGTGCAAATCAAGCTAACCACTTAACATGTGCCCTTTACCAATCAATCAAAGTCTATTGTACATTGTTTAAGCAACCTATATATTCGCCATGTAGAAAATGCTCCACACTGTTGAAAAGACTTGTAAACAAGTCGAAATGCGACGCATCAAGTCATCTATAGCAAGTGATATCTATATCTATAGCAAGTGTCGTCTGAAGTATTTTATATATATATATATATATATATATATATATATATATATATATATATATATATATATATATATATATATATATATATATATATATATATACAAGCATGTCTTGAGTGTGTCACATCTAAGTCGGAGTTTACATATGCGTTATGATGTACTTTCATCTTATTTTCGAATATGTGTTCTTTTTATGTGTCTATACTATAAAGTTCTATCATCTTCATGAATCTTCATTCAGATCAATTGAACAAGCTGGCGTGTGCTAACGAAATGCATAATGAAATCTGTCAACGTGCATCTGTGAAGAGCAACCATTATTGGAAATCAAAATAATTGTATATGTATATGCAAATAAATATTGTGCAATTAAATTCATTCATTCCATATGTTTGGACTACACAATGAAATACGACCAATATATATAATTGGAGTTGTGACTCATAATTGAATGACAACTCAAATTAGCAAATAAACCAAGGGAACGAATCAATGATCTGATTTTAATGAGATTGGTATATATTCGACCAATGAAATTTAGGACTAGTTGAGTACAACTGCTCAAAGGCGCTGCTGGAGTCTAAAAACACATGGATATGACATGGAGTCTAAAACACATGGATATGACATGGAGTCTAAAACACATGGATATGACATGGAGTCTAAAAACACATGGATATGACATGGAGTCTAAAACACATGGATATGACATGGAGTCTAAAACACATGGAAATGACATGGAGTCTAAAAACACATGGATATGACATGGAGTCTAAAACACATGGATATGACATGGAGTCTAAAAACACATGGATATGACATGGAGTCTAAAAACACATGGATATGACATGGAGTCTAAAACACATGGATATGACATGGAGTCTAAAACACATGGATATGACATGGAGTCTAAAACACATGGATATGACATGGAGTCTAAAACACATGGATAATACATGGAGTCTAAAAACACATGGATATGACATGGAGTCTAAAACACATGGATATGACATGGAGTCTAAAACACATGGATATGACATGGAGTCTAAAACACATGGATATGACATGGAGTCTAAAAACACATGGATATGACATGGAGTCTAAAACACATGGATATGACATGGAGTCTAAAACACATGGATATGACATGGAGTCTAAAACACATGGATATGACATGGAGTCTAAAAACACATGGATATGACATGGAGTCTAAAACACATGGATATGACATGGAGTCTAAAACACATGGATATGACATGGAGTCTAAAACACATGGATATGACATGGAGTCTAAAACACATGGATATGACATGGAGTCTAAAACACATGGATATGACATGGAGTCTAAAAACACATGGATATGACTCTATGAACCAGTATTTCTTTATTGCACTCTTGAAGTCATCCAGAAATGGAATTGATCTGACGTTTTCCGGCAGTGAGTTCCAGAGGGCTGGACCAGCTGCTGCAAATCTCCGGCTGCCATATGTTGCTGACCTTGAGGGTGGAGGGTCAAGCAGATTCCCTGTAGCTGAAGGGATTATGTTTGTTTTCTTTGGCGATGGCACTCATTAGAAGCAAACCATATATCGTTGTACGATTACTTAGGATATACGACGATGTACATGGATTGATAACGGTCACATATATTTTGGGTTTTTTTTAAATTGGAGAGCGATAGGTAAGTCGGTTTGCTGATAACCCTTTTTTTATCATGATAAAAAACGATTACCATGTGAATCGAAACACCCGTTAGTAGTATTTGTTTCGATTAAAATTACATATTCTACCATTTTTTTCAGTATCATATTTTTAAGTTAATATATTTTGTATAAAATCTGATAAACTCTCTGTCTTTGACAACAGTTCTCTTAACAATATCTTGTGAAAAATATGTATGTCGAATGAGAAAAATGAACCTATTTCATTTTCTTGATGGCCTAAGGGTCTAAATTTCAATAATGATATTTTGTAAGTATTGACTTTTTGTTGAAACCTTAGTAGCATTCTTAACCTAAATATAAATTAATAATTTAAAAGTTGTTAATATATTGAAAGCCAAAACTGTTCTATAAATATCAGTTAGAAAATATTGTTTTCACACAAAGCTTGAAGCTCAAGATAAATATACTTGGTTTGATTAACAACTGTTAAAAATATATTGTTTTTAATTGTATCACAATAAAAACAAGTCGATCTGTTTCTAAACCAAAGCAAAAGAAAAAGAAAAAAAAATTATGACTTTGGCTATGACGATATATAAAAAATATTCAAATTTGTTACGACAGAAACAGTTCAATCAATCATTTACTCTCTAGAAAACCACTTTGAATACGCGAATACAATTAATATAACACACTCACAAGACGTGCCAAATCCATTTGTCATCCCCAAGCGGCAAGACCCTCAAGCAGTAACGGCAGAGGAACCAGCACTGCAAGCCCCAACCCAAGAGGATGCATCTACAAAATTCCATGTAATTGTGGCCAAGAGTACATCGGAGAAACGCTACGACCTATTAACACAAGGATCAAGGAACACCAAGCGTCCGTCAACAAACTTGACCAGAAATCCGCCCTATCTGAGTATACCCTGAAAAACAAGGATCACATCATCGATTGGGAAGCTACCAAAGTCCTGTCAACCAACAACAAGAACTGGCGCCAAAGAAAACTCCAAGAAGCGATTGACATTCGAAGGGAACAACCTGCAATAAACCGCGATCAAGGCATCTTCCTACCATGTGCATGTTCACTCATCTAGAACTTCTATCTCCTGTCGCAGGAAATATCCGAGGAGAACCAAAATAAACCAAATCCATATATCCCCGACTGCCGGTTGCGCATGGTGAAGGCTTGACGTGTTTTCGCTAGCTACAACGAAATATGTTCATATTTTAGCATTATAAAACATATAACTCGACTCGACGATGCCGACGATATACTGGCTTCTGAGAGGAGAATTGCTGAATTAAATACAACAACTAAACAGGATTTGCAGGACTCTATTGACCGAGTAACACAGGATTTTCAAGAAATAAAAGACAAAGTGAGTGTGATTGAATTCGATGTTACTCAGCACGACACTGAAATAAAGAAACTCCGCGAAGAGCTTGCAGACGAACGTGAGAAACGCGCTCAGCTCGAACGTCAGTATATTTTGAAAGATATACACGACAGAAGACAAAACTTGCTTATATACGGCATTCCTGAATCCCCCCCAAGAAAACACCGAGAAAACCTTGCGTCTCTTTCTTATGGAAAAACTCAAGTTCTCGGAATGAAGAGCGTTTAACATATTCTTTAAAATTGTACACTCAATTTGACTCCCAATATCTGAGTACCAGAAAGCATACAACCCCAATGCTGTGCGAAGCATCAAAGCTTCGTTTGTGTATATGTCTGACCGAGATGCTGTGTATGAAGCAAGGAAGATGCTTAGAAAAACAGGGATAAGTATTCAGACAGACTTCCCACCGTTCCTAAAGAGGAAACGGGCGATCCTCAGTCGAAGAGCTGCTTCTTTGCGCCAGGAGACGGGTGTCTGGACACGGGTCAGAGTAGTGTCCACCGAAGTGGTCCTCGAGACGAGAGACCCCCAGAAACCTGGGTCTCCATGGGTCCGCATTGACAATAAATAGACACCGTCTTACAATGTCTGTGTTTACTTTCATCGGACAGACTCTCAACTCGTTCATGTTTTTTGTTTGAAGATTGTGGTTTCAATGACAATTGATTCATTGATAATTCCGTATTACTTTTTTTTTTACACAAGTATCCCAACTACATGTTCGTACATACCATTTTACATGACGTTTATACTTCGTCAATATGTTGCACTACATGCCCTTTGTTCTATAAATAGTACAAGTGTTTCTATGTGCTTGACGGGTCACTCGGTGCTCCGCGTTAACGCGAGCATGCGAATCTTGCTTTTTGTGCGCGGCTACTACGCACGTGTGTGATTCTCATAACTTGGACTTATTTTGTGCTTTGCCAAGGATTCACAAACTGTAAGTAAAACCAATCTCGAAAAAACTTTTTTGTAGAAACTGTTGACACCTAACATGTAACAGGATTAATCTCAGAGTTCAATATCAACATGGCATATTTAATACAGTAAGTATGTACATCTTGCTATGTCTGCGCTGCTTGCTACCTGTCATGTAGTCATGTATGATTCTCATAATTGGAATTATATTATACCACGGATTCGAAAATTATGTATAGACATGATCATAAACATTTACCCACACAAATATACTTCCAAGTTGTGTTCAGTTAATTATATAATAATTGTATATAAGATAGAATCATGAATGTACGAATATTTGATTTGTTTAGGTATTTTTGCGATAGAATTATCGAAATAGCCTCTGATTATGTTTCTCCATGGGGAAGTGGAGTCCTTATTCATACCCCACAAACATTTCCCATGGCAACTGCGGGTATTTCTTTGTTTTTAGCTTTTCTTTCCTTTTGTTATAATAAACCCAGAAAACCTTCATTTGGATACAACTTTTACAAGAAAACAGTAAATTGTAAGTAATCATGGGGGCAAATAAAAAAATCAACATAGTTTCTGCCAATTGTAGAGGTTTAGCCGATAAAAGAAAACGTAAAGAAGTTATGAATATTTTCAGAAAGAAGAAATGCTTTATCATATGTTTGCAGGATATCCATATTTCCCCAGAAAATGTAAATCTAATGAAAAAATGAATGGGGTTTAGATTGTGTGATTTCACCTTTCAAGTCAAATTCAAGGGGAGTAGCCATTCTATTATCCAACACATTTGAATATGAAATACACAAGATTTCTAAAGATGAAAATGGTAACTACATTATCTAAGAAATAACTGTTGAAGGCAGTAGGTTAACTCTTACTAACTTATATGGTCCGAATTATGATACTCCCTCTTTTTATGTAGACTTATTCAATAAGATTGATGAAATAGGGAACGATTCAATTGCAATTTGTGGAGATTGGAACCTTGTTCTTGATCCTTCGATAGACCTAGAAAACTATAAGAATATTAACAACCCTAAGGCATGCATGGAGAGAAGTAAACACTGATATAAGAAAATATACATGGTGGAAAAGAAACCCTCGCCAACAAGCTAGGTTAGATTTCTTTCTGGTAACAGAAGACCTATTCAACATAAGCACTAATATCTCCATTATACCAGGCTACAAAAGTGACCATTCTGCTGTAACTCTCTCTCTCTATCAACACAAAAAGGCAAGGAAAAGGGACGTGATTATTGGAGGTTTAACACATCATTATTGAGACGTGATGAATATATACAATTAGTTACTGAATTACTAAACAATACTAGGCGTGAATACGCAGACCCTAAGTATACAGACGACGAAATAGATGAGACAGATGACGCAGAACTACTCAAAGATACGCTATTTTTAGAAACATTTTTGATGAAAGTCAGAGGTACATTTGTAAATCTATATCATATTCCTCATATTTAAAAAAGTCAAGGAATGAAAAACATAAAGAATTGGAAGAAAATATATGTCGTTTAGAGGAAGAAATAAGAAATGATTTTCAGACTGTTGATGAAACACTTCTATCAAACCTATCTAAAGATAAAATTGAATTAGAAAAAATGAAAGAAGAAGAAATGAAAGGAATACAAATTCGCAATAGAATACAATGGTATGAAGAAGGGGAGAAACCTACAAATTACTTTTGTCATTTAGAGAACAGAAACTACACAAACTCATTATTTCCCTTATTATTGATAACAGTTGTGAAATAACAGATGAAAACGCAATTATAAATGATAAGAAGAAGAAAATCTCTATAAAGCAAAAAACGAAATAGACAATGAAAGTAAAGCTATATTACAAAACATTCCAACCCCTTCCTTGAATAAATACCAGTCGGATGAATTAGAACGCGACATAAGTCTCAAAGAACTTTCACTTACTGTTAAATCTATGAAAAATAACAAAAGCCCAGGGTTAGATGGCTTCCCTATAGAATTTTTCAAGGTTTTTTTTGAAAGATCTTAAAATATGGGTCCATCGATCTATTAAACAAAACAAATAAGGTTTCTTAATTCTGATTGACTTTGAAAAAGCGTTTGACACAGTCTCTAAAAAATTCATAATGATGGTACTCGATAAATTCGGATTGGCAATAACATTCAGAAATGGGTAAACATTTTAATATCAAATGCATCATCATTTTTTCAAAACGAAAGAGGGTGTAGGCAGGGCGATCCAATCTCCCCATACTTATTTGTGTTCGTCGCGGAGATACTAGGAATAAAGATAAGAAATAATGAAAAAATAAAAGGAATTGTTCTAAACGAAATTGAACATGTCATCGGCCAATATGCCGACGATACGGAATTATTCCTTGATGGTTCGGAAGCCTCTCTTAATGAAGCTATGAAAACACTCACCACATTTTATAATATGTCCGGCTTGAAAATAAATATGGACAAACCAAAGCAGTTTGGCTTGGGGTTATGGCTGGCAGTGGCATAATGTTATCCCTATGGGTGATCAACAACAAAAAAAGACTTGAAAAGATTTTAAAAAACTCTTTTGAACTGGAAGAAACGAAATTTAACTTTGATAGGGAAAATAACCGTCATCCAAACTTTGGCTTTATCTACTATTGTTCACATTCTTTCTTCTCTTCCAAATCCCCCTAAAGACTTTATAACAAAACTGAACAGCATAGTTTTCAACTTTATATGGAATCGTAAGAGAGACAAAATAAAACGAAAGAATTTAATGCGAAAGTATGAAGACGGTGGTCTTCGAATGGTTGATGTCAAAACATTTATTTATTCATTCTCAAAAACAAAATGCTATAGCCTTACTGGTTTTCCTATTGAACATATTCGTATGTTAAGCCCGAACATAAACAAAAAATAGAGCCATGGGCTCTGTAGCTCATCAGGATTTCATTGATTTACTATCTAAAGTTGAACATTTAAGTTATTTAAGTTATTGTTTACAAGCAAAAGATAGGTTCTTAGATCATGACCACTGTGACCCCATTTGGGGTCACAGGGTCACACAATCTACAATTTAGAATCCCCATTGGGCAAGGAGTCTGCACACAACTTTTCAGCTCTCTTGACCTCTTGGAACTGGAGATGAAGATGAAAATAGGTTTTTAAGGATGTGACCCCTGTGACCCCATTTTGGGTCAGGGGGTCACAAAATCTACAATTTAAAATCCCCATTGGCCAAGGAGTCTGCACACAACTTTTCAGCTCTCTAGACCTTATGGAACTGGAGAAGAAGATGAAAATAGGTTTTCAAGGATGTGACCCCTGTGACCCCATTTGGGGTCACGGGGTCACAAAATCTACAATTTAGAATCCCCATTGGCCAAGGAGTCAGCACACAACTTTTCAGCTCTCTAGACCTTTTGGAACTGGAGAAGAAGATGAAAATAGGTTTTTAAGGATGTGACCCCTGTGACCCCAGTTGGGGTCACGGGGTCACGAAATCTACAATTTAGAATCCCCATTACCCATGGTGTCTGCACACAACTTTTCAGCTCTATATACCTTTTGGAACTGGAGAAGAAGATGAAAATAGGTTTTTAAGGTTGTGACCCCATTTGGGGTCACGGGGTCACGAAATCTACAATTTAGAATCCCCATTGGCCAAGGAGTCTGAACACAACTTTCCAGCTCTCTAGACCTCTTGGAACTGGAGAAGAAGATGAAAATAGGTTTTTAAGGATGTGACCCCTGTGACCCCATTTGGGGTCTCGGGGTCACAAAATCTACAATTTAGAATCCCCATTACCCAAGGAATCTGCACACAACTTTTCAGCTCTCTATACCTTTTGGAACTGGAGAAGAAGATGAAAATAGGTTTTTAAGATTGTGACCCCTGTGACCCCATTTGCGGTCTCAGGGTCACGAAACCATAATTTAGAATCCCCATTAGCCAAGGAGTCTGCCCACAACTTTTCAGCTCTCTAGACCTATTGGAACTGGAGAAGAAGATGAAAATAGGTTTTTAAGGTTGTGACCCCTGTGACCCCATTTGGGGTCTCGGGGTCACAAAATCTACAATTTAGAATCCCCATTACCCAAGGAATCTGCACACAACTTTCAGCTCTCTATACCTTTTGGAACTGGAGAAGAAGATGAAAATAGGTTTTTAAGATTGTGACCCCTGTGACCCCATTTGCGGTCTCAGGGTCACGAAACCATAATTTAGAATCCCCATTAGCCAAGGAGTCTGCCCACAACTTTTCAGCTCTCTAGACCTATTGGAACTGGAGAAGAAGATGAAAATAGGTTTTTAAGGTTGTGACCCCTGTGACCCCATTTGGGGTCTCGGGGTCACAAAATCTACAATTTAGAATCCCCATTACCCAAGGAACCTGCACACAACTTTTCAGCTCTCTATACCTTTTGGAACTGGAGAAGAAGATGAAAATAGGTTTTTAAGATTGTGACCCCTGTGACCCCATTTGCGGTCTCAGGGTCACGAAACCATAATTTAGAATCCCCATTAGCCAAGGAGTCTGCCCACAACTTTTCAGCTCTCTAGACCTATTGGAACTGGAGAAGAAGATGAAAATAGGTTTTTAAGGTTGTGACCCCTGTGACCCCAGTTGGGGTCTCGGGGTCACGAAATCTACAATTGAGAATCCCCATTACCCAAGGAGTCTGCATACAACTTTTCAGCTCTCTAGACCTATTGGAACTGGAGAAGAAGATGAAAATAGGTTTTTAGGGTTGTGACCCCTGTGACCCCATTTGGGGTCTCGGGGTCAGGAAATCTACAATTTAGAATCCCCATTACCCAAGGAGTCTGCACACAACTTTTCAGCTCTCTAGACCTATTGGAACTGGAGAAGAAGATGAAAATAGGTGTTATGGTTGTGACCCCTGTGACCCCATTTGGGGTCTCGGGGTCATGAAATCTACAATTTAGAATCCCCATTACCCAAGGAGTCTGCACACAACTTTTCAGCTCTCTAGACCTATTGGAACTGGAGAAGAAGATGAACATAGGTTTTTAAGGATGTGACCCCTGTGACCCCATTTGGGGTCTCGGGGTCACGAAATCTACAATTTAGAATCCCCATTAGCCAAGGAGTCTGTACATAAAATTTCAGCTCTCTGGAGTTATTGGTTCTGGAGAAGAAGTCGAAAAAGCGAATAGTTTACAGACGGATGGACGGACGGACGGACGGACGGACGGACGGACGGACGCCGGACGCCATGCCATGCCATAAGCCCATCGGGCCTTAGGAAAGAATTCTGGAAAGAATTCACTGACTTCATTAATAAAGCCTTTAACGGAACATTTGAACTTTCAACTAAAGATAGATTATTCTGTGCCAACAATCACAGGGGCTTGTATTGTCGAAACTAGCGATTACAACGAATATGAAGTCGACGATCCAGCCCCATATACTATAAAAAAGTAAAGGGATGTAACGGGGTCAACACCCCATGTCCGTTTGAAATTATATTTCAGAATGTTGTCATCATATTATCATTCAATGTTATATATCACGGCAAAGCCAATACATTTGTCTTTAAAACAAGCCATCAAACGTAAAAATCGAACGGATAATAACAAGGATATGATTTTTCAAAGCCAAAAATATTAGCACATTGCTCATGTAAGCCATTTGCCTGGCCCACCAAAATAATAAAATATTCGCTTGAAAAAATTATTATAAAATACTTTATAATATCCTGTCAGCTAATAGTGACCCAGTTACAAAGCCCAGTATTTGGTGCATCAGATCGCGCAAGAATTATAACACGGGGTGCACTGTAATTGACGTACCAGAGATTTTAGATGATCTCAAGTGTGTTTCGAAACATCGTTTGTCTAGTAGTCATCCATATTGAATGACCTTGACGTTGGTCTATTTTTGGAAACGAAATGATGTCATAGGGCCTCAAATATTGGTGTGCGGAGCTCGCATCGATCGGACGTGTCTCACATCGGCTCTGCAGTGACTGGTCCTGTTAAGTTATTTTTGGCCGCAAAATACTTATTAAAATATCATACCTGAATTTTACGGAAGCAAACACATATGTTTCCAAATTGTATCCGCAAATTATATTGAAAACAATTGCAATATTGATGCGAATATACGGGAAGGGAACAGACAGAGTCAACTCGACGTGCACGGGACGCACGAGGCCAGTGGAGAGACGGGCGTCACACGGGCTGCATGGTGTGAGTGCACAGAGAGATGGGAGTTTCTGTCCTGTGTTGGAGGCTGCGTATCGGCTCGTTTCAACAGCCTATTAAAACAAACAGGTTACCTAAAGGTAAAACATTGATTGTAGCCGGTTCTTTTCTGACCAGGCAACTGAAATTATTGCTAATTGTGAATTTGGCAATATTCTTTTCTGACCACAAAACTTTAAGCTGTTCGCCATATCAAGTCAAATGTACCCCGTGTCGGGGATCTGCATATTGCATAGACACTTATGTACCCTCTGACCATGAAATGTGTGTTCATCAACCTTATATACCTAGACAGCTTGAGCAATGTGTGGACGTGGAGGCGAACCCGGGACCACCCAAAAAGAACCACAAGACCAAGGAGCAGAGCAAACAGACCAAGCTAGCGTTTGTAGACCATGCTGACGTCAGTGACTCTGACCAGGGGTGGAAGACATTGCCGGTATGTTCAGACTCATTAGAAAAGACATGAAAGCTTTAAATCTAAAGTTTGATAAAGTGAGCAATGAAATCAAACGGGAGCAGAAGATTATCCGTGAAGAAAATACTAAATTAAGAGAAAAGATTAATGCTTTGGAATTAAAATTAGACAGAAATGAGGCTCAAAGTAGGAGAAATAATGTTGTTGTACATGGTCTGTCTGGTAATGCACACGAGTCGTGGGTCGACTCCGAGAAAACCATCAGAAAGTTCATGAAAGACCAGCTATGTTTGCCAAATGCAGATACTATTCAAATTGAAAGAGTGCATCGAATGAAAAGTAAATCAAATAAAAAACCATTGATAGTGAAATTTCTTTGTTTCAAAGACAAACTTTCGGTAATGGATGCAGCAAGGAGATCGTTGAAGGAAAATGAGACTTTGCATGTATCAAATGACTTTACTGAGCGCACCAGAG
Source organism: Gibbula magus (assembly GCA_936450465.1). Lineage (NCBI taxonomy): Eukaryota > Metazoa > Mollusca > Gastropoda > Trochida > Trochidae > Gibbula > Gibbula magus. The sequence continues at coordinate 25,029,693 of OW388295.1, read as the reverse complement.
CTACGAGGAAGTCACTGATCCCGATCATGGTGGAAGCAAGGGAGGAAGGGAAGACGGCCTACCTATCCTATGACAAACTTATTATAAATGACAAAGCCTTTGTTTTAGCCGATGACGGGTCTAGTCTGGAACAGGTTGGTGGCAGTAGGAGACGAGGTGATCGTGCTGACAAGAAGTCTGAAGGTCGGCAGTCTCAACAGTCCATACGAGTGGAGCAGTCCCGAGGAGGTGGTGACAGTGAGCAGACTGAGCAGAGTGAGCAGTATGAGCAGACAGACGACGACCCCTAGGGACTCGCCAGTGGCCCAGATGGTTCACACGGGAAGTCTTTTCAAAACTCTCAAAGCTCTCTTTTGTTAAATATTTGTACATGGAATGTACAGGGCATTATCAGTAAAGTTGCAGACTCATCATTTATTGACTTTCTGGAACAATTTGACATCATTACTCTGGTAGAAACTTGGCAAAATGAAATTGATAACATTAAATATCTGTTTAAAAATCATTTCTGTTACTTCTCTCCTGCCAAACGTGTTAAGCACTTTGGTCGTTTTTCAGGAGGCGTGGCACTATATGTGCGCAAGACCTATGAGCAGTTCATTACTCGCATCCACGAGGACTGGGAGAACTGTGTGTTCTTGGAACTCAAGGCAGCTGACAGGACACTTATCCTAGGCGGAGTCTACATCCTGCCAGATGGGTCACCGCTATACAGCGTCACTGACGATAATGGGATTGATCAGCTGAGTTCCAAACTCTCGTGTTTAAAAGCAGAGTATGGTCAAAATACAGAACTTTTGTTATTTGGTGATATGAACGCTCGAACAACGGACCAAAATGATTTTATCATTGAAGATGAAAATGATCAGCGCTTTATTAACTTAGGAGAGCTTTACAATGTTGATGAGTTTACTGAGCCTAGGAAATCTCAAGACCGTAAAACAAATAAGGTTGGTTTAGCTTTGTTGAACTTATGTAAAGAATTTGGAATGCATATTGTAAACGGTAGAAGACCGGGTGATCCCCTGGGAAGTTTTACGTATATAGGCGTGAACGGTACCAGTTTAGTTGACTATTTTCTAAGCTCTACTACCTTTGCACCCCATGTACATGATTTATTTGTTCTAAATCGTACAGAATCGGATCACTTGCCAGTTACTTGTCAGTTTTCATTTCCTTTAGTACCCCCCCAAATCCCTGATACATTAACAGCTCCAGACATTAGACGAACCAAACGGTATATTTGGAACAATGAGGGTAAATATACTTTTATTGAAAGGTTCAATTCAATCGAAGTTAAAACAATTATGAATAGTTTTTTTGAGTGTGTCAGCACAAATGTGAATGAGGCAGCAAATCACCTTTGCAATTTAATCCAAACAGCGGGCTCTCACCTTGAAACTAAATCAAAAAGTACTAATTACACTCATTCTGAAAAGACACAACCAAAATGGTTTGATACAGAATGCCTAGTTTTGAAGAAGTTAAAATATGCAAAATTATCTATCTTGAGGAATACAAACTCTAAGAGAAATTTGGAAGCTTATCTTGAAGCTAAACGAAACTTCCGAAAAACATGTAGAAAGAAACAGATAGAGTTTGACAAAGAGATAACTGACCGAGCAAATCTTACAACAGGAGATTGTAAATCATTTTGGAGCGCCGTAAAATCTCTGTTAAAGACGAGACAGCAAGTGAATAATATTTCAATGACAGATTGGCAAAATTACTTTGCAGATTTATTAAATCCTATTAAGAAAAATAGCCATGATTTTGATGAAACAGTGGAAAAGTTTATTAAAAGCCATGATTGTGTGAATTGTGAGGAGTGCAATAACTCTCATCTTCTATCTGATGTTATAACAGAGGAAGAGATATCAAAAGCTATCGGATCTTTGAAATTAAATAAAGCCCCAGGTATTGACGGAATATCAGCAGAGTTCCTTAAAAATGCACCTCACTTTACACCTTACTTGCATTTACTGTTTAACTCAATACTAGACAAGGGTGTATTCCCAGATTCCTGGAATGTAGGGATGATACTTCCTTTATTTAAGAAAGGAGACCCTTCTGACCCAAATAATTTCAGAGGAATATCGCTACTCAATTCATTAGGAAAGGTTTTCACATGTATCATAGAACAAAGACTTCGTGTTTGGTTAGAAATAAATGATTTGTTGTCAGAGTCACAAGCTGGTTTCAGACATGATTACTCTACTACTGATAACTTATTCGTCCTTCAATCTTTAGCTCAGAAATATTTGAGGAAACCAAAACATCGTTTCTATGCCGCCTTTATTGATTTTAGAAAGGCGTTTGATTCTGTGGATAGAAACAAACTACTTTATCTCCTTTTGCAGTATGGCATCCATGGTAAAATATATAATGTTATTGAAAACATGTATAAAAATGTATGTGCCTGTGTAAAGCAAGGACAAAAGATCACTGATATATTTTCTACATCCAGTGGAGTTCGGCAAGGTTGTATGTTGAGCCCTTTATTGTTCATATTTTTTATTAATCAGTTGGTAATAGAATTGGAAAGTGATAAACTACGAGGTATATTTGTTGATGACGACATAGAAGCTATAAAACTACTACTGTTTGCAGATGATATTGTCTTGGTTTCAGATTCAGTTATCGATTTGCAAAGAAAACTTAATGCGTTAGAACTATTTTGTAGCAAGTGGGGACTTGAAGTAAATTTAGACAAATCAAATATTATAGTTTTTCGAAACGGTGGAGTATTAAAAAAAGTTGAGAAATGGTTTTACAAAGGAAAACAGATGATGTCGGTAACCTACTATAAATATTTAGGAATTGTTTTCTCCTCTAGGTTATGTTGGTCGAAGGCATGCGAAACCCTAGCTGTTCAATCATCAAAAGCCTGTTTCCCAATATATCAGCTTATGAAATTATACCCACATCTCACTCTCAAAGTATTTACTTCAATTTTTGATAGTAAAATAGCACCTATAGCATGTTATGGCAGCGAAATATGGGGTTTCACATACCGAGAAAGTATTGAAAAGGTACAGAGCAATTTCTTTAAGCGCTATCTACGACTTAATAAGAAAACATCCTCAAGCGTAGTTCTTGGTGAAACAGGACGCTATCATCTATCTGTAACCTATTTTTGTCGATGTATACGATATTGGTGCCGTCTAATTCATATGGACTCTAAAAGACACCCCCATGCATGTTATAAGATGCAAAAAGCACAAGATGAAAATGGTAAAATCAATTGGGCTTCTCGTGTCAGAATGCTTCTGTTTCAAACTGGTTATTCTTATGCTTGGATATTCCAAGAATGTGGAAATGTACAAACTTTTATGTCCATGTTTAAACAGAGCTGTATTGATTTAGATATACAAGCTTGGTATCAGAAAATTAATAATTCAACTTTCTTAAAGTCATATGCATCATACAAAGGAATGTTTGAACAGGAGTTGTATTTAAATGTATCACTCGATTTTGATCTGGTACAAGCACTTGCTAGATTTAGATGTTTAACCCATAATCTGAAAGTACAAAAGAAACGTTATGACACAAATGTAAATATTTCTTGCCTGATGTGTGAAAAATGTAATCTAGAAGTTGTTGAAGATGAATTTCACTTTCTGCTTATATGCCCGTACTTTCATGAAAGTAGAAAACAACTTATACCTAATTATTATGTTCAATATCCATCTCAGCAGAAATTTATACAACTGTTATCATGTAAAAATGAAAGGATCCTGAGATCACTTGCATTATACCTAAAGAGGAATATATAACATGTTAAAAATTTGCTTCGCATACCTTTAGCAGTATATATGTTAATTTGTTGTACCATGTAACTATAAATTGCGTTGATTATGTACCACATTTGTACTCTGGGCCATGCGGCCTTCAATTCAGGAAATAAACTCTCTCTCTCAAATAGCCCTATGACATCATTTCGTTACCAAAAATAGACCAATGCCAAGGTCATTCAATATGGACGTCTCACTATCAAACGATGTTTCGAAACACACTTGAGATCATCTAAAATCTCTGGTACGTCAATTACAGTGCACCCCGTGTTATAATTCTTGCGCGATCTGATGCACCAAATACTGGGCTTTGGGGTAAAGCAAAAGAGACAAGGGGTCAGTATTAGAAAATTTAGATTTAATTGTTTCTGCAATAATATATTAATTAAACATTGTGTCTGTAAAATTTCGACAGTAATAGAAAATATTGGTCAACGTGATGATAGGAATTATGTTTTTTTCCTAAATGATTAAAAAATGACAATTTTATAAAACTATATAAATTTTTGAGTTTGGGATTTTTGGACCCCGGTGTTATACAAATCCTTGTCATATTTGCTCCTGTAGAAATATTAGTATCATCTTTTAGTATATGATACAGAAATGACTGTTCTACGTCTAAACAAAGATTCATAACTTTTTAAGATAACCCACGAAAGGATTTGACAAAAAACATGCACTACTCAAACCAACTGAAGCCACAAGCTTTCAACCCTGCACATTTCACGAAAATCTTTCAAGCGATGAAGGGGTATATAAACCTCTTCACAAAGAGGTTCAAATAATGATAACATTTAGCTGAAACGATGGTAACAATATATCTTCAAGACTGTATTTCGAATATTACATGTTATATTAATGAAACCTCACAGAATAAATATTGATACCTGGTTGTCCTAGCAACACGTGTGGACAAATCGTTTCCATTCTCGAATGGTTACACTTGTGATTTTCATACATTGAATCCATAGGTCAATATCGATATTTTTAACATCATCATTTGGTATACCTCCAAGTCAAAAAAATAATTAATACATTATCATCGACATTCCAAACACTTGCATAGATTGTTACATCCAATAGATCAATGAAAGAGTTAAATAGTCGCTCTCTGCTACATCCTTTAAATTGACAATACACCAATACATGTTTAACAATGTTATAAGCGTATGAGTCACACAAGCATTCTTTAGATTGTATAGCAAAAACGAACAAGAGTCATCAGAAGATGACATATCCCACCGGTTCCACAAAATTTGTAAAACACATCTTTTACAGATACTTGTGTATCTACTACCGTACTTCAGTTAGTGGGTTATTACAGAGTTTCAGGAATGTTAAGGGTTTTAGACTTCTGCTCCAGAAGCAGTCAAAATCAACAACAACCAACATCCCTCTCATGTTTCTATGGAAGCAGAAAAAAATAAATTTTTCAGAAAAAATCTGATAATATGAAAAGGCACCACTTCAGTTAGTGGGTAATACACATGCAAAGTTTCAGGAAGATATGATGAACGGTTTTGGAGCTGTGCTCCGGAAACGAACCTGTCTCTGAACAAAGTCCAACTTCAACATGTTTCTATGGAAACGAAAAAAAATAAAATTTTCAGAAATCTGAAAATATCAAAAGGCACCACTTCAGTTAGTGGGTAATACACATGCAAAGTTTCAGGAAGATATGATGAACGGTTTTGGAGCTGTGCTCCGGAAACGAACCTGTCTCCGAACAAAGTCCAACTTCAACATGTTTCTATGGAAACAATAAAAAATAAAAAATTCAGAAATCTGAAAATATCAAAAGGCACCACTTCAGTTGGTGGGTAATACATATGCAAAGTTTCAGAAAGATATCATGAATGGTTTTCGAGTTCTGCTCCGGAAACGAAATGATTACGGACGGACAGACGGACAGACGGACGGAAGTACGGACAGACGGACGGGGCGATGACTTTATCCCACGGTATTACATACCGGTGGGATAATAAGGTAGGATATATCGTAAAAGTAACCTGAATCAATGAGCGTTATCAGCCAAAGTTTGTTACCAGTTGGGTTGCGTATAAGAGAGTATCTATGGTATCTTTCATATAATGTCAACTTGCTTTCATATAAAGGCATTCTAAATATGTGTCAAATCCCAACCTCTTGCTGCTATAAGAAACATCGTCCCTGGGCGACTGCTCACAGGCGTCTGAATGTTAAACAGAGCATAACACGTGAAGGTCGCTACAAACACCGTCCCGTATCAAACCTTATCTTGCATCAAAAGAAAATACAATGGAATGTTAAGAAATATGTACACAGCCATGAACACAGCAAACAATTCATAGAATGTGAATTTTGGACTTACAATTCATATGTTAAGCATTCTAGTTAAATATGATTTCGAAAAGCGGTTTCACAATTAGTATCAAGACTACAAGACAAAGGTTGATACAATACAAGGGTAGACAGAACAAGACAAGAGTAGACACGGCAAGACAAGGGTATATACAACGAGACACGGGTTGATACAATACAAGGGTAGACACGGCAAGACAAGGGTATATACAACGAGACACGGGTTGATACAATACAAGAGTAGACACAACAAGACAAGGGTAGACACAACGAGACACGGGTATATACAACTAGAAATATGTGCATGTGATGCACTGTGATGTCCCCCGCTCCAACTTTCAATCCAACCTTGTCATCTTATTCTTATTTTTCACTTACGCCAGAGACAATCCAAAAAGGACAATTCAAAAAGGTTAATCTATTAGAATAAATGAACTTGTTTCCATGCAGCCTCTTAGTTCACATTGTTGCTCTTTTCTGGCCTCTTTGTTAAAATGTTTAAATGGAAATTCAGAATGAAAGAGAAATAAAAAAAAAATCAGAATAGCCAAAGTAGCAAAAGGCACCACTCTATCACTGGGTCCTAGCAAATACCAAGTTTGGTGAAAAAATATTGAACGGTTTTGGAGATAGAGGCCGGAAAAGGTCCCTACCCTCAATATGCACTAAGTTCAATTGTTTCCATGGAAACAAGAAAAAATCAAAAAAAATCAGAATAACCAAAATAGCAAAAGGCACCACTCCACCACTAGGTCTAACCACATACCAAGTTTCGTAAAGAAATACTAGATAGATTTTGAAATAGGCCGGAAAAGGTCCCTACCCCCAATTTGCACTAAGTTCAAATTGTTTCTATGAAAACCAGAAAAAAATAAAACAAATTCAGAATAACCAAAATAGCAAAAGGCACCACTCTAACCACATACCAAGTTTGGTGAAAAAATATCGAACGGTTTTTGAGATATGGCCCGGAAAAGAAAGCATTTCGGAATAACGGAATAACGGACGGAGGTGAAAATATTTTCGGGGGACATAACGAGACAAAGGTTGATACAATACAAGGGTAGACATAACAAGACAAGGGTAGACACAACATTGAAAGGGAAGACATATTCTGTATGGCATGTTTCAACACAGATTGACATTACTTATTTGAAAGGCGACATTACAATCTATGTCGAAACATCGGCTATGCAGAAAAATGAAGTACTCTTAATTTTTTCACAAGTGTATTATCCATTGTACATGAGAGATACATGTAGACTGTTCAAAGAATTGACTTTTTTTTAAAAACGAAAGTGTCCAAAATGTCCTATCTGGTTATAATGCCATTTATTCTCCCTGGACAAACGATGGCATTATAGCCAGGATGTACTGTATATCATATAAAGTACGAAACATATGAATAATATGTAACGTAAATCCCTAATTAGACGCCGGGCTTCTATTTTTCCAAACTGTCTGCACAATAGAAGTGTACACTAGGCAGGCGGTGTCGCCTCAGGAAGTCGACCATTTGAATTTACTAAAATCTCAGGAGGTCGATCCGCGGTAAGCTTTGAAGTTTGGGTGTTGTTATAATACGCGGGTAATCTCCTAAGCGGTTTTGTTACAACGTTGGTGGTTGATTGAACTCATCGCACACCGAGTTCATATTCACTGAGATTAACATAATTTATGAAGTGAACATATTTCATACTGTATACTCAATAATAAATTAATCGAATCATTCATAAGACCAATGTGAACACATTTAACTAAATAAGGATATACATTGTGAAGAAACATGACAGTATTCATTCTTATCGTATCTTATCTTATAGAAGCCTGCCCGAAAGGAAATGTTGCGTACATCAAGAGTTAAAGAACAAAAGAAGACAACATTTAAAACATGAGCAACAACAATGACATGGAGTGCATAGTAAACAAAGCTATTTATAAGGCAAGCATCTAACAATGAAAATGCTAAAAATGTAAATTTACGACTTATTTAAAAGGGATATGCTATAACGGGAATAAAAGATTTTAGTTCTGTTAGAATTAACATTTGGTAAAATATATCTACCCCGATGGTAAAGTTTGTAACAAGGGTATAAAACATGGGTTGGTTCTTGTAAAATTATAGTAGTAAGATTCAAAACAGAAAACAGAAAAATACAATTTTTTTTATTAGAAGCAATTTTTGTATGCAATTTTAACACTTTTTCAATTTATTATTTTGAAGCGACAAGTTTATACCAGCATTGAATAGAAAACATTAAAATTGTTTAAATACATGATTTATAAAACAAAAACATAAACGTGGGACCGATATGGAAATACCGTAACTTGCGCAGGAAGTAGAGATGGGATTGACATGTGTGTAAACTGTATTGGTATTTAAATATCAGCCAATCTTATCAATAATTGTCCACGGATACTTGTATTCGTCAACAACCTCGACTGTTTGACCATTGATGATCACGGGTGAGAAAAATCGATGAGTTCTTTCGATTTCGTCACATTTAGTTCAAGGAAGTTAGCTTTGCGCCATTCTAAAAATCCAGACACTTCTTTGTAGGAGTCCCCGTTGTCAAATAATATGCTACCTATGGTTGTTTCGTCAGCGAACTTCATTCTATCAGAGTTGGGTGTAGTGCTGAAACAGACGTTGGTGTAGAGTGTGAACAGCATAGGTGACAGTACACATCCTTGGGGGCTCCCGTGTTAAGTTGACGTAGAGTGAACTTTAACCATAACATGTTGTTCTCTGTGATGTAGACACGAGGGTGTTCATCTTATGAGTTGTGGGCATATATTCAGATCACTTAGCTTCTTGAGGAGTACCTGCGGTCTGATGGTATTAAACGTCGAGGTACAATTCTACAAAAAGAATTCTTAATTAAGGCAGGCTTCTATTTCACAATAAGGCTTGACGAGACAGACGACTACGGTAGGAACCTGTCCCTTTTATTCTGATTTACGAACAGATTAATTACACCGTTGTCTTTTAAAATGGCCAGATTTTCATGTGTTCTCACAATGTACTTGGCAATTGCACTAGGTACAGAGTACCTGTCCACAAACGTACTGCGTTTTGGTGCAGCAGTTCTGGAAGAAATGTAAGAGAAGTTCTGGAAAAGAAGTTCACGGAGGACGGACAATGCCGGCTCCTTTTATAAAATCAATTGTTAAATTGTCTTTCGATGTTGTGTCTTAGTGAGTTATACAGAGTTGAAGTAGTAAACGTCCACAGGTGATCTACTTCCTTATACTGTTCACAATAAGAAGACGTTGTTATATTTTCATAAAACTGTTCGTCAATCAGTACTGACTTTACCGTCTGTATTTTCAGTCGATCGATTTTGATTGGCCGTGTTTGACATTTTCTCGATGTTAGGGCGGGTTCTCGCTGGACATATTACCCTGGATATGTGTATATGTTGTGCACTGTTGTTTCTTTTGTTGCTGGGAATGTTGGTCATAAAAATGGCTATACATAGATCAAGTGCTGAAGGTGTTATCGTATGTAGAGACTCACACTGGTCTCTTGTCTTGTCTCTCTCCATCATGAGCCTTTGTCTCTCCTCACATTAGGTGAACTGAATCAATGATGTACCACCCTCGTTATACCAGATGTACCACCCTCATTATACCAGATGTACCACCCTCATTATACCAGATGTACCACCCTCCTTATACCAGATGTACCACCCTCCTTATACCAGATGTACCACCCTCGTTATACCAGATGTACCACCCTCATTATACCAGATGTACCACCCTCATTATACCAGATGTACCACCCTCATTATACCAGATGTACCACCCTCCTTATACCAGATGTACCACCCTCATTATACCAGATGTACCACCCTCATTATACCAGATGTACCACCCTCATTATACCAGATGTACCACCCTCCTTATACCAGATGTACCACCTTCGTTATACCAGATGTACCACCCTCATTATACCAGATGTACCACCCTCATTATACCAGTATTGCGCCTCATATTTATCTGCAGTCAACATGATTGTAAACATACTTTACCACACTCACTGCTCCAGTAAGGCCCCACCAAGCTGTGAACAACATGTAAAGTCAGGCTCTTCTCAAGTATGAACGCGCCTGTGTCTGGTCAAGTCTCCTGGTCGAGTAAATGCTCTACCACACTCACTGCACTTGTGTTCTTTCTCTCCAGTATGTGTCATCATACGCCTCTTCATATGGATCTGCATGTGACCTTTCAGGCCACCTGACTGACAGAATGCTCTACCACACTCACTGCACTTGTGTTCTTTCTCTCCAGGATGTGTCATCATACGCCTCTTCATATGCATCTGCATGTGACCTTTCAGGCCACCTGACTGACAGAATGCTTTACCACACTCACTGCACTTGTATAGTTTCTCTCCAGTATGAATCCGCATGTGTACGTGTAGAGAACTTGACTTTTTGAACGCTTTACCACACACACTGCACTTACATGGCTTGCGTGGATCCTCTCCGGTGTGAATAAACATGTGTATTTTCAGAGAACTAGATGTTGTGAATGACTTTTCACAAACACAACACACGTAAGGCTTTTCTCCGGTATGAATCATCATGTGTGTCTTCAGGCCACCTCCTTGAATAAAAGCTCTTCCACAAACACTGCATTTGTATGGTTTTTCTCCAGTATGAACCCTCATATGCGACTTTAAGCCACTTGACTGAGCAAATGCCTTACCACACTCATTACACTTGTATTGTTTCTCGCCAGTATGAATCCGCATGTGCGTTTTCAGATTACTAGATGTTCTAAATGACGTATTACAAACCCAGCACATGTTAGGCTTTTCTCCAGTATGAATCCGCATATGAACAGACAGACCATTTGATCTTGTAAATGCTTTACCACACTCACTACATTTGTAATGCTTCTCTCCAGTATGAATCCTCATGTGATAATGTAGGCCGCCAAATTGAGTAAATGATTTGCCACACTCACTACATGTGTATGGTTTCTCTCCAGTATGACTTCTGATATGTATATCCAAACCACCTGATTGCATATACGACTTACCACACTTATTGCATGTGTAAGGTTTCTCTCCAGTATGACTTCTCATGTGTATATGTAAGCCACTTGATTGAAGAAATGATTTACCACACTCACTGCATGTGTATGGTTTTTCTCCAGTATGAACCATCATATGTCTCTTCAGGCCACCTGCCTGTACAAATGCCTTACCACACTCACTGCACTTATGTGGTTTCTCGCCAGTATGGACCCGCATATGCGTTTTCAGATGACAAGATACTGCAAATGACTTAAAACAAACAAAACATTTGTGAGGCTTTTCTCCAGTATGAATCCGCATATGAACATGCAGACTATGTGATGTTGTAAATGCGTTATCACACTCACTACATTTGTATGGCTTCTCTCCAGTATGACTTCTCATGTGTGTTTTCAGGGCAGATGGTGAGATGTATATTTTGTTACACACAGAACATATTATACGGTGTTCTTGTGACACAGTTAGCGGATGATTGACCCTCATGTGCTTTTGTAGTTGTGTTGAACGTACATACTTCTTTGAGCACCAATTACATGTAAAGGATTTTTTGTTCATGTTTGTGTCAAGATGCTTGATGGTTATTCGTTGATTTGTTGTACAACATGAACTGCAACGGGCATGGGCAGAATATTCTAGTGTTTCTTCACTTCGTCAATCTGAAAATACATAAGATGATAAAGTAGTTTTTGTTACATTTCTATTTCACTAAGAACACTCTTTTTTCTATAGAAAAATAGAGCCATGGACTCTGCAGCTTATCAGATACTACCATACATTTATAAGGACAAATCTAACACATCAAATAATATTCAATCACTCAGGTGTTTTGTGTGGTTTGGACAAATTTACAAAGTTCAACATGTTTTCCTTTAAAAACAGGTTTCCTAATAACCTAAAAATAACCAAAAGTGTTGCACTGCCTGTGTGAGTTTTCAATGGTCATATTGCTGTAACTAGTGACCTTTTGTTAAAGTTTGATCATTGGAATAGGAAGAATGGAATTGCACACATTAAAACGACCAATATTCACCTTCTTTTCTCAACATAACAATACTTGTTTTCTGACATTATCTTTTAAGTTTCTTATTCTACCGGTATCATATTATATCATACAATTATGTTTTACTGTCACATGGTCCCCTATACACATAAAAGGATAAACCTAACATATCAAATAATATGGCATTGCTCATGTGGTACTTACAATATGAAAAAATAGAGCCATGGGCTCTGTAGCTCATCAGTATTTCATTGATTTATTATTTCTAAGTTATCTTAAGTAATACATTGTTAACAAACAAAATAATATGGGTTTCAGATCATGACCCCTGCTGACCCACATTTGGAGTCACAGGGTCACAATCCTACAATCAAGAATCACCTTTGACCAAAGAATATCTCCACAATATTTCACCTTTCTAGAGTTTTACATATAAACTGGAGAAGAAGATGAAAAAAGGTTTTTGGGTCATGACCCATGGCCTAGATTGGGGTCACAGGTTCACAAAATCTACAATTTAGAATCCCCATTGGCCAAGGAGTATGCACACAACTTTTCAGCTCTCTTGACCTGTTGGAACTGGAGAAGAAGATGAAAATAGGTTTTTAAACATGTGACCCCTGTGACCCCATTTGGGGTCATGGGGTCACGAAATCTACAATTTAGAATCCCCATTGGCCAAGAAGTCTGCACACAACTTTTCAACTCTCTAGACCTTTTGGAACTGGAGAAGGTGAAAATAGGTTTTTAAGGATGTGACCCCTGTGACCCAATTTGGGGTCATGGGGTCACGAAATCTAAAATTTAAAATACCCATTATCCAAGGAGTCTACACACAATTTTTCAGCTCTCTAGACCTTTTGGAACTGGAGAAGAAGATGGAAATAGGTTTTTAAGGATGTGACCCCTGTGACCCCATTTGGGGTCATGGGGTCACGAAATCTACAATTAAGAATCCCCATTGGCCAAGGAGTCTACACACAACTTTTCAGCTCTCTAGACCTTTAGGAACTGGAGAAGAAGATGAAAATAGGTTTTTAATATGTGACCCCTGTGACCCCATTTGGGGTCATGGGGTCACGAAATCTACAATTTAGAATCCCCATTGGCCAAGAAGTCTGCACACAACTTTTCAACTCTCTGGACCTTTTGGAACTGGAGAAGATGAAAATAGGTTTTTAAGGATGTGACCCCTGTGACCCCATTTGGGGTCATGGGGTCACGAAATCTGCAAATTTAGAATCCCCATTAGCCAAGGAGTCTGCATACAACTTTTCAGCCCTCTAGACCTTTTGGTACTGGAGAAGAAGATGAAAATAGGTTTTTAAGGATATGACCCCTGTGACCCCATTTGGGGTAATGGGGTCACGAAATCTGCAATTTAGATTCCCCATAAGCCAAGGAGTCTGCATACAACTTTTCAGCTCTCTAGACCTTTTGGAACTGGAGAAGAAGATGAAAATAGGTTTTTAAGGATATGACCCCTGTGACCCCATTTGGGGTAATGGGGTCACGAAATCTGCAATTTAGATTCCCCATAAGCCAAGGAGTCTGCATACAACTTTTCAGCTCTCTAGACCTTTTGGAACTGGAGAAGAAGATGAAAATAGGTTTTTAAGGATATGACCCCTGTGACCCCATTTGGGGTAATGGGGTCACGAAATCTGCAATTTAGATTCCCCATAAGCCAAGGAGTCTGCATACAACTTTTCAGCTCTCTAGACCTTTTGGAACTGGAGAAGAAGATGAAAATAGGTTTTTAAGGATATGACCCCTGTGACCCCATTTGGGGTAATGGGGTCACGAAATCTGCAATTTAGATTCCCCATAAGCCAAGGAGTCTGCATACAACTTTTCAGCTCTCTAGACCTTTTGGAACTGGAGAAGAAGATGAAAATAGGTTTTTAAGGATATGACCCCTGTGACCCCATTTGGGGTAATGGGGTCACGAAATCTGCAATTTAGATTCCCCATAAGCCAAGGAGTCTGCACACAACTTTTCAGCTCTCTAGACCTTTTGGAACTGGAGAAGAAGATGAAAATAGGTTTTTAAGGATATGACCCCTGTGACCCCATTTGGGGTAATGGGGTCACGAAATCTGCAATTTAGATTCCCCATAAGCCAAGGAGTCTGCATACAACTTTTCAGCTCTCTAGACCTTTTGGAACTGGAGAAGAAGATGAAAATAGGTTTTTAAGGATGTGACCCCTGTGACCCCATTTGGGGTCATGGGGTCACGAAATCTACAATTTAGAATCCCCGTTAGCCAAGGAGTCTGCACACAACTTTTCAGCTCTCTAGACCTTTTGGAACTTGAGAATAAGACGGAAATAGGTTTTTAAGGATCAAGGGGTCGCGAAATCTACAATTTAGAATCCCCATTGGCCAAGGAGTCTGCACATAAAATTTAAGCTCTGTGGAGTTCATGTTCATGAAGCTTTGCTTTAATTACAGGATTCCTAATTACCTTTACAAAATCTTCAACTGTGTTACTGCTACATCCCTTTATTTTCCCTGACTCACCATCAGCCCTGAACACCCCCCCCCCCCCCCGACATTTAATATTTATGATGAAATACTATTACATGTTGATACATAGTACTGGGAAAGACTAAAGAGGTAAAGGAAAGATGAAATGACGTATGGTCAAAATCGGATTCATTAAAATTGGATGTCAATTTGACCATTGCTCGATTTTTCAATTTCGGAAATCGGTCCATAAATTACTTATATACGGCTTTTTTTAAAAACCGCCTTATTTAGCCCCGGCAACCAGAATGAAAGTCTGCGGGGGTGTGGCCCCTGAAGGGGTGACTTCTGTGACTTTTGTGACGTATCAGGAGAAATCTGATTTTCGGCGATAGTCATAATTCAACGTAATTTCGCAACATTTTGATTGTTAATTTCACAAAGAAATCTTCAATAAACCAACTTAAATGTCCCATATATCGAATTTTTAGATATCCAACTAGGTAATTCCGCAGATGACAATTACACAATTATTACATAAACATGTCTTTTGGCGATGTAATTACACCTCATAAATTCATTTAGCGGCAGTGATAATCATCATTAATTAAGTAACGAGACTCGGCGGGGGTCCTACTGGGAAGTAGACATTTGTTATTACAGTAAAAATCCAATTATGCCCATTGTTTCCCAAATTCAGTCGACAAGAAAATCCCCACGTGCCCTCACTTGTTGTTATAAACATCACAATTGTCTACTTCCAGGTAGTGAACCACTCGGCGGAGTAGCTGTCTAGCCGGCCCCGTCTGTCGCTTATCACAGTCACGCCTCAGTGAGCATTTACAAAATGAATCGCCCAAATGATTGCGCTAGTGTTCAAATGGGTGAATTAAAATAGTTTTAATTATCAATGCAAGTGTATATTGTCTCGAGTTTATGCTCAATTGATTCCGATGTACAATATACGTAGAGGTAATCATCTTTCATTCTTAAGAAAAATGCATTAAAGCCATTTCAAAATGTACTAAATTGGGGAAAAAGCTTAAATATCGATGTCACTTCCCAACATTTACCTGGCACCACACGGATTGTCCGGATTTTAACTACCAGGACTATTGACAATACAATCATGTCGTTATAGATACTCGTTTATTGCATGTGGTAGCCGGCGGTCGCGAAAGAAGCGGCTGTCAATCATCCACCTTCTCATGAATATTCATTTATGGTTGGCGCATTACTGTATTGAACCGTGTCAACACGTTACATTTTATCACTACCACGTGGTTCACATCCAAAATGGTTCACTTTCCAACTACGGTAGTGATATAGTCAACAGGTCAACACAGATATAATAAGAGAGTTCCTGATCAACAATCGAGCTTGAGGTGTTTAAAGGTGTAATTAAAAGACTTAACATTTTAAAAAACATTGTAGAAACTTGTATCATCGTATGTTAATTTGTTTGTTTACAGCCATTCGCAACGTCTCTCCTGGTCGAAATCTAGACGAAGATAATTCCCTACAGCAGTAACAAAAACTTAACAAAACGTTGCGATATAAGTACATAAACGCGGGATACATGTACCTGTTAATTCACTACACGTTGTCCTCAGTGTATATAGCATTACGTTCTATGCAACTTGACAGTCCAGTCAGGGTTATTCGGTTCACTTGATTTGCACTATCCCGGGCATAGCCAGATCACGTGAGCGGTCTACCCGGGTGATCCGAACGGTTCATTCTTGCTACGCCAACATTTGGATACAATTGGTGATTTTGGCCAAAAGTTTTGTTGGCGTACCAGGAAAATTGTACAGGAAAGAATTAACAAAAACAATATAAGAGATAAGATAAGATAAGATAATGCTTTATTATCCCGAAGGAAATTTGTTTTACACGGTTGAATTAAATAGTACAAAACACACACACACAGAGAGACACAGAACAACAAAGAGAAACATACCAGCACATATGAACAACAATATATATACATGTAAAATGTTGCTAAAAACATTTGTATCAACACATTGACATCTATATAATCCAGGTTAGAAAAACAGCCGCCAACACCGAAAACATATTCTCTGCACAACTACTTTCATTTACAGTTTAAATTACAACAAAAAAAACATTAAGTAAGGGGTTGGCATGTTCACCACAAGAAATCTTTTTTAAAAAATTAAATAGTTATGTTTGCAATTATGAAATGTTACTAATGAGAGTGAATGTTCACTTTTATATGATATGGTGTTCTTTGATTACTGAGCCACCAATTGATTTAAACATATTTAATTCATTCAAGAAACGGATTGGTAAACAAGCTTTAAAAACTTATCTGAATACCGCTCAAGAATACAGGAAATTATGTGTTATGGTGAATTTACAATACCTCATAAATTTACGAAAGCAAATACAACAATACAAGAAATAATGAAATACATCGAACTTACTCACAGTACAATCGATATCTTTCTAAAGACAACTACAACAAATGCCAATAATTTTGTATCAGTATGTACCAATTACATTAGCTAAACAACTTATTTTTCAAATCTGCCTTTTAAATGTATAAAGGAGTGAACTGAAATTAAAAGTTCTTTATTTACAGTGGAGGAACAATTTGGATGCCCAAATAAAAGCAATTTCGAATCAAATCCTCTTTTGTAGATTAACACAAATTCGATAGGTAGGACCTTAACCGTGCCAAATTTGAAAACAATATAACAGAACAGAACAAAACAGTATACTGGAACAGTATAATTTACTCGAAAATTTTGGAAATATGAAAAACTATGACATATTCGTGTTTAATATAAATTGGCGTTCATATTTCAGTTTTCATCATTTACATGTCTTTATTTGTTCGTAGTGCACACTCATCTTGGCATGTTAATGATTCTGTTAATGTTGTATACCGGGACGGTATTAACATAAGCATATTCTTATTTACCAACTGGTTCCTTCTTTTGGGAAATAAATATGTTTTCACAAAGTGAAAAATAGTCATCAATTATCAGTTGGTTGTGAACTGTGTTCAGTGGTCAGGTGAGTAGCATGGCTTAAACCGCTCAAGGGTGGAGCTTAAGCCAAACTTAATTGGTTAGATTGGATTAACAGTTTCTTTCGTTAAAATTTTGTTTTCGTTCCATAATTCCAAAAAGGGTGTAGTTTATATTCTGTTCTGAAACCTCAATTTGAACTTGAAAATTATTTAACGTCCCTTCCTCAATGTCAAGCAATCCCATTACTTCTATTTCGTACATCATGCCACCATTTGCCAATTGAAAAGGGAAGATGGAATAAGATACCTATATCTGAAAGAAAATGTAAATTGTGTTTAACTGGTGATGTTGCAGATGAATTCCATTGTATTTTTATTTGTTCATACTTTGCTGAACAAAGAAGTTTGTACATACCACATTTACTTTAAAAAAATCCAAACATGCTAAAATTGCAAAAACTGTTCATGTGTAAAAGAATATCTGTATTAAGAAAACTTATTAAATTTTTTAAAATTATAATGCAAATTGTAAAATCTTCCGGCTAATCACTTATCCGCTATAATTATGTATTATACTGTCAGTTTGTACCTCATATGCCGAGGCTCTCGGCCTGAGCGTAATAAAGTTCTATTCTGTTCTCTCCTGTTCTGTTCTATTCTGTTCTGTTCTGTTCCAAGAACAGGATTTTTCCAAATGTTGGCGTAGCAAGAAGACACCATCCGAACAGACGAAGACATGCAAAGATGTGGAATATAACTCACCATTAAATGGAATGATGTTTAACAACAAAGTATTTAGCAAGCAACTGCTTTAGGAGAATTAATTAGGATTACGATTATTACAGTTATATCTATATTTTTGTTTTGTTTATATTATTGTACATGTTTTACCACTTCTAAAAGCTAACGTGAAACCTAAAATAATTAGCGAGTTTGTAAATATATAGTAATATTAATCAAAAGAAAGAAAGATGACACATGACCACTTACATATTAAAAACATAATGATACTCATTAAAGATATTTTTTACCAAACTGCGTATCAACACTCAGCTTATCCTTCATTTAATTTGAACACGCTATTTCAAGTTTAAATACAAAAAATTTAAATCTGCGATGACTACAAGCTTTAGCTATGCATGCATTTAATGACTCATAATACTTACAAATGTTACACTTTACTGCCAAATATAGTGAACGAGATATCAGTACATTAAGAAGTGGTTTTATCGAGTTTAGTCCATTTCGTTCTCACTGGTTATACACAAGGAACTGTCTGTTATGTATTACAGATACTAAGCATCGTAAGACTAAGGTGAATAGTTGCTATTCATACTTTCATATTGGGTATATTGCTCGATGGAATATCCTGATGCGTGTGTGAAGTTCTGAAGACGAGGCGCGAATTAACAAGTACAAGTGGAAGCTAGTATACTATATCTATACATAACTTATTTGAACTTCTTTTCAACCTTCTTGGAATCCCTTCCTGAAACATTACCAGCTATTATACACACCCCAGTATACGCGCCAGAATCCTCTTTAACAAGCCATACATTTCGTGTAGGATTACTGTAGAAAGAGATCTTTATGTCCGAGTAACTAATGAATGTAACGAAAATTCAAGGTATATGTTATGAAGACCACAGCAAGCTCTTTAAGTAGATATTTTTCGTATTAAGATAAAGACAATCAAAATGCGTCAATGTTTCTCTAAACACATAATTTCGTCTTTTATTTTCACAGATTTAAACATGAAGAAATGTTAGTCTAAGTGGTCAGTGATATATTGTGTAACAAATGGTTTTCATTAGAGTAATATCTAGTCTGTAGAATTTACCAATTACGTATACCCTACTTTCATTCATGTGATTTTATTTCTTAAAGCTTTCACTGTATTATATTATAGCAGTCATGGTGCAGGACTAGATATATATTGTTCTCATAAAAAGATGAAACCATCAAATCTAGTCCTGCATCATGACTGTATATATTTGTTATGGAACAGAGTCCTGAACACAAGTACCCCTTTCGGGACGGACGGACGGACGGACAGACGGGCTGCGCCACGACATAACCCCTCTTTGGTTTCACCTGGGGGTTAATAAACCGAGTGGAGTTACGTCCCTTGAAACAACGAGAGTTTTACGAAGCCTTGGTGTTCAGCTTCAGGTCGTCATGCCTTCCATGTAGCAACACTGGAGTCGTTTGCATTGACCTACATAACAAGTGATGCTGAAAACTTGAACAGTAAATGAACAAAACTTTGTTTGTATTCACTTTATTGCTGGCAGTATTAAATAAATAGATGACCAAGCATTAGACAGGCGTTTATCTAAGGAAGAATAGTTAAGAATATTAACAATTCAAAGTATACATAATGGCATTCGTAGAATGATTTGGAAAATCATGTGTATAGATGTTTTTGGATATTTTGTAATAGCACAAATATAATAGCACTTGTGATGACAAAATAATTTTATAAATTTATGTTGGACTATGTTAAGTTACTAACTAAAATACAATGAACACGAAAACTACAATGGCAACTGTATGGAAGAACGGGATTGCGTATGTTGAACAATTTTAAATTTCACTGACTGAAATTTAAAATTTTAAAATTTAACTTCTTAAATTCTTTCAAATTCTGCTTCAGATTCACATTTTAATTGCAACGTATGATTCCTATGCGTTGCCGGGCCTTTTAATCTTAGTTTAAGACAATAACTTTTTTAAATTCAATCTTAAAATCAAAAGTTTAACATGTTGAGTTTTTATGCGTGTCAAATTCAGATCACACATCCAAATTGACAAATTCACTACTTCAGTTTCTCAGATTCAAATTTCTGTCTCTACATCTTTGACGAGTTTATATTCCAGCAGTTGGGTGAACAAAGATTGATCCTTTCCTGATTGGAAACGAGCGTAGATGCTAGCACTTCCTGTCTGACTTCCGGTACTGACATTGGTTTCCCACGTGAAGCCAACTTTCCGCTTCAGATGGTGCCAAATGTCTCCAATAACCAGAAACACCTCTGTAGCCTGTGGCACGTCCAAACGGAAGTTATAGCGCTTGTCCGTCATCAGATCTCCTGATATCGGTTCGTAGAGGGCACATCGGTGCCATTTCGTGAATGTCTTTGGGAACGGGTTACCCGATGGCGAGGGTTCCTGGCAGATTACAAGATAACGATACACACAGTCCAGGTTTGAGGAATCTGAGGATGGGTCAGCACCAAATAAGGAAAAAATGTAGAAGCCTTCTTTGGGACATCTCACTAGGA
Organism: Gibbula magus; assembly: GCA_936450465.1. NCBI lineage: Eukaryota > Metazoa > Mollusca > Gastropoda > Trochida > Trochidae > Gibbula > Gibbula magus. The sequence continues at coordinate 25,008,757 of OW388295.1, read as the reverse complement.
AGTTGGCACCTGTGTCACTGCGCGACCGTGGGAACACATACCTATCAAGGTCCTGTACCGACTCATCCGCAACGTCGAAATATTGGAACGTATGGGTGACCTTTGTTTCTTTTGGGATGTCAAAGTTGATCTCAATATAGTCCGAGTTACATACAATAAGTGGATCATCAGTCTCTGTAGTGATGGAAAGTTTCTCCATGACTGGTGTGGCACCAAAGAATGGCACAGGGGGGTACGGAGGTGAGGGGGGACCAGCCATCTCAGAACAACTTATCAGAAAACAACAGGCACTTTCCAAACACTCTGAATGCCAGAAGTCCCCCGTGAATATTGAAAAATAGAACATTCCTGGTCTTGGCAGGGCGATTGTGAAAATTGCTTCGTTTTTCACGAATCGAAGTAAAGTCCTTCCGTCCATTTTTCTGGCATCAGGAGCGGACTTGTCCACTGGTTCCAACATGCACCCGAAACCAAGGATTTTGGGCATAACAAGCCGGATTTCAACCATACCCGTCTCTGTTGACAGAGTTGCACCATAATTGGAATAGAACTTTAATCCGTAATTAAAGAATGGGGATTTCACAACAGGAAGGTTGATGAACTCTGAGAATGGTACAGGAATTTCCATCAGTTGCCAGACAGGGTCATCTGGGTAGTGTTGATAAATGTAATCTTCTGGGTCGGTCAGGAAGTAAAACTCGTCGTATTTGTGGAAGAGTTGCGGAAGGTCGTTTCGGTGACCGGACACGTGACGCGCAGCCCATGTGCAGTTGACAAACCGCCAGTTTCCATCAATACTGACCGCTGTCCAAGAGTTTCGGAACGTTGTCCCCTCAATGCGCATGCCTGGTTTGTAGCCAGCTCCCTTGGAGTATCCAAGGATGATCTCGCAGTGAATTCCAGCGTATCTGTTTAAATTATTAAAATGATTGGTATAGGGCATCACTTGAATCAACAAATGTCATGTTTTCCAGAGTGTTTTGAGATTACCGTTACATGAAAATGTGTGAAGACGTATAATCTCTGATCAAGCTGACTGTTTTAAAGACTATCAATAGACAATATCGAGTCGCATCTTGCCTTCTGGTGGATACAAGTAGAAATAAAAATAAGTATGGATAAGTTTACACGTCGTATAACCGACTTGAACAGAAATTATCAATATGAAAAGTAATTAGATTTAACATCCTGATTACTAGTATCAATTACTGGTTTTAGATTTCAAACTACTAGTATTGAGACAAAATGGAAAATAAACAATCGAAATAGTGTGCAGACAAAATTAATAACTTATGATTACTTTTTTCAACAATTCTTTTCCGTTGAATGCTTAAGGGATTCATTTTTACTAGCAACATTTATGTTTTACTTACGTGCAAAGCCTTTTGAAGAGTTGGTGGTATGTTTCTTTGCCAGATTTAACTGCCTTGAGCAGAGTAACTGCAGATGCGGAGGGACGCATGATATCGCTCACATTGCTGCGGTTCAGGTCCTTGGCGATCACCCAACGGAACAATACTCTGAAAATTAAAAAAAAACTTGAAGTGTCTTTATGAGTTCTACATAGTGATTTTCTTACAAGTTCATGAACATTAATCCGTGACAAAAACAGCTGAATGGAAAAGGTCCTAGCTTTAACTTGAACCGAACTAAATTCCGGCTTTGTTTTAAAAGCATCCTTGACAATCAGAAGTCAGTTCTAAAACGAGGAAAATGGGTACAATTCGTTGAAATACAACCTATATGTATGCAAATGTATAAATGAAATGGAAATTTCTGGTTCATGGTGTGTTCCATTAAAAAGGTCATTGAGATAGACTTCAACCGGTCTTTTAAGACAAATCTCAAGGTATTCAACTCGTATAACAAAAGTGAATGCTTTAATGTATCTCGCCGTTTCCTGTTAATTAATGTTATGTAACCGATATATTTGGTTTACATTCGTGCGAGTAACGGTGCGGTCTCATTTTACGTTGACTTGACTCAAAACCTTCTAAATGTTTTCTTCTATGTTTTTCCAGTTCAGATCTAGAATATAATTTCGCCTACAAACTCATGAACTGGTGGAGTATATTCAATGCTTAAATGAAAAGGTTCTTAACGTATCACGTACCTGACTTTTTCCAATTCAGATCTGCAATCTTTGGTTAGATCTCTCACAAGCTCGGTGTACGTGTCGTACTGTCTGTTGGCCAGCTGAATGGTATTAAACATACATTAAACATACATTAAACATACATTAAACATACATTACACATACATGGATACAAATGATGCAAAGAGTGTGCAACACTGAAATAATCAAAACAAAATAAGTACAAAAGTGGTGATTATTGACTGATTCCAGGTCATGTTTATTAGTGTAATTTAATTTCAATGTAACGATGTCCAATAACATTTTACTGCACCTCACCTTTTACAAATAACAATTAAAACATATTTGGTCGTTCATTGGTCATCTCATCCGGGTACTGCCAACATTTCTCGAATAGAGTCATTTCCTGGCTGGTTGTGTACAGCCATACTAGAGTTATTGGTCTCAGATCGAGGTATTAAAGGGGCAGTAGCACGTTTTTTTGCTCAAATAAGTCGATGAAATGTATTTGAAAAATAATGTCACCAATAGCAAAAATACCATTCTCTCTTCGGAAAATCAAATTGAAAATGAGTGTACAATGTTTTGTAAAGCCATGGGAATCGTTTTTGTAATGCGAAATAATTAAATTGTGTTCACAATAAAATGGCCGCCATGCATTTTTGGCTTTATTCGCAACACCGTTATTACCATTACGGATAATTGGTTTGTGTATAAAGATGTTTAACCCTCTAAAGTTAATATAAATTACATAAACAATCATTATAAATGGGAAATTTGAAAAAATAAAATTTTAAAAAATCGTGCTACTGACCCTTTAAAGTAGGGTAGCGGATACAAATACACTGCAGCAGGAAGAATAGCGCAGGTATAGCATTACCTAGTTCCAGTCAACATCTGTCCGCATAGGTAGGAACTTGAAAGGTTATCTACCTGAACAGCTTTCTTGTCCAGGTATTCAAATCTGGCCGGCGTTTTATATAGGTGACTCTTCTTAGTTTCCGGGGGTTCTATGGGCGGTCTCATTGAGTGGTCGTACAGTACACTGCGGTCAGCTTCTCTGTCCTGGAACAACATGGAGAAGTGGTTGTAATTTGTTGAATTTGTTACTTTGTTTAATCGTGTAATCAATGATTGGAAAATATCCAGGGAAATTGTTAAATAACTGCGATAGAAGAGTGTTTTAGGTATCTTGTAATTTAGGATAAAGGGAGGAAATACACCAACACAATGACAGTTACAACACTGCAGCTCAGGTGCCTATAATGGACATGGGGTATAAGCCGAAGCGTTCGTAAAAATACCAGACGTGCAGAATTTCTATTTGTATCTATAAGTTGTTTGCAACATAAATAAATTTAGGACACCACAATGCACGGATCTGAGTGCTTCGGGAAAACGATATTACATTTGTCGGTATACAAACAAAATAAGTTTCTTATAAGTCAACAAAATAACATGAGTATATAAATATATCAGCATTGAACTGAACTGAACTTTATTTGCCACTCAGCCTGCAAACCGCAGCATAAGAGGTACATACATATTTCGTATATACAACACGACATAGAATATAAGGTTACAGCAAGTAAATTACATTAAATATAGAGACAATGTGAAGTTATGGACAGTATTTTTTTAATAGGGACATTATAATTTTACAGAACATTGACAGTTTTCTTAAAGTACCAAGCTTAGTAGTGTTAAAAGGGGGTTCATTTTGTAAATATATGGTTTATAATAAGATTTATGAATACATTTTTCTCTTTCTAACGTTAATTTGGGACATATCAATAAATAATGGATGCATAACCAATATAATTTAAATTACACAACGTACACTTTCTAATACTAACTGGAATGTGGTGCCATCTGCCTGTCCCGATTGGAAGAAAATTATTTGCAGATCGGAATTTCAACAAGGAATGAAAACGCAGAAAATTAAGGTATTGTTCAAATTTAAGAGATGGATTTTTAAATATACCATAGACAGTTGCTTTCGAAGAGGTTTCTAAAGTTGACATGTTTGTAAAACATTTTCTGTTAATTTACTCTTAATAAGACTTTTTTTTAGCCAGAGAACGCTTTAAAAAAAATTCGATTCCAAATGAAACTCAGTCCAAGATTGTTGAAAATTCCTTTAAGATACTTTATCCATTTTCATCCGAATTCATATATTTACGGCTCTATTATACTACAGTTGAAAGTACGCAATGCATATATAAATCAGTCGCACAGTTTCGTCAAACAGTGTTCCAAATTAATTTTATTTGCAGTTGACATTGTTTTTTTATTATTATTTAAGTGCCAAGTGGTCTAAATAAGCAAATTATTGCATTAGAATGTCATTTTCATAAACTAAAAGTGATTGTGAATAAACATACGAAATTACTTTCGAAAAATAGGTTACTTTTTTCGTGCTATCAAAAGGCGTAATCGATGCAATATAGGTATCTAAACAAGCTCAATAGGTAATGACACTTGACAGATAGTTTGCAAATTTAAAAGTGCTTGGAGATTTGAATTCATTTATCTATATAAAATATATGATTAAAAATAACTCCAATTCTACTAAACGGAGCTAAAAATCATCATTTTGATCAATTAGAAAGAGTTCCTTAAGTAAGAGGTTTCTTGGGATAAAATGAACACATCGAATGTAATGATATATAGCTTCTGCTATCACACAGGGTAGAGTAATCAAATACAAATTGAGACTTTAAAGTATTACCGCTTGCCCAGAAAATTTTATAAAATCATAATTTCATATGACCAAAATGGGCAAAAAAAATTGGGTAAGGGAATAAAAAAAAATTGTTTTAGTCACAACAGGTTTAATCATTTTAATCACGCCTCGTTTAATTAATAGAATTCCTACAAAGTTTATAAATCCATTTAATCAAAGACCATTGTCCACATATCTACAGATACATTTTTAACTTCATTAAGCCATAAAATCCATTGTCAAGAAAGTCTCACAAACCTGTTATAAAAATGCAAAAACCACGATGTAATTCAACATGTTTCTATATCCATTTACCACGCTATAAAAATCAGATAAGACTAGAATACAAATTGAAAATTAGAGACGTACACTTTTGTATACAAAGCTCTTTCATAAGATTATTTGTATTATTATATATATACATATTTAGATTGAGTGAGCGAATTATTGTTTAACGGCGCTTCGGCATTATCGCAGTTTTTAGCGGCGAGTTCATATTTAGACAAAATGTAGCAAAGTGTAGTATTTCAAAAGTTGACGGTCAAGGTATGTTCAGAAAGGTAAGCTTAAGGTCTACATACATTCAAAAGCATTACCTGTATATGTTCAATATTAATGTAAATATGGTTTTCTAATCTGGTTTCTTCACCTACCATTTCGCCGCCAAGTTCCTTTAATAGCGACATGAAGGTACGCAGAAGTTTTCTTTGAGTCTTGATAGGTCGTTTCAGAAATTTTCTAATCCTTGCATGTCGTACTGGCATTGTGTCTTATCTGTCCAACTTTCAACCACTAACTGAAAACCTCTCTACCGTTGTCTTTATATACCTACAGATGTATTTTGTGTTTGATCTTCCATTGCAATTTACATGTCCCTAATTGACATTACCGGTGTTATAGCTTCACGTTGAAACAATTAGCAGGTAATTGACACATGGTAAGAATCATTCGCTAATGACTTACCTGGTGGCGCGTTTCACAGGTGAGCAACCATACGTGGAACTAGAGATTAATCATTTGTGGAGCAGTTAAGTATTGTATTCATTAATGAGTGATGTTTGCGAACGCTGCAGGTTTTGGCTAGGTGAGGTAATTGGAAAGGTAAATCTACCTGACAGAGAGACAAAGGCTTCGCAGGTAGATAACTGGAGACGCGGGGATTGTAATTTCACAGGCTTTGACACTGATACCTGACATGTAGGTGTAACATAGGTAATACAGGTATGTAAGAATCTTGCTTACGTCAGTTGCAGTGATAAGTTTTAAACATTGATGTAGGGCGTCTATGGTATTGCACGTTATATATAAGTCATGCATTATATAGAGGATATTTGACATTTCTCGTCGAATACCATGTATATCTCATCGAGTGAAGTAAAAATGTGTATTTTCACGAGTGGCGCAGCCACGAGTGTAATTCTATTATTTCTACTTGACGAGCTGAGATTTACATGGTATTCGGCGAGAAATGTCAAATGTTCTATTTAATAGATTGAACAAATTATGCATAGTTTGTAAATGACGTTAATGTTATGAATGGATCATCCATGATCGCCTTGCTTTACCACGGTCATTTAATTTGTTATGACGTCATCCTATTGCTACGATGCCGTCATATGATTAAAAGTGTTATTTCACTCAGAAGAATAACATGTTATTTCATTTAGTGAAAATACGGATTTTATCTTAACCGATAAACGCAGCATTTCACCAATGAAAATCAAATTAAAAAATACCTATGTATGCTCCCTGCGCTGTATTTATTGTTGCCAGACATTTTATGTCACATCTAAGAAGTTTATCTCTTACAAATAGCCTTCCTCTTACTTTAAAGGTATTTTACTCCTTCATGGTGTACAGTGTATTAATTATCACTGTACTATGGCGAGTTTATTGTATTTCCATCATGTCATTTAGCTTTATAAACTCTCTCGTAACCCATTTATTTATTTAAGGACATTTCAGGCACAATAAGTGGTACAAGTCTACAAGGTACAAACTCTATTCTAAGACGGGATATTGCTCTTTAGTTGAAAGGCGCCATCATAAATTATGTATGTTCTATAAAATGGTAAATGGATTAACTCCACAATATGGGTACCACCAAATGTTTCAAATGTGAAAAGCTATAACTTACGAAATTCAAATAATATTATTGCGCTTCAGGGCGTTCTTCCCATGTTAATAACCCCTTTCTCCCATCTACTGTTGGGGTGTGGAATTCGTTGGACATGCATATGAGAAATGCGGAGTCATTATCAAGATTTAAAACGTTGTTACTTGTGATAAGACTTTAGTTTCGACATTTAAAAAGTATATACCATATGTTCCTAGGGTAGTAAAATGTTTCTCTGCTGTTTGCGCCTTTGTTGTAGTGATCTAAATTCCTATTTTGTCAGAAAATCGTGCCTTTTTTGTGGGAGGAGGGGGGGAGGGGGAGATAGGTTTCGCGAGAAATGTACGGCTGACTCGCTGTATTTTTACATATATATGTACTTGTATAATTGCGAGGTGAAACCAAATTCGTCTGTCTGTCGAGAAAATTAAATTCCGTTTGGACATATGTTTATTACCAGTCTGAATTAACACCTTGAGAAATGTTAATTATGCATTAAGCGTGTCTGGCCCTCATCAAATATACAGCTGCATCCCGAAACTCCGTTCATGTAGTGGCGTATCCTTGTGCAATTATCTTGGTTCCGCAACTCCGTTCATGTAGTGGCGTATCCTTGTGCAACTATCTTGGTTTTCATTGTAACGTCAATATTACGTCAAATGCAATGGTTAAGTGTCATCATATATTCATGTGGATGATATTCATTCCCAAACGTATCACGTGATTATAAGTTTCAGTGGTTCAAGTTTTCGAACTTTGGCAAATTGAAATAGAAAGAAGGGGTCAGATTTCAAAATTCAAATTTTAAAATTTTTATAACAAAAGTATCCATATCGATTAAATGAGAGCAAATTTGTCCTAAATACATTGAACGAGTATAGAGGAAATACGTGATGATGGTTAACCCAATCGATCACTTACTGGATATTTTGCAAAATAAAATAAAATTGTAGTTTAGAAACGTTTGACCCCCCAGTCACTACACTGAAACAAATGACTACCAACTCACTGATCAGGACTATTTATTCAAAGTGATTATTCGATAAAAAAAAAAACAATACAAACCTTTTCACCAATCAACGTCAACATCTCCTGACAGTGCCGATCTAACATCTTGGTAGTGCGCGTCTTCTCCTCCGTCGCCATTTTGTCATGCACGAGTTTCAGACGGTCATCTTTCACTGCGTTGAAGTGGTCCTCAATCCTGTCCCGCTCCCCCAGCAGACTGCGCGTGCTCCCCCTCGCAGTCATCATGTCGATGTTGGCCAGAAGTTCAGACGCTGCTCTCTCCTTCTCGGTAGATATAGTGTCGTCCAGTCTCTTTAACTCCTTCTCCTTCTCCTCCATGAGGAACCTACATCACATGAGAGGACTATCGAGTGTCGCTTCTCTATACCATTATATCAGTAGCATAACGGAACAGTTGTCTGTAGCGTTCACGGAAAATCTCTGTGACATTTAGCAAATATGTGATTTGTCAAATTATTCTAGTGTTATATTATCCCGAAGGATTGTTTTTATCCACTGTTCTAAACGAGTAAAAACAAACGTCATGACCATATTTTAGTATTTATACACAGGCTTTTAGAACCTGCGGCACATTGGCAAACACTATGAGATGGTGTCTACCGAACGTCAAGGGGTCGAACCAAGGGTTCCTCAAAACAGACCACACTAATGTATTCGACCTTATAAGTGCCCCGAGTGACATACTGATCTTAGCCTTACGACCAGTCTTAGCCAATGGTATAAGGTGGGATTATGGTTGATCTTTGAACGAATCTTACATCGCTTGGCGGAACTACCAATACATAAAGCTATGACTATTCAATGTGAGAGATTTATAAACCTTTGAAGTCTCTCCTCCTCTTCCTTGTGTCGATCCTCCAGAAAGGATTGCGCCTCGAATACATTGCTGTTCTCAAAATCCTGAAAATCGAAATTGTCAGTATCGTTATTATAAATGAAACAGGATGACAACAATGTAATCGTGTTTAAAAGCAAGCTATGATAGTACTGTTGATTAAATATAAGTCAAGAAATATTGACATTGACCATGTCAGTCAATAAAAGTGAGGAATATTTCTTCCTGATTTTTATGAAAACATATTCAGAGTGAAGCACTCATAAAATCATCGACATCTAAAACTTCACGTTGATGCGTTCATAAAATCATTGAATTCATAATTGAATGACAGGCAGCGCAAGAAGATATTTTTCGTTTTCTGTGATAGAGAAATAATTTATTCGTACCTCAAAACTCTGAAGAACTGGCTTCGGGTGACTGAAGCTCTTCAGGCTGTCCATAGAGTTACCGAGAGCGGACATGCGCTCTGGGGTGTATGTGGTCCAGGGGCTCGCCATGGTTGACTGATCATGGATGCTGCGAGGCGTGACGCTCGTCATACTGGACGCGGGTGACTGAACAGCTAAAAAGGAATTGTTCGGGCTGTTTCGGGGAGTTCCAGAATGAGGACTGGAATGTCCGGATGTTATCCCTGGCCGCGTTGCTCCATCAACCTGAAGAGAGAAATATAATCGTTTAAAATTATTGTCTTGTTTATTGAATGGTTATGGATGTATGTTCACAGTGAAGAACATTGAAGCAAATTTATTTGATGTAACAAACAACTTCATACCTGGTGATAAGCAAGGGTATTATTCAAGAATAAGATATGACACTCATACTAGACAACAACATAAAATTCGGATATCTCAACTTAAAATATTTTAGAGAATACGGATCCAGGATGACAGTACACTGAGATTACCTGAGAGATTTTTTATCACCTTCATGAGTAAAGTAGGCCCTGAATTGAAAATTAGACAAAAGATAAGATGTACCTTGTAATACTACCTAAGTAAGCAAGTAAGTAAGAACAGTATGTTTAAACTATTGACCCATTGATGCGCGCAGTGTGTTCAGTTTGCTGCTGTCTACTGGCATAACACAATGACGTAATCAGTACCATGAAGTCATAACTACATTTCTTGTAGTAATTAGCTATATCTAGTCTGAGCGACTTCCACGTACTACCTCAAACACCAACTTATACTTGAGTAACTTTCACTTTAATTAATCAGAATGTGTAATCTCAAACGATCAGTGTTTGCACTTTAACGGTACTTATATTGCTTGATGAATATCTTGAACGTATTTAATAAATGAATATATATATAATAAATATTTAAATAATGAACGTAAATAATATTGTCTTCGTTGTTGCATGGCGCAGAAATTCAAATGAACAGGTATGAACAATTAAGTAACAAATATGTTTTTTAAAACTACGATTGAGATATAATGTAAGTATCAGTTCAGTCATATCAAGCAATATGAATTCAACGCATATCAAAACAACATTACACGTATGTTTCACCAATGTAAGTAAAATGAATTCAGCCCCACAACAACGATAATGTTCGTATTGGTGCAGTATGACGTTTTGTCGTATTACCATTGTTTTCATAGATCCATACACACATACGAATACCCCATACAAACCATGGACACTGTTAACATTTGTATAAATACTCAGCGTTGTACTGCAGAACTATGTAGCTTTAACTATAATGATTTCACAATTACCATTTTCGTTCATATTCCACGATTAAAAATAGATATTGTCATTATTTAAAAATAAACTTTTCGTTCATGTCTAGAAGCTCAATTCTAAACCATTTAAACTTTTGAGGACAAACATACAAACTGACTGTAAGTTTTGTACCTGTCTGTTTGCCAATTTGGAGAATATTTATTGTTCCAGTCGTCGTTCTAGTTTAACAGGCTACAGAAACTGGCTACTGTTAGTGGTGTGATGCCGCTGGTGTTTGATTTAAACATATTTTATTCATCATGAGACGGATTGGTACGAGATATCTAACTTAGGATACCAAAGCTATGGAGTTAATGCATGCAGAGATAGATTCCAATCAACGACACATTGAGTAGACAGACAGACAGATAGTTTATTTTAGTCTCACCACATATATACAGTAAAATGACATAGACACGAGCATCGATCAGTCAAGTCGGGTCTGTATGTGTGGAACTACTCTCTTGGTATCAATATAACCGTATCATCAACAACTGCTGACGACCAGCTCCACATTGAGAGAGTTTCGAAAATCTAAATCCTGGTTTAATCGGCACTATATAATAAATAATAAATACATAAAAGGCAAGTATTATGAATACTTAAAGCATACAATTATGATGATTTACAGATAAAAAGATGGGAAGAAAGTAAAATAATTTTAAAAAAGGAAACTAAAATTGTACAAATGATAAGAGTAATGTTGCATTATGTAGTATAAAGAACTTTATATAGATGAATGGGAAAGTTGGGTGAATTAAGATTCTACTTTTCAGTGAAACTTACGAGCATTGGATGGAACTCAAAACCATTGGTGTTATAACACTGGAATTCAGTGTAGAGTTGCATAATATCTTACTTCATGGAGAAATGTGGAAGATTTGAACCCGGACAGCAAGATCGGAGATATGTATGTATGTATGTATGTATGTATGTATGTATGTATGTATGTATGTATGTATGTATGTATGTATATAACCAATACAATAGGCTTACGGTACAGTAGTTGTTTAACTTATGTCTTTTAACCTTGAACATTACTAGTAAACAAGCGTTGTGATACGTTAAACGAACGTTTCATCTATAAACTATAGTTATTTAAAGCAACGAAGCACTACCTGCATCTGCAACCAACATGACATTTTTCACAGCAATGTGCATTGATTTAAACATATTTATTCAATTGAAAGGATTGGGTACAGGTTATCCAACTTAGTGAAACCCTCTCCTATGTACAGTGCTGACATATAATATTGAAACGCAATATATGTCCAATGATATATGCAGAAAAGAGAAAGATATGTTGCATATTTACAAGAAAGAAAGAAAACATAAACATGTAAAATATTAGGAAAGAACAATGAGTAATACTAACAATGATAGATTAAACCCGGGTTAATTGTCAAATCTTCCTGATAAAGATATATACTTTTGAACTTCCTTAAAAATCTTAATATTGTCATTGTAGGTAAGATCTGCGCTGCCATTTAACAATAAGTCTAAATTAATCAGAACTCTATTACAACATATTCTATTGATATCTCGAAACATCTGTTGCCTGATTTCATGATACATAAAACATTCCATAAGATAATGATGAGTTTTCGCTAAAAAATTTACAATTACAAGCAGAATTATCTTCGAGACCAATGTTAAATAAATCATCAATCTACTATTTGAATATCTCAGTTTAATAGGGATAATGTTAAACTTTCGTTTACCAAATGAAAAATATGTTGGTGCTTAAACTTTCTTGGGCATATATAGGATTCTCGTATGTGTAGTGGGAGGTTATTCCAAAGCTGTGAGCATGGTGGGAATGTGCATTCTACTTCCATAAAAAGTCAAGATATGTTGTCAACCTAGCGAGCTGGATTTGACCTCTACCCGTGACCTCGCGATAGGTTATCAATAGACATGGGCCCAGGAGCGAGCATTAATAACAGTGAGATAACAGCTTTACTACCGGTTACATTCAGTATTTATAGTCAGTCACACAACCGACAGTTTGTTTCGAAGTAAAAACAAATTCACGTGTGGTTGGATCGACCCCCTGAACCTAGACGATTCAATGATTTTTTTCTTTCAGATTTTGTTTACTCCATTATAATTACATGCATGTAATATAGTGCGCTGTACAGTTCAGTACAGTACAGTACAGTACAGTACAGTACAGTACAGTACAGTACAGTACAGTACAGCGCACACCATTTATTAAAAAAAAAATATTTCCACATTTTAAGATACAGGCAAGCATTTTTATATGACAAAACAAAGATGCATACATACACCATTTATGCAAATGTTATAAGTTAGATGGGAGCAGTACATGGAAGTCGCCTAGCTAATTACTACAAGTAATACTGATAGTACTGATTGCGTCATTGTGCTATGCCAGTAGGCAACAGTAAACTAAACATACTGCGCGCATCAATGGATCAATAGTTCGAACATACTGTTCTTATTTAGAAGCACTACAAGGTACTTTTCTGGACAACGCCTAATCTATTGTCTTATTTACAATGTCATGTCTTATACTGGACTATTATCCTTGCTTATCACCAGGTATGAAGTTGTTTGTTACGTCAAATAAATCTGCTTCAATGTTCTTCCATGTGTTCGTATCTTGACTTGATTCCTGGAGTCTTTCATGTATGCGATACCACAACTTCCCTGCAAATCATACCTCGCGCCAGTCTCCATCACTGGCTAATTTAAGTCTTGACATATTTCCTTATCATGTCTGTGCTAGCAAATCAGAGCCCACTGCCCACTGTATATGCAGCTCAGGGTCCCGTTCCATAACAGCGAGCGCTTATATTGACCGCTCAATGTAGCTCTCAAGTAGCGTTCAAGTAGCGCTCAAGTAGCGCTCATTCTCCCTTGAACGACACAGTGCAAATTCCTCGAAGTTTGCTCGCCTTGCTACGTAGCGCTACATTGAGCAATCACGTTTAAGAGAGGTTTAAAAGTAATCGCTAATTGAGCGATTACTTTGAAACCTCTCTTGAACACGGCCCAGATGCAGCGTTCGATATTGTAGCTCTAACAAGTAGTGGAAATGCTGCAAGGTTTAAATAAACTAGTGACGGAGACTGGTTCGAGTTATGTCTTGCGTAGGGACGTTCATGATACAATTACTTACAATGAAAATTTCCCCCAAAGCTTTGAGCTCTAGGTGAGGTGGTAACGCCGCTTTCAAGAGTATTTCACTTATATCACGTCTGCTATTATAATTGCAGGCCTGCAAGCGTCGGCTGAAACAAGCGAACCATGAATAGTATTGTCCTGAAATTCAGCACCAAAAACCTTACTGCATGTAGAAAGTTGCTGGATTCGAACCCCAGACCCCAGGTCAATAGTCGAACGCGCTAAGCACTGTGCTATTTCTACTGCTCCAAAGCTTTGAGTAACGCTCGACGTAGGGTCTACATATGGATATGATAATTTGACATGGATGCATCTCCTTCAACAGTTGAACACAACTAACAACAGATGAGTAACATTGTCATATACACGGGAGACTCATGCGTGGAGAATGTTGTATTTTGGCGTTAATGGCATTGCACTTACATTTGGAAGTATAGTTTGAACTTATCAAATACAAATTAAAATATCATACAAAAGGTATGCATTCATAGAAAGCACGCTTTATATATTCAGCAATGAAATATGTGACAATTCATCACAATTCACAACAAGGCGAAACAGGCGTCATTAGGCCTATATATGGAAATATGCATAGTTTGAAATAATTGTCCTCCTCTCAAAAGTACATTTATGCAAATACATAGTTGTTCGTACACCTGAAGACAGTGTACAGTACACCATACAATACATCAACGATGTTGTAAGGCACGAACTAGTTCATAACAAATCACGACACAGAGTTTAGCTGTCGTCTGCCAAGTGACACAGCAAAGCAGACGACAAATACACAGCCATGATGGAGGAAGGAATGGGGCAAATACAACAGACCTGTCCTCAACCTCGATCGTATGTAGGTACATAAGTAAATATAGGTGGCGTACCTGTAACTCTTCTAGGTCCAGGTATAAATTCACTTCGTACACCGCCGCCATTAAATAGGTCACAAACTCAACAGGTACCAGTAGTTTGAGGTGAAGTGAGAAGATTCACTGAAGTGGAACCAGTGTCCGTAATTTGACACCGAGTTTACAACTAGAGTAATGTTCATCCATAGACTTGAGTGAGGGTCTTATGAGATTGGTCCAGGTAGCAAATGAGTCCAGCTAATAAATGTATATACGATTAACCAATACAAGCAGTGCAATAAGGAAACTATAAGCTAGACATGGCCTGGGGCTCCTTTCACAAATCAGCCTTTACTAAGGTTAACATAAACTCCCATTCTTTCAGACTGCACTAAGGTTACCGTAGTGGTTTACGATCACCTTAGTGATTTGTGAAAGGAGGCCCTGATCATTAAAAAATCTATTTTGAGCAACTGTCAACCTTCAAAACATTAATATCTAAAGTCCGTGATTATTTAATGTTACAATTTATGCAGCTGAAATGTCTAATAGAGTTTATATGTGTAATGTAAATTCTCATTCTCTTGTCATTTGTTTATGTGAATGTACTGTACGTTAATGATACCGGTGTGTATTTTCGAAATTGTGAAATAAACGTTTACATCTGAAAACAAATTAAAGGAAAAAGCGCCCATATAATTAGAACTTCTACTGGAATAATCGTCAACCACCTCTTACATTAACAGTTACATATCCATAAAATAAAACGTTACATGCAGGCGACAACAGTGTCAAATATATAACACTACTCAGATAGCTGCAAAGTTTGATATGAGGTTAGATTTAATTTAAGTCTAAGACACTTATTTGAAGCAGGCTTCAGTGATGCGAGGTAATCATCGTTAGATGGTAGGTCTATTATTAACAATAGCACGTCTTTAGAGAGTTTTGATGTTGGTGCACATGTACATTACTAGTAGATTCGCGTCTACTTAATGAGCTACTTTAAAGACACACTTAATTTTCGCTTCTTTTCTCCTCACAAAAAAGCATGGATCATTATAATAAATGATAATTTTTATGCACATATTTCCTTAAATATGTTTGGTCACAAATAGAAATTATTATCGTATTAATTATTTTGCAAATGTTGTAGTTGAGCCGCCTCAGTTGAAACAGGCAAATCAAGATAGCACAATGACGGTATCCAGTTTCACTACAATGGCACTTTTAGTGTTAAACATTTAATTCCATTCATTCATTCATAACTCTATAAAATACCGTTCCGGTACGCTGGATACAATATACTCGTTTAGTTTAGATTTAAACATATTTATTCAATAAAGAAAGGGATAAGGAACAAGTTATCCAACTTAGGTAACCTTCTCCCATGTATTTACAAATGATAGAATTATAACAACATACATGTAATAAGAAAGCAGTATAATATACATCAGTCAAGAGGAACGTTAACTATTGGTTATAAATTGCTGAACTGTTTTTTCGAATATGATAGTTTTTTTTCCACTTAACAGTGAATCTATAAATGTATATTATCTTCATGTACATGTAATTTTAAAATGTTAAACCTGATTTTTCTGTGCACATCATATAAACACCATTTAAACATGAAGTGAAACACATTTTCACATAAATATATATAACCACATTCACATGTTGAGTCTGACTTATTATTATATTAAATAAATCATAATTAGGCTCGCTTACATGATACTGTAAACGAGACGAGTATGATGAATATTCACTCTGTGGATACCTGTGGAAAAGAAGGATGGTGCCATAATAATTGATGTCTTTAAGTATGTTTTAACTTTTCTGTTGATTGTAACATTCGTTTTTCCAATGGAACATTATTCCACAATACTGCGGTTGAAGGGATAAAAGACTGGAATGAATGTTTCAGTCTAAATGATGGAATTACTAAGTTTTCAGAATTTCTATGTTCATAAGTAATGGAGTCAGCAACAGCCTTATATAGGGAGTCAATCTATGAGAAAAGATGGTGCATTACCACGTTGTATTTTATGATATAGTGTTAATCTCCTTTCCCTGCGTTCTGACAGTGTTTCCCTCCCAGTTTCAAAATAAAGATAGTTATAAGTGGTGTGTATTTTGGTACACCAGTAACAATACGAGCTGCTTCAAGTTAAAGTTGTTCTAGTCGCAATGATTGTTCTATATTACAGCCATTCCAAATCTCGCAGGCATATTCAACAATGTGGTTTAGTATCCACTCAACAACTGCAGTGAGAGTCAGTGGAGCCGTTTTCAGTAACTTGAGTTTTCAGTCGCTCTTCAAGCTTCAATATATTGCTAGTTTGGTCATGTTTCGCCTCTCACCTGCCAGAGTCAATTGTTTAAATATCGACTACACACACCGTGGGACCGGGATGAATGAGTATCGTACTGCATGATCAATTCAGTATTGTATACATCGTCCCAAATTATCAATGCAAACAATTCAAAGTGTGCAATTGTGCGAACCAATATATCCACAACAAAACGTCACAATCATGTTTGCCTATGCTACAACTTACATTATACCATATGCAACTACATATTAGAAATGTGGGTTTAATTTGACATCCTCACTTATCATTTACCAACGTTGACACACAATTAATGTATAACAACAGCTATGCGAATTAATCATGAAGTACAACGGTACGGTACGTATCTCTTAACATCTCTTTTGTAATATATATTATTTGTTTCTGCCCACCACAATCCCCCCGGGCTGAGTTAAGACACCAGCAGGATTTAACCGGGTAACCTTGACAAGACACAGTTTACGTCTCTTCTATCATCAAAGGCTAGGGTGACCCCGTTTCGGATGCCAAGTGTATCAGAACGCTACAGGTAAATACAACAGTCTCGTTGTAATATTCAACCGCAGCAGGTATGCCGTTTTATACAAAAGGAGTCTTCAGCATAATGGAAGATGTAGTCGTAAAATACTGTATAATGACTGGTTATTATATGAAACTGAGTAAGGGTGAAGGTGAATGCATATCTACGCCGAAACGTCGTGTACTTCACAATAAAGAAGTTGCTATCCAGGAAATCTTGTTTTCAAACTGAGTTACAGTATAATTTTAAAGAAATTAATAAGATCGAATTGCTCTATGTTTTCACATCCTAAAGTGTGTATGCTGTCCATCTGAGATATTGATCTTGTTCATGGTGGTGATAAAATGTACTCCAAATAAATCTTTTTAAAAATATCTGAGGCGTGTTGAAACAAAAGAGCATGCAGGATGAAATGTGATACCTCTATATGTTTCACAGCTAAATTGAAACTGAAGCTGACTCAAATAATGACAATGATAAAGTGTACTTTTTGTCTTAGAAGATATTAGAGGTTGGGTGTTTCCAGAATGTGAGTTTTACGTCTACAATTTTACAAACTTCAGCATGAAACATACTACTTTTATAAATTGGGGATTCGAAAATAAACAACAGCCATTTAAATCATTGTTATTCAAACACGCCAGCCTAGTACATGTAAGATGTAAATATCTTTTACTAGTTCAAGCTACTGGTGAGAGTAATGACAATATGGCCATGTGGATATATTTGCCTCGTTGAAATGGGGTGGTTAACCCCTTATACCGTCCAAATGCCTAGTACTTTTTATTTTGGTGGTCTCTGGGATTCAGCCAGATTTCCCTCCACCTCAAAAGTTTCTCTCTTTCCAAATCATTTCACTTTCCTTTTAAAGCATAAATTGTGAGCAGCTCGTGTTGCCTAAAGCACGAAGAGGGTGAGGAATGATATCAAAACAACACGTGAATCGTGTTTCAGTCCTCCTTGTAGTTACCTATTTCTGTTTAATGCAAACAGTAAACTATCAATGTCAAGTCACGATACGTGATAGCCAAGTGAGATCAACTCTGTTAGTGTTGTGCAAACATTTCTGATCTTGTACAAACAACAAAACGTGAAGGAATATCGAGTGTGCTTGTATATTGTTTTGTTAACTTCATGTCTTAAATGACCGATTATTGAAAAACATTTATATTGGAGCCAAATTATAGATTCTGAAAAGCTGATTTACTCAAACAGGGATGTGGATGTGTCTATCTAACAAAAATGCCTGTGTCGAAAGTCATGATTATCAAGATACACATAATATTATCAGAATCTTGTGTCATCAACGATAATGTGATGATTTAATCTTTATCTACGATTCCATACAACAAGGTCTTATAAGCGCGCTATCCTCATTTTGTCGTGTCTGTAATCTAATTTGGTCCGTTTTATGATCGCCTGGTAGCAGGTAATATATCATTGCTTAACTAGACTTGTCATTACCGTCATAAATAGTATTGATAGCACATGGCCGACACCAAGCAGTTTACTCTCTGTATAGACCCTTGTCGGGAAGAATAGTTATAGACATCGAAACTGGAGGACAAACTCCTAGTTGTACGGTCTCGTCATCAACAAGGATGGGTGTGTCCTCCACGATAGGTTGGCAAAGGTTAGGAACATTCAAGGGGTTGCATTGACATCTATTGGAACGTCATCGGGTCTATATTTCGATCTATAATTAACTGAGATTCAAAGCCATCCTTTTCAAAGCTGAAGAGTGAGTTGTTTGTAGTTTTACGAGCTAGTTTTATTTTCTGTATTTTCTACATATTCTCTCGATATTCATTATCTTGGACAAATCCAAATACATTATCATGAAACATGAATTGATTAAAAATGCATAAAATGGATTGATAAGTTAATGTTGACCAGAAATGTGTGACATTTGACTTAACGTTTACCATTTTTATCTACTTTAGGGCCATCAACACTGTGTTAATACACCTGTCTCCTAATTTCGAGGGACCACAAGCCACATCAAAGTGGAGCACTCGAGAGTAAAGCAGTTTTACCTGAGAATGAGGTAATGATCGTGATTGGAATAACAACGAGGCGTGATAAGGCATTGGCTACATATAAAGTAGGGTATATCAAGATCATGAATCTTAGGGCAATGTATCATGATCGACAGTTGTTTAAACCGAGAAGAAACCTTCACTCATTAAGGAAGAAAATAGATCAATTATTGGAATAAGCACAATTCCTAATCAGGCTATTCCATAACCGTTCAAACCCTAGGTTTGCGAATCTATGTTTTGCATTCGTGTGTAAAACTGTGAAATATTTCCCCCGCTAGATATGACTCGCGCCAGTATACATCACATGATTTCATCCTTGAAGCATTTCCTTTACTGTCCTGTACTAGTGTAGCGAAGCGCATTATGAACTTTGGGTGTAGCGAGCTGCTAAACTACCACATTAAAGTATAAGAAATGCGGCATGGCTTAACGTATCCGGTGTTGGAGACTTGTGCGAGTTATGCCTCAAGGGTTGGCGAGTGCAGTTATTATATTTATTTTTAAAAATCAACACCATTTTTAGTCACATCCAAAGCTCCAACTATTCAGGAAGCTACAATAGTATGTTCTTCCATAAACATTCTGCCTTATCCATCGAAATCATCCTGAAGAAATTATGGATTATCAATAAGGTAACAAATATAGGTGTTAGAAAGATCTTGAAAACGGAACTGTTTCTAAAAATGTATTTGAAATAGTTAAATACTTTGCGAGGGGATTCTAAAAAAACAGTTCCATCCTCGTGTAAATACAGTGGGCCCGTTGCCTGATTCGTGTGTTGTAAACAATGTTTAAATCTTCCTATCATAAACAAACGTGTTATTTGTTTGTCCTTGAAATGTCTAAAAGATAACGAATCATGTCACAGCAGTGGTTATAAGTGGAGATAACGCCCTTTACTACCCGTACTCTATCATGTTGTGAATCACGGCTAGCGTGGGTTTATATGTGGTATAAACTAGACCATATAGATATAGCGAATAACATCTTAACATTAAAAATGCTCCTGCCGTTCAGAAACAACATTTGAAACAACATTATGAGTGTGCATTTTGAGTCAAAGATAATATATTTCTCTAAAAGGTAAAACTAGACCGACAATAAGATTTATCTGTAAAATATCAAAAGTATCTGACAAATACGCTGGAGATGTGCAATGTTCAAGAATGGTCGGACGGACAGACGAACAGACAAACTTTGTGATATATACTCCGACTACTTCTTAAATGGGGACATATCACTATTTGATGGTCGTACAGCGTCTCTATTTATTCACAGAAACATTTAGTAGTAATCCTTGTACCAAGAACCAAGCATGAGACATAACTTATAGTATTTACCTGTAGATTGACACTTAAATACCTTCGTATTGCCATGACCATACATTAGTGATACGTGCATAGCCATTTTACAGTGCTATGAAAATTATACATTTACCTCTTATGAAACAAAGTGAAAGTGTTATCTTGTTGGGAGAGTTCATTTTGCTTACGGGATCAGAGTGCAAGTGTTCATTCATCCATAAATGTGTTTAATAGTGATGTAGGCGATCTGGGATGTAGGTGATATGGGGTGTAGGCGATACGAGGACAGGCCCACTACAGTGGGTAACAAAATCAATTACATCATTGTTTGAAAGATTACCATGACGTGATTTTAAACGTCTCAATAATGCATAATGCGGGACACGCATCATCACCTCCACAGCCGTATTCATTGAGCGTGAAGAAGGACGTTTTGTTATGAGTTATATGTGTTATCGATCACAGGGTGTCAGTTTCACCAATCAATCATCTGGTACAGGTCACGTGTCTTAATCTTAGAATAGATTGTTTATAGGTGTAAAATGTCACTGTAATCGATCAACGAAGACTGGTTCCATGCTATTTAATCGTGGTATCTTTTCAGGGTCGTTTTTCATAAGTGAACGTTCTTCAAATGATGCAATTATGGTCTGTTAGTATGTTTGCAGTCGAAATTTATTCACTTTGATCAAAAAGCTGTTATTTATAACTGCACAAGCTATATCGTAGAATGTTTCTATAATGCTTTCGAAATATCTTTTGACGCGATGGTATAAGCATAGGTACGTGAGGACTAAAAGAGAGTTGATGTTGATTGAGGGCAGAATAGGGACGATTTATAGTCCCCATAACAATGAATATTCCGAAATTCTAAACTGGCTGCAAACTTGTTTTTCTGCTTTTGTGATTTTTTAATTTGTTGAAGGATGTATCGTTTATGTTTCGAGTTTAAAGGGACTCTGCGTCGAGGATAAAAATGAGTCTCATATTTATCCCACTAAGCTGATTAGAGTGTCTGCTAACGAGTTACGCTTCACTTCACTGTCTACAAGTAGTAGTTTTTATTACCAATTACATCAATTGTCTGAAATTCGGTATCTGTGACTTGTTAGCAGACATGTTAATCAGCATAGGTAGATACACATGATCTGATTTTTATTTTTGACGCAGTGTCCCTTTAACAGAGAAGATGAGCAGGGAACATGCTCGGTACGTATCATCAATTAAGTCTATGTGTCAAGACATGTAGGATTGCAACATTTTTAGAAGAACATGTATTTTACATCACCATGGCGTAGTCGTTATACATCTGATTGTCTTTTAGTCTCTCATTACTCCTATAGGAGTGATTTGTGTTCAGTCTATAACATGTTGTTTACATAAATATATATTTGTTATATATTACATTTTTATTGTATTCACAAATGAGACTTTTATAAGCTATATGTCTCTCCGCAACAAACTTGACACAGTGAACATCAAGTGTTCGAGATAAAAATCTCCGATGCGGAAAGACAATACGGAAATACTTAAATGTATATGAGAAGTCATTTCCGTATATTTAAGGGTTGGTGTTATTTTGCTTGAAGCCAATAGATCTTACATCATTTTCAATTCCTGGTACTTATTTCACAAAGTAAGTTAAGTAACCTTTACTAAGGTTAATCTTAACCTGTGTAATTTCTCATTATTCTAAAGATTACGCTAAGGTTTCCTTAGTGATCAAACAAACCTTGGCGTAAAACAAAGAGTTAACTTGAGAATTGTGAATGCATTACGATGTCACTCATGCGGTTGATAGTCATTCAAATTCTACAAGGTAAATACGTGTGCTCAACAAAGTTCATATCATTGATCAATTCACAATATCAACTTCATGAGGAATATATAACTTCTACTGATTGGTTTGAGCACCCTAAGCGCTAATGCCGATCAGAAGTCCAACATTTCACATGACTTAGACTGGTTGTAAGGTTAACTTCGGTTAGTGGAACGTTAGCCTGTCCACCTGGGAACTTTAGCAAGTTACTTTTCTGTTATATTGAAGATTACTAAAGAGTGTAATGATGAAATCAATGATGACGAGAACATTAAAACAATAAATAAACAATGGTTCTCAACAAATCTGTTAATCAATCGACTTCAAAATCTAAATTCTCCGGGAAACATGAAACTCTCGGTAACTTAGTCAACAAAGTGAGATGCACGTTGGTGGTAGCTCTCTCAACACTAAGATATTCATAAGTTAATGCATGTTACTTTTGACTATCTTAGCACTGACTGGACTTCGAAAATCTAGGTCCAGGTGTTCTAATGTTGTTAGGTTCATTGAGAGGATAATGATTAAGATGATACGATAAACAAATGTACATGAGAAATTTGATAATGAAATTCAAAACCTCAACCCCCTGCTAGTTCTACACTCAGGCTCTGAAAAAGTATTTATTCTGAAAATATCACCATTTTATCAAATATTGAAAAGGAGACTTTGGGAAATGAGATTTTCAGAAAACACCTTTTCAATATTGTTTTCAATATTTTTTTCAGAGTCTAAGTGTTTGACCACTGACCAGTATTAACATAAGGCAAGGAATCTTGGTAGTATATATACATATCTAGATCTAAATCTAGACACGTAGATCTATATAAATCCTTGAATTAGGTAAGTAGGCATTCATTACCATGTGAGAGGACTACAAAGCCAACCAAAGGTATCCATAGACCAAATATGAATGACCAAATGAATATACAAAACTAATTACATAATTAATACAATTCAAATAATATGTTTTATCAACTAATATCATATCTTACCTGAATGACGTATTTCTTGTTCGGGTTATTGGCTGCGTCAAGGTTCATCATATGTCCCTTCCTCAGCTCGCTGATGTTCTTCCCAACGTGAGTCTTGCAGAAGACTTCCTTGTCGGAGCTTCCATTCTTGTTGTTCCGGTAGAAGGTTTGGGCGGTCAAGGGTACTCCACAGATCCGGCACCGGAAACACTGCTTGTGGAATAGAACTCCGACATTGGTCTCATCATCAGGGAACACTTGCTTGTTACATCGAAAACAGGGGTCGATCGGATCCGGAACAGCCGCTCTCTCGTACTTGAATTCATACATTGTTGCTTTCTCGTACGTGAAGGAGTATCTGTAGTTTTTCTCCTCATCTTCTGATTCGTGGATTAACATCTGACCTTGTGATTCAGGTGTTGGTGACGACATTATGGATGTTTGGTTGTATATCCGTATATGAATTAAATTCTACACGTATTGCGTATTTGACAATTCAGTCCACCATTTCTCGTCAATACACGCTAGCTGTGTTGTGGCTGGGCCGAACTAACCCAATTTACCTGGGCGTGAATAAGACACGGTTCAACCATTTGCATATTCAAATGTAACGGTTTTCTTTTTTAGGCAAAGGGCGATAACTGCTGTTGAGCATTGTACTCGCCTCCAGCGCATACCTGGCGTCACCAAGCCCTTATCGAGTGTTTGCAATGTCAATGGTAATGACAAAGTAACCCTCACTTCGGAATGCTGCAAACGTGTAGCTGGACCTTACTCTAGATTCGTTCCGTTAATTCAATCCCCATTGAGAGAATTAACAGATACTTACCTGTCACTTTTATCTCTAAGCTTCTGTGATGATCGTTAAGCATGTCATTTTGACATATGTTCATCCAACCGAATTTGAAGGTATATGATAGATGTGATTGATCTGGGATTGCAATTGTTGATAACCTGACTGTTCATGTAGATAACATACTTACATACTTGTACAAATCCATTGTCTATGATTAAAGTGTTGATACTTGATGATCTTTATTCTTGTTGATACTTTAGATGTTGAAATTGTTGTCACTTTATGGGTTGCTGATGATGTCGATTTCTTGTGTTTGTACTCGGGGGAACGCCGAATTAACAAGTAGATGATCTTAATGTAAATGTTTTGTTCAAGTGTATACAGATGATTAGCAAAACTGTCGTACTGTGACAGATTAAAAAATGGTTCTAAATCACGTACCTTTATTACATACAATACATATGTGCTGTACATTATCTCTATTCATTTTCTGACATGTGAATTGTGATCTATACAGTCTGATTAAAATTCGACCTTGTTCCGAGGAATAAAGGTTGCGCAATAATACACTTACATATTCAGGATATACAAATATCTATCTCCTCTTAAATCCAACCGTACAGAGGTATGTGGTAGTTATGTTGTGCTCTGGGATTACATCTGTTGGCAGTCTGACCGAACATGTGCAGATAACATATAATATGAGAACTTTATATCTTTTCACATACTACTAGTCTATGGGTGTATGTGATTAAATTGTTGATATTGCATGTAACTTATGGGATTGAAGTTCGATCTGTACAATGATAATAAAACATGAGGTAGAAGGGCGAGGCTCCACACACGGGAGTTTCGCTCATTAATAGCGCTGGGACGGATCGTACAAGTCTAACCTTTTAACTATGATAAAGGAGGGGTAATAGGGTCGGTCTGGTATGGGCCTGGATAAGATAATTTGTTAATGTCCATTGGAAATTTGTTGTAAACTGTTTTCAGGCAAAACAAAAAATACATAAACTTTATATATCACATAGAGATAAATAGATATACAATACACACATATATTAACCAAGTTAAATCACTCACAATAAAGTCACAAATTCTCCCACCACCCAACATCCCCAGTATGAACAGTATGGGTGAAATAACACAGCCATGATGCGCACCTGTAGCTGTACAAACACATGATGAATCAGTACCATTTACACAAACAAATTGTGGTCTGTTGACCAGAAAGGAATTTATCCATCCAATCAAATTTGAGTTGACATCCATGTCTAAGAGTTTCTTCATTAATACATGAGGTTGAATGGTATTAAATGCTGAGCTGAAGTCTACAAATAATATCCTTACATATGAACCACAATTCTCTAAATGTTGAGATATTTTGTCCAAAAGGGTAATAGTAGCATCCTTAACTCCTCTACTAGGCCTGTAAGCAAATTGTAACGGATCTAAGAGTGGATTTATTTGATTCAATAATATAACTTTTATCAGACGTTCAAAACTTTCCATGGCAATTGAAGTCAATGCAACAGGTCTATAATCATTATTGGCCAATGGTTTTGTTTTCTTGGGAACGGGGACAATCTTGGAGGTTTTCCAAAGGATGGGTACTGTGTGTGTATTTAAGGAATATTGAAATATTTCATGAACTATTTTAGACAATTGTTCTCTGCATAATTTCAGTATAATTCCACACAAATTATCTGGACCACACGCTTTACGTACGTTGATTCGGGAAAAAGAATTGATGACATCGTCAATCGAAATAATTATATCATCACCTGGAGGAAGAGGATATAGAACGAATGTCCTACTATCTGAATGGTCAACAGAATCAAATCTTGAATGAAAAGTATTAAGTTCATTTGAGAAGGTGATGTTATCGGTACATTCAATGTCCTGAGGTTTTTTCACAGATCCTATGATAGTTTTGAGTCCACTCCATACACTGCGTATGCTATTTTCTGAAAATTTGTTTTTATTTTATTTATAATCACCTTTACTCTTTCTTGTCAGATGAACGATTTCCTTTTGAAATTACGTCTTACTGTAGTAGTCTATCACCATATCCTGGTTTCATAAAAGTCGAGGCAAGTCTATGACAAGACAATAGAGCTCAATCTGAAAATGAATTAAAGGGTTTGTAAATCGATAATAATTCAAGGACTAAAATCATTATCTTCTTTTGTATTTTGATAATTAACTTATATAAGAATTACGCATCTGCAGTATATCCTCAGACAAAGTTTTGAAAACGTTATTCTGCCTATAATGGAATAATCGAGTTATCAAATCCATAAAATATAAGAATGTTTAGAACGAGAGAATAACCATATTCTGTATCAAACTTCAAACTATACTTGCCACATATTGTAACAAGAAAGAATGTTTAGAACGAGAGAATAACCATATTCTGTATCAAACTTCAAACTATACTTGCCACATATTGTAACAAGAAAGAATGTTTAGAACGAGAGAATAACCATATTCTGTATCAAACTTCAAACCATACTTGCCACATATTGTAACAAGAAAGAATGTTTAGAACGAGAGAATAACCATATTCTGTATCAAACTTCAAACTATACTTGCCACATATTGATATTCAAGGAAAGATTAATTGACTGTGCCAAACAAGATTGGCATGCATAACTTACAGAAAAGAGTCATTACAATTTTATTCCAGCATTAAATCATCATGACCCCAGAATTGTACATAAATGATCTTAATAACATAAAATACCGAAAAGCACTACTAATTTGCCGAAGCTCTTATAATCATCTAGGTATACAATGTATTAGAAAAGTCCTAACTCTAAATGTTCTTTATGTAAAGTTACCGAAGATGAAATCCATATTATATATGATTGTCCAATGTATCAAACTCAATGAAACTCGTTGTGATGATGTACCATTAATGTTCAATAACAGCAGAAATATCAACGGTTTGAAAAAATGACAATTGTACAACACTTTTCATATACGTGGAAAATTCCTCGGATACGCATTTGTGTATTTTCATGAATATTTTATTAATGAATCGCAATGTGGGTCAATTGGCCTTGAAAACAATAAACTGTTGAATTGAATTGAATATTGAAATTTCATATTTCAAACATCATTTGAGACATGCAATGCGGATAGTGAGCCTTAAGAAATCAAATGCTATGGAATATAGGCTGGTCTTAAAATTCAGTATCCGTCGAACTTCATATTTCAAAACATAAAGTATGGTGTTGTTTGTTTTATACAATGTTTTAGGGATGTGGATTGAAGAGATATTACGAACAATAGTAGATAAAATCAAATGTTTAACAAGGGTTAAATTCCGCCACGTTTAGTTTCCTTCCTTTCAGTACACAAGAATGTTTTCATTGTCTCACATCTAGTTTAGTGTCGATAATCAAGAGGTTGTTTAAATCTGCATTTAGTTTTATTTCCGGAATATCAACATTGATGGTATACCAATCTATAACTTTAAATCAATGACTAAAATGTTGATACTGCCAGTCAGTGGCCCATTGTTGCAAATGAAACTGCATTTGCTTTATCCATATTGACCTTCAGGCCTGACGTATGATAAAATGTTGTGAATTGTCCCATTCCTCAGTTCATAAAGAGAGAATTTCGAGCCATTTAGATATTGTTTAGTTTCTTCAGTACATTGGGCGATGATATGTTAAATTTCCTTGATGACATTGTGGTTTATGTTTTGTTATCTCTTATCATTAATTATGCCTAGTTTTTCTGCAAAGAATAGAAATAAATATGTGGAGATTATAAGTATTTGTGTAGGTTTATTAAACTAGATTCGCATAGACTTCCATTTCAGGGTTATGATATGTTGAAATCTCTTGATGATTTGGGTAGGTTTACTTGGGCTACATATATTCAGAATATCTTATTTGAATTTGGTTTTGATATGTATGGCTTTCCTATGATGTTGGTGATAGTAAAGGTTTTATGCAACAATTTAAAATTAGGCTCTCTGATATTCTAAAACTATCATGATCTGCAATTATTCATAATCTTTTAGATTCATTTGCCTACAAGCATTTTAAATCATTATTACATGTAGAAAGCTATATATCATTATCTATACCTCCCTATTTAAAATCCTTTTTAGCAAAATTCAGGTGCAGTAAGTTTGGATTAGGTAAGATGCAACAATGTACCAATGGCGGACAGATGAAATTCACATTCTTTTTTACTGTAAACTGTATGAAGTTGCCAGAAATAGGTTTATTGCTCCATTGTTGTACAATACATCAAACACACATAATTTAAAGGTCTATCCATTGTGTTGTTGGGGGTCACATATTCCACACGTTATTAATGGTGTTACTTTATAGAGAAGTACCGACTGTTACCGAAAACTACCATTTTGATGATAGCCGACTTAGTATGTTGACGATATGAAGGTAAAAGTAGTGATTTCTGCTCGAAATCCGGACAATGCACCGCGTGTAGCGCGCGCCAATGAGTCAAACGTAATTTTGGAATCTTATAAAACAAACAAAATAACAAATTTAGGTTGATAATGTTGAATAGGTCATATAAAAACTGTGTATGTAAATGGAACGTGCAGTTTCGGTTTGTGCACATGCGAAATGATGTTATTCGATTTTAATTGGAAACTAGTAATTATGATATATTAGGCGATTGGGGAAGAATATGCAAGCTGAGTGAATTTGTTAGTATTGTAAACAGCACATATGGTGAGTTGGAGCGTATTAAAGCCAAATAATTTTTATGAAACACAATGGATGCACCTTTAATCTACATTTTTAGCAGTAAAGATAAAGGTATTATCATGAATGTTGTTACCTTTCTTAAAAGTATATTATGTAAAACTAGAGCCTCAATATTATAAATTCATAAACCTGTTATCTTTTATGTGCGCTTGTTCCAAATTTTTAATGTAATCATATTTTGGGCCCATGGCCTTTATACTGAATAAAATGTCTGTCTGTCTGTCTGTTTGTGTTACAAAGTATTGAAAAGCAAAACATAGCATAACACTTTAACATAGAATTAGAAAGTTTCCAAATTGATGAATGTTCATAAATGTTATGACCGGACCCCCATGTATAAGATTTGGGTCTTGCAACCCCCCCCCCCCCCCCCCCCCCCCCCCCCCCTATATCCGCCTATCTTTAATTTCGAAAAAGTTGAATATCAATCTGAAAGATCATTTGCAAATACGTGTTTATTTTGTCATAGTAATAGATTAATGGTTCTTATTTCAAATAATAAACCAGTTGCAGATTCAGATCGGAGGTTCGAGCTTTATACATATACTGTATATATATTGACAGAATAAACAATGATGATGCAATATCATTCTTATTGTTGGTGAAAAGCCCTTTACATTCAGCTATTATAGGTCACTATTGTCACATGATGGTGACGAAACGTTCGAATCATTTTACCCCCGCTTCAATCAACCTGAAATAGTAAGGGGGAGGCTACTCTAGTTTATTATTAGATTCTTCTGGAGAAAGCCAGTTGATGGAGTTGGTCGCGTTTGTCATCCTGATGGTTGCGTTAGCGCTCATCGGTGGTTATATTATTACATCTCTGCTGCTTTTCAGGTTCCCTCTTCTTATACACAAGAAGAAAAAGTTGAAGTTCCAATGTCGGCACATAAGTCACCGAGGCGGTAAGTCGCATGTCGATCTGTCAGTGTCAAAATGCTTCGTCGCGTTTGCACTGTCATTGTCTGATTGTTGTCAATGAGACTGAGCGGAATATTCGAGACACTCTCCACATTTGATTATACTGGATTTATTGAATATAGACACTTTAATTTGCCTTTGTTATCTACCTTTGATCTTTCTGATTCACTCGTGACATCGAATATAATACAGTTATTCAATAAGACAAACATATTATTTTCTTCTTTTGTTTAAATTATTAATGGTGTTTATGTTTACACTGAGTGATTGTTCGTCATTTTTATTTTTTTTATGAAATAAAATACTAAGGGGCATGCCTCAAAGTCACTTAACAACTTGTTAATCCTCCTATTGTCAAAGCTGGTTTTAATTTGAAATCTCTTAAAAAGAAAATTTAGGTGGATTTTCAATTTCAAGGTTGAAGATAAAAAAAAATAAATGTTTTCTAAAAATTGAAATTAAAATATTTGTCAAAATGCCATCAAATAGCTAAGAATGTGACTTTTAAAAGCAAAACAAATTGTTTGTCCCCGCCCAATGCAAGTTTGAGGGACAGTTGTCTCCAACCCCTATAACCCATTAAATTTGCTTTTCATTAGCCTAGTTGACACTAACTGTAGAGTAGTAACTAAATGAGGCTCCAGCCAACCCGTGACCCCGTCAGCCATTCCCATCCCCAAAATAAAGTAACACACACCTCATTTCATATATCCTCAAACACCTAAGAAGTGACCGCACTGGCAGAACAGTGAACTGCACCTGTATCAATACACATGGTCATTGACATGAGCTAATACACAGGTGCTTGGTTGCCACTGTGAAGACATGCCAGTAAATTATGAATTAAATGCCTCTTTGCCTATTAATGGTGTTGCAGACATTGAATTGGAATGCTATTTAAATTTTTTTCAAAATAACATAATTTTCCGGTCACAGTCTTAATGTTTATACTGATAAATTGATACTGATTAATATTGTTTGATTATGGACCCCTCTTTTTTTCTTCTTTTTTTTTAGATAAAGGACAAACTCAACTTGTTCTTTTACAAATATTTATAAACACATTCTAGAATATAAAATGTGTTCATCTCATCATGATCTCTCCTACTTATGAAAGTACAAAAGATCAGATCGCGTAGCCTATACAGTATTAACAAAGTTGCTTCTTTGATATTTGCAAGATTTATAATATACCATTGTCTTGAGATCGGATACTTTAATTAGGATACATAGCAGTGCAGTCATGCATACTCTTCTATGTTCATCCACGGACTTAAATTATTTAATTTAAGTCCGTGGTTCATCACACACTGCTACACTTGGGTTACAAAGAATGACATAAACTCACTGGAGTGGAACGCTTGACATAAAACAATAACATAAAACTCACACCGCCAAATGCATAATTTATCCTGAATTAACATGGGTTTGTAGACTTATTGCCTATACATAAACATTTGAATTAATTTGCTCTCTGAAATAACATTTCTTTAATTTTCACTGTTATTTAAGAAGTCATGCTTATCTGATTATCAGTTAAACACTGTTGACAATAAATAAGTTTAAAA
The DNA here is from genome assembly GCA_936450465.1 of Gibbula magus. Lineage (NCBI taxonomy): Eukaryota > Metazoa > Mollusca > Gastropoda > Trochida > Trochidae > Gibbula > Gibbula magus. Next base: position 24,977,172 of record OW388295.1, on the reverse strand, counting down.
TTATAAAATATCGAAATTATTTTTGAAATGTTTTTTTTCTAGGTGCTGGAGAGAATTTGGAAAACACAATAGCAGCTTTCAAACAGTGAGTATTAGACAAAGATGATTTTCTTTACCGTATTCAACTTAATAAGGGTCCGTCCCTAATGAGAGGCTGAAATACAAACATGTGGTGTGCTTCCTCCTCTCTCGTCAAACTTGGTGAAACATGTCCAGGAAACTTGCCCTGACAAGGTGTCTGTTCCTTGCTGTCAGCATGTTCTAACAAGGGAATTCTGTACAAGACAATGCTTCAAATATACAGGGGTCAATATTACCATTTAGATGCACTAGCCATGTCGACTAGTTTCTGAAAGTACTACTCCAAGCATATTCCTGCCAGCCAACTGCACCTCAATCTCATTAAAATCAGATCGAATGTGACACTCATACTGCACAGCATTCTTGATCTGAGTACTGCACTGCAAGGGTCTTGTGACCTTGTCTGAGAATTCACCTTCCTTAAATTCACAACCATGCTTAGGTAAATATCAAATCTTTCCTACGACTGTCTAGCCTCATCACTGATTGGCTGGACTGTCTAGCCTCATCACTGATTGGCTGGACTGTCTAATCTCATCACTGATTGGCTGGACTGTCTAGCCTCATCACTGATTGGCTGGACTGTCTAGCCTCATCACTGATTTGCTGGACTGTCTAATCTCATCACTGATTGGCTGGACTGTCTAGCCTCATCATTGATTGGCTGGACTGTCTAGCCTCATCACTGATTGGCTGGACTGTCTAGCCTCATCACTGATTGGCTGGAATGAAGAGTCATGAGACATGGCACTTATTGGATCAAGAACACAGCGAGGTACAACTGTTACATTCTGTCTGATTTTAATGAGATTGACATCTACACGATCATATGTCTTCAAATTTTAACCAGCCCATCAAACTCCTGGTCATTACATTTATTAGCTGAGCATCCTGATCACCAGCATAGGCTATTTGTTAGCTCATAGTAAAAACAGCTGAAGCAACAAACCAAGAAGATGGCTGTAGGATTCCTCCTCCAGCTCAGCAACTATTTCTACAATTACGTAACCATAGAGAACTGTTCTACATTGAAATTCATCTTCAACCTGTACAGAGCCATAGTGGTATTGCCGGCTACTAGTCTCTATGATAAATGTGAACATTTACTGAAATTGGCGTAAAACTCTTAATCATACCACAACCTCATATTTATTTGGTCACAATTTGAGAAAGTAGTCTAATGGAGATTTGATAAATATTTTCTAAATGTTCTTCACGAATTGATTGGTATCATTTAAAAAATCTGATGTAATATCAAGTGATATGTTTTCAGAAACAGCAAGTCACTGTTTTTATGTAAACTGACCGACCAAATATTTTGATGACTCGGCAGTGTGTGTAGTAAATGTCAACAAAGAACCACTCCTAGGATATATAGAGGATATTTGAAATGTCTCATCGAATACCATTTATATCTCATCGAGTGAAGTAGAAATGTATATTTTCACGAGTGGTGCAGCCACGGGTGTAAATATATTATTTCTTCTTCACGAGATGAGATATACATGGTATTCAAATGTTCTATTTATTAGATTTAGCAAACCATGCGTATAGTTGGTAAATGACGTTCATTTTGTAAACAGAGCCTCCATGGTCGCCTTCCTTTCCACGGCCATCCTATGACGTCATCTTATTGTTACGATGAGGTCATATGATTGAAAGTGTTATTTCACTGAGTGAAAATACAGATTTTATTTTAATCGATAAATGTTGTATTTCACCACTGAAAATGGAATAAATGATGATATCTCAATATTGTACATTGTTGAAGTGTTATATTGATACCATTTCAGTGAACATTACATCATTTCTTGAAACAAACATTATAAATACTCATTGAAAACAACATGCAGCCAGTGTATAAAATAGTTGAACAAACATCAGCCAAGCAGCAGTGCTTGTGTCAAAATGTAACCGAGAACAAATAAGGAATAATATTTATTTTTATTTTTAACTAATATAAACTGCTCTTGAATATGTTTTTCTTCTTTTGTGTGATTTTTGCTTTAATTAACATTTAAACAGATTTGTAAATATTTCATTTTATTTTTTCTCAAAAAGATACAGTATCAATGACTTATGTCCATTCAGCAGAACAATTCTTATCCAGTGTCAATACAGGGCTTGAAATACTCAATACATATTTATAATTTTGAAGTAACTGGCAACATAACCTTTGAACTCTGTGTCAGCAATTCCTGTTAAACACTGGATTGTTTAGTTATCAGTGTCAAATGAGGAAACAATCCTTAACCCTGCAGTCATCTGATGTAGTTGAACTTTGTTCCTCCTGTATTTACTTATATTCTAACTCTTACTTATTTAGTCTACATGTTTGTTGAAGTGTGGCAATACTTAGAAAGATTTGTGTACTCAGTAATATCAAGATGGTCACATGATTAAAAAAAGAGAAATTTTATAAATAATAAAAATATGTGTGTTAGTTGCTTTTTTATTCAAATTATTGTATAACTGTTTCATTCAGTGTATCAGATATCATATTGTTTTCTCAAGCAAAGCGGCTACTCCTGTAGACAAAAATTGAAAATAAATTGAAATTTAATGATAATTAACTAACAAAAGTGCAATTTGATGAAGGTAATTATATGAAGTAAAAGCAATGTTTATGCCAGTAAACTTTATTTTTAATTTTATTACGTAAATTGCAATTGAATCACCTAAAATTAAAACATTTAAGATTAACAAATAAATTTCAAGATAAAATTAGTTTGGGATATGACTACTTATTATAACATATTTTCAGAATTCACCATTACATCGTGCTTTCAGCTGTCCACTGTCACTGCTTTCATTGTTATTTGTTGCAAATAGACTAGAGTCACCACCTTTGATGATCATTTTCCTCTCGTGTGTGGTAATGGAAATAATAACTAAGATTTGATTGTTTTATATCTTAAATGCTGTAAAAATGGTAGAATGGTATACTTTATCTTTGTTTCAATACGTATTGCGATGCAGAACCCTGATTCTGAAGGGCACGATAGCGCAGTGGTTAGCGCGTTCGGCTTCGGAACAAGGGGTCCCGGGTTTGAATCCCTCCAAGGACAGTCACACTGCAACTTAGTCTGCAGTAGAAAACTATTCTACACACAGTAAGGTCTGGGTGCAATGCTACACTGAATTTCAGTGCAATACCACCCATGGCTCGCAAGTTTCACCACTATACATAGCCACATGGCTTTCTCCCTGCAATAATACTAGCATCAAAGATATAAGTGAAATGCTCTTGAAAGCTGCGTTAAACCCCTAGTCACCTCACCCCTGCTTCTGATTCAGTTTATATTCAATTTACAACCAAAAATGCAACAATCGTAAGTCACAACAAAACATGTTTTTATTGAAAATATCTTTGGAATGTGAAACTAGAAATATATATAAACTAGAATTATATGAAATTATTAACATAAAATATGGTATGCAGTACAAACCAAAACAAATTTTCGTGAAAATTCAAATCCATGAAATATATATGATTATATATTCTTATAACACATCAACTTCCAAACGCAAGGCATAACTCTTGCCAGTCTCCATTACTGGCTGATTTAAGCCTTGCAGTATTTCCCTCGCTTTGTTGTGCCAAGGTAGTGATTTGTTGCACCTGAAATGCATAGTTGGCCTGGATTTCCAAGCACAGATATCTGAAGGAAATACTGCAAGGCCTAAATCAGCCAGTAATAGAGACTGGCAAGAGTTATGCCTTGCGTTTGGAAGTTGATAAGACATGCAAAGCACTGTATTGCGATAAAAAATATCCAGTTCATAAAGGATATTAGTGAAATAACTATGGCATAGGGTCCTTGATGTGTAATTTCTTGACTTACTATTGGTTTTCAAAAAATGTTTCAGCGCATTAGATATGACTACAGAGATGCTGGAACTGGATTGTCATGTGACCAGAGATGGCCAGGTCGTCGTGTCACATGACCAATCTCTCGACCGTACGTGTGGCTGTGATGTCAAGATTGCCTCCATTGATTACAAGGTGCGATTTTGATCTCATTACTTACATACATACCAAAATCTCCATTCAATTATACGTGAAATCTTTTTAGAAAGTCAGTGACTGTCTTGAGTAACCGTTGACTTGCTGTGTGATGAATATTCTCCTTGACGCTCTGTCTGCTCATACAGGTATAATCAGGTCATGTCTATCATCAATATTCTCAACACTCTGTCTGCTCATACAGGTATAATCAGGTTATGTCTATCACCAATATTCTCCTCGACACTGTGTCTGCTAATACAGGAATAATCAGGTCATGTCTATCACCAATATTCTCCTTGACAGTCTGTCTGCTCATACAGGAATAATCAGGTCATGTCTATCACCAATATTCTCCTCGACACTCTGTCTGCTCATACAGGAATAATCAGGTCATGTCTATCACCAATATTCTCCTCGACACTCTGTCTGCTCATACAGGAATAATCAGGTCATGTCTATCACCAATATTCTCCTCGACACTCTGTCTGCTCATACAGGTATAATCAGGTTATGTCTATCACCAATATTCTCCTCGACTCTCTGTCTGCTCATACAGGTATAATCAGGTCATGTCTATCACCAATATTCTCCTCGACACTCTGTCTGCTCATACAGGAATAATCAGGTCATGTCTATCATCAATATTCTCAACACTCTGTCTGCTCATACAGGTATAATCAGGTTATGTCTATCACCAATATTCTCCTCGACACTCTGTCTGCTCATACAGGAATAATCAGGTCATGTCTATCATCAATATTCTCCTTGACAGTCTGTCTGCTCATACAGGAATAATCAGGTCATGTCTATCACCAATATTCTCCTTGACTCTCTGTCTGCTCATACAGGAATAATCAGGTCATGTCTATCACCAATATTCTCCTCGACTCTCTGTCTGCTCATACAGGAATAATCAGGTCATGTCTATCACCAATATTCTCCTCGACTCTCTGTCTGCTCATACAGGAATAATCAGGTCATGTCTATCACCAATATTCTCCTTGACGCTCTGTCTGCTCATACAGGAATAATCAGGTCATGTCTATCACCAATATTCTCCTCGACACTCTGTCTGCTCATACAGGAATAATCAGGTCATGTCTATCACCAATATTCTCCTCGACACTCTGTCTGCTCATACAGGAATAATCAGGTCATGTCTATCACCAATATTCTCCTCGACACTCTGTCTGCTCATACAGGAATAATCAGGTCATGTCTATCACCAATATTCTCCTCGACACTCTGTCTGCTCATACAGGAATAATCAGGTCATGTCTATCACCAATATTCTCCTCGACACTCTGCTCATACAGGAATAATCAGGTCATGTCTATCATCAATATTCTCCTTGACTCTCTGTCTGCTCATACAGGAATAATCAGGTCATGTCTATCACCAATATTCTCCTCGACACTCTGTCTGCTCATACAGGAATAATCAGGTCATGTCTATCATCAATATTCTCCTCGACACTCTGTCTGCTCATACAGGAATAATCAGTTCATGTCTATCATCAATATTCGTCTTGACACTCTGTCTGCTCATACAGGAATAATCAGGTCATGTCTATCACCAATATTCTCCTCGACACTCTGTCTGCTCATACAGGAATAATCAGGTCATGTCTATCATCAATATTCTCCTCGACACTCTGTCTGCTCATACAGGAATAATCAGTTCATGTCTATCATCAATATTCTCCTCGACACTCTGTCTGCTCATACAGGAATAATCAGGTCATGTCTATCATCAATATTCTCCTTGACACTCTGTCTGCTCATACAGGAATAATCAGGTCATGTCTATCATCAATATTCTCTGTGACACTCTGTCTGCTCATACAGGAATAATCAGGTCATGTCTATCATCAATATTCTCCTCGACACTCTGTCTGCTCATACAGGAATAATCAGGTCATGTCTATCATCAATATTCTCCTTGACACTCTGTCTGCTCATACAGGAATAATCAGGTCATGTCTATCATCAATATTCTCCTCAACACTCTGTCTGCTCATACAGGAATAATCAGGTCATGTCTATCACCAATATTCTCCTCGACACTCTGTCTGCTCATACAGGAATAATCAGGTCATGTCTATCACCAATATTCTCCTCGACACTCTGTCTGCTCATACAGGAATAATCAGGTCATGTCTATCACCAATATTCTCCTCGACACTCTGTCTGCTCATACAGGAATAATCAGGTCATGTCTATCATCAATATTCTCCTCGACACTCTGTCTGCTCATACAGGAATAATCAGGTCATGTCTATCACCAATATTCTCCTCGACACTCTGCTCATACAGGAATAATCAGGTCATGTCTATCATCAATATTCTCCTTGACTCTCTGTCTGCTCATACTGGAATAATCAGGTCATGTCTATCACCAATATTCTCCTCGACACTCTGTCTGCTCATACAGGAATAATCAGGTCATGTCTATCATCAATATTCTCCTCGACACTCTGTCTGCTCATACAGGAATAATCAGGTCATGTCTATCATCAATATTCTCCTTGACACTCTGTCTGCTCATACAGGAATAATCAGGTCATGTCTATCATCAATATTCTCTTTGACACTCTGTCTGCTCATACAGGAATAATCAGGTCATGTCTATCATCAATATTCTCCTCGACACTCTGTCTGCTCATACAGGAATAATCAGGTCATGTCTATCATCAATATTCTCTGTGACACTCTGTCTGCTCATACAGGAATAATCAGGTCATGTCTATCACCAATATTCTCCTCGACACTCTGTCTGCTCATACAGGAATAATCAGGTCATGTCTATCATCAATATTCTCCTCGACACTCTGTCTGCTCATACAGGAATAATCAGGTCATGTCTATCATCAATATTCTCTGTGACACTCTGTCTGCTCATACAGGAATAATCAGGTCATGTCTATCATCAATATTCTCCTTGACACTCTGTCTGCTCATACAGGAATAATCAGGTCATGTCTATCACCAATATTCTCCTTGACTCTCTGTCTGCTCATACAGAAATAATCAGGTCATGTCTATCATCAATATTCTCCTCGACACTCTGTCTGCTCATACAGGAATAATCAGGTCATGTCTATCATCAATATTCTCCTCGACACTCTGTCTGCTCATACAGGAATAATCAGGTCATGTCTATCATCAATATTCTCAACACTCTGTCTGCTCATACAGGAATAATCAGGTCATGTCTATCACCAATATTCTCCTCGACACTCTGTCTGCTCATACAGGAATAATCAGTTCATGTCTATCACCAATATTCTCCTCGACACTCTGTCTGCTCATACAGGAATAATCAGGTCATGTCTATCATCAATATTCTCCTTGACAGTCTGTCTGCTCATACAGGTATAATCAGGTTATGTCTATCACCAATATTCTCCTCGACACTCTGTCTGCTCATACAGGAATAATCAGGTCATGTCTATCATCAATATTCTCCTTGACAGTCTGTCTGCTCATACAGGTATAATCAGGTTATGTCTATCATCAATATTCTCCTTGACAGTCTGTCTGCTCATACAGGTATAATCAGGTTATGTCTATCATCAATATTCTCCTTGACACTCTGTCTGCTCATACAGGAATAATCAGGTCATGTCTATCACCAATATTCTCCTTGACAGTCTGTCTGCTCATACAGGAATAATCAGGTCATGTCTATCATCAATATTCTCTGTGACACTCTGTCTGCTCATACAGGAATAATCAGGTCATGTCTATCACCAATATTCTCCTCGACACTCTGTCTGCTCATACAGGAATAATCAGGTCATGTCTATCATCAATATTCTCCTCGACACTCTGTCTGCTCATACAGGAATAATCAGGTCATGTCTATCATCAATATTCTCTGTGACACTCTGTCTGCTCATACAGGAATAATCAGGTCATGTCTATCATCAATATTCTCCTTGACACTCTGTCTGCTCATACAGGAATAATCAGGTCATGTCTATCACCAATATTCTCCTTGACTCTCTGTCTGCTCATACAGAAATAATCAGGTCATGTCTATCATCAATATTCTCCTCGACACTCTGTCTGCTCATACAGGAATAATCAGGTCATGTCTATCATCAATATTCTCCTCGACACTCTGTCTGCTCATACAGGTATAATCAGGTCATGTCTATCACCAATATTCTCTGTGACACTCTGCTCTTACAGGAATAATCAGGTCATGTCTATCATCAATATTCTCAACACTCTGTCTGCTCATACAGGAATAATCAGGTCATGTCTATCACCAATATTCTCCTCGACACTCTGTCTGCTCATACAGGAATAATCAGTTCATGTCTATCACCAATATTCTCCTCGACACTCTGTCTGCTCATACAGGAATAATCAGGTCATGTCTATCATCAATATTCTCCTTGACAGTCTGTCTGCTCATACAGGTATAATCAGGTTATGTCTATCACCAATATTCTCCTCGACACTCTGTCTGCTCATACAGGAATAATCAGGTCATGTCTATCATCAATATTCTCCTTGACAGTCTGTCTGCTCATACAGGTATAATCAGGTTATGTCTATCATCAATATTCTCCTTGACAGTCTGTCTGCTCATACAGGTATAATCAGGTTATGTCTATCATCAATATTCTCCTTGACACTCTGTCTGCTCATACAGGAATAATCAGGTCATGTCTATCACCAATATTCTCCTTGACAGTCTGTCTGCTCATACAGGAATAATCAGGTCATGTCTATCATCAATATTCTCTGTGACACTCTGTCTGCTCATACAGGTATAATCAGGTCATGTCTATCACCAATATTCTCCTCGACACTCTGTCTGCTCATACAGGAATAATCAGTTCATGTCTATCACCAATATTCTCCTCGACACTCTGTCTGCTCATACAGGAATAATCAGGTCATGTCTATCATCAATATTCTCCTTGACAGTCTGTCTGCTCATACAGGTATAATCAGGTTATGTCTATCACCAATATTCTCCTCGACACTCTGTCTGCTCATACAGGAATAATCAGGTCATGTCTATCATCAATATTCTCCTTGACAGTCTGTCTGCTCATACAGGTATAATCAGGTTATGTCTATCATCAATATTCTCCTTGACAGTCTGTCTGCTCATACAGGTATAATCAGGTTATGTCTATCATCAATATTCTCCTTGACACTCTGTCTGCTCATACAGGAATAATCAGGTCATGTCTATCACCAATATTCTCCTTGACAGTCTGTCTGCTCATACAGGAATAATCAGGTCATGTCTATCATCAATATTCTCTGTGACACTCTGTCTGCTCATACAGGTATAATCAGGTTATGTCTATCATCAATATTCTCCTTGACACTCTGTCTGCTCATACAGGAATAATCAGGTCATGTCTATCACCAATATTCTCCTTGACACTCTGTCTGCTCATACAGGAATAATCAGGTCATGTCTATCATCAATGTTCTCCGCAAGTCATAACATAACATAACACCAATCTCTGTCACTGTCTAATTTAAGCCTTGCTGCATTTTGTTACATTTCCTGTACTAGCCTGTCAGTGCACACTATGAAGTTCAGGTACAGTGCTCTGCCACACTAAAACAGGAGGAATTCTAAAACACCAAAAATCTGACATTTATATACATTTAGAAAAAATAAATCGAAATTGAGTTTTTAAAATTATCCAAAATGACCTTCATGAATATTTATTGAGAGATGGGAATAATTAGTGTGGCTAAGGGGATATTGTATAAATTTCATATACTCTTTGGTATTGTGTTTTATTAGATTTCTTGGAATTTGTTGTCAAGATTTCTGTATATCTAACATCACATATTTAAATTTTCTCACCTCATAAATCCAGTTTTAGTTGAAGGAATATCTGAACTGCTTTAGACCACGTCCTCTTGTCTTCAACTTTGTTCATCTGTCTTCATTTTTCAGGACCTTCCATCAATCAAATCATCATTGAAAGTCGACTTTAGTGGAGGTAGGTATTTACTATTTAGTGACAATGACGAGAAACAAAGATAATTCTATTCCAAACAGCAAGCAGACCATGCTTCCATTCATTGAGCTACCAGCATACATCCGATTACTGGTAGAAGATACTGTTACACAGAAACAGTTCCTACAAATATCCATTATTATAATTACTTATTATGATAATAAGTGTAAATGGAATGTCATAAGATTTATTAAGAACAGTAACGTGATATTATAGCTTGTTCTGATTAAATTTAAAAAAAAAACTTTTTGTTTTGTCCCCAGAGTATGAGATATCAGGGGGAGAAGACCGACGTATTCCGCTTCTCCGTGACGTCTTCGAAGCTTTCCCAGATACCATCATTAACATCGACATCAAGACAAATGATGATGAACTTATTACAAAGGTACAAACAGAAGTCCTAGTCTAGTTTGCCTGTTCATTTCTTCTAAGTTTCTAGAGTAGTGTGCTGGGACCCCTTTCACAAAGCACTATAGTGAAAGTGCAAATATTTCAAAATAAAGTGCTTATGCTATCAAGAAGTGATTTGAACAGTTCAAACATTATGGAAATACTGGGTATTAAATTATTAAAAAATTTTTTTATCAATATTCTGCTCCTGTTTCAACAGCAGTTGCCAAGATCTTATTACTTGAAAACCGACAATAATAGGAGAATAAGGTTTTCTGAATAATAACTACTTTATTTTTACCATGTGTTAATTAACAGAGTGTTTTAGAGTTTATGCTTTCTCATGCCTCAGGTAGAATGTGGGGTATAACAAGGGTCAATACGTTTATACAGATTATTAACCAATGTGGGTCTACATATCCCATGTAAGTAAATTTGACTAAAACAAAGTTTCACGATAATAGTTGTCACTTTAGAAAATATTTTTACATATATAATAATTATGATTGTAATAAATTTCTAATTATCCAGTCAGGATAGCTCAATGGCACTTGAAAAGAAAAGAAGTATATATCACAAATCTAGTTCATCATAATACTCATGGAATTTATATACAATTATAGACTGGTGATTTGGTCAATACCTGTTTTTATGGACCCGAGAAAACAATATTGACCAAGGACGAAGTCCGCGGTCAATATTGTTTTCTCAGGTCAATAAGAACAGGTATTGACCAAATCACCAGTCCATAATTGTTTTATTATGTATTTGACACAGGAACGAAAGGAAAACAATGAAATTCAGTAAAAATGTAATTTGGTTTGAAGAGCTGGGACTACGGTCAGATGACGTCATGGTTACAATAGCATGACGTCATGCAACAATCGACTGACGTCACTCAAGTCAATACAACTTTTGGTCGGAGTCAATACGCTTTTCTGTCGACGGTCACGTGATCACCTTTCGACCAATCAGATCGCTTGAAAAACATGCTCACATAATAATTTCTATTATTTTCTGTTCATTCTGTGTATTGTCTAATTAAGTAGGATGGCAGATATTCTCTTTACCCTGTCCCTACCTTCTTCGCAGCTCACTGGGCCTGGAGAGAAACACTTAATAGATGGTGTTCCAATATCATTCTGGAATTGATGAAGTTGATCTAATTGGTGCTGCAACGATTCACTACGATGTATCGAAAATGGATACAAAGTAAAGACATCAAAACTCGATTCATGATTCAAAATATCGATTCGATTAACGTTCATTTTTTTCATGCTAAAATAATAAAATGTCACCTGATTTTATTACAATTAGATCGTGAAATTGCATTCGCGAGCAATGACAAGTCACATGTGAACGGGAGACCAAGTTCAGTGTCTACAATATGTAACGTAGACTAGTCAATGATTGGTTTATATCCTCACCTTTGAGATTCTCTGCCAATCAGCGTGGCTTATACATTTGTCTTAGCAACGCCGCATAGCAACAATCAAAATGGCAGATTTTTGTTTTTCTGTAGTGTTTAAAAATTGAATCGAAATAAATCGATTCAAACTGTTAAAATAAATAAATCGAATCGAACTTGTCTAGGTGAATCGTTGCAGCCCTAGATCTAATCCCAATAACAAGAAACTACCTCCACAGCTTCACCCAGTGTCTATTACATTTGTGTTTACTGGTATTTGAGCTTGTGCTTTGAAAAACCAACCATCCCACCATCAGCGTATTATATCGACAATCCCTAATCCCTTGCTCAGCTTTCACCTTGAACCTCTGAATGTTGATTACTCATCGGCGTCATCGCATGCATTTTGTCGACAAATGAATTGTTGAGAGTTGAAATTTAACGGTCGTTCATCATTCTTCTCATCTAGGAACTACCAATATTATACAATTGTTTACTTCGGTTATCGGTGAAGCAGATTACTGAAGTCATGCAATAACTGTTTTATTATATAATTCATGAAGGTGGAAAATTATTTTCAAAAATTCATTTTTTTAAGTAATTTTTTTTTCAAAAAAGGTTTTGTTTCTAATTTTACTTGTAAACCTAAAATTAATGACAACGTACACTGTGAAAACATTCTAAACATGAACAGGAAACATCAATTAAACAGCGCTCCTCGCAGCGATGATCTATTTTTAGCTCCAGGTCATTGGATTGTTATGTTGACCTCGCGTGACGCTTCCTGCGGTCAACATAACGTGTGATCATTGTCGATGACTATCCGTCTCGGCCAATCAGAAAACAGAACACTCGTCCATCATATAGTAATGCTTGATATTTATTCAAGTGACTGGTTATTTAGCTCGATACAAGACAAAAGTTAACAGAGGATCAGCTGATCAAAACCAACCAATCCTTCTCAAACTTTGGCAGGCACTGTAATGTGTAGACGGATTCCCCCAGGCGGACTTACTGGCTACTTTAGCCTTCATGTACCCTTCTCTGGTTAGGACAGTTTTCTTTCTTCTGGATCTTGCTTTTCTAAATGACCTATCAATCCAACACTTTCCATCTTTCTCGGCTGTAGGTGTGTGACCTAGTGAAGGAGTTTGATCGAGAGGAGAAGACAGCTTGGGGAAACGGGAACAATGTGGTCGCTCTCAAACTATATAAACAGGTTAGTCACCATCAGATTTAAATAAATGCCAATAATGATAATAATATAAATATTAATAATGCCTGATATCTTTCTGGTTTTTTTCTCACAGGCATGGTATTTTATTCTACAAATCAAAATATTTGAAAAAGACTGGGTTGCAAGTTCTATGAATATTCATAGGATTGAGCTGGTTACTTTCCTCGTTTTTCTAAGGACCTATGTTGAATAGGAAGGACATTGTTAGGATTATTAAAGGACAATCTAATACCTATACAACCTTTATATAGTCTATTTAGCCTGTACAGTCTATACAAAATTGTATGTCCTTAACACAACAAATTTACATTTGTAAAGTTTCTTTAATATTTTGATTTCTATTTTTTCCAGAATCCAAACATTCCGCTGTTTTTCTCGTTAAAGCGAGTGCTAATATTGATGCTTTATTTCTACACTGGGTTACTTCCCTTTATTCCGCTGAAGGAGTCTCTGTTTGAAACAATGATGCCTAGCATCCTACTTGAGTAAGTACCAACACTTCTCATTGGTTAATCAGTCTTTGTATCGTGTATTCTGTAACATGATTGGTCATTGGTATCTTACCATTACATTCTTCTCCATCAGGGTATTATCCGTGAAACTGTAATCCAAATCCCTCTGATTGTGTAAGATATGTTTGACATTAAAGGTACATTATCAGTTTTGCATGATATATTATTTAGTTCTAAAATGTACCAAATTACAAAAGGTGCAGGTTTAGGATATATTTTCTAACTCAACTTTCATTTTCACCCCCAAATGCTTAAAATATCAAACAAATATATATATGTTTCAATGAAAAACAAGGAATGGTCTTACGTATGTGTAATAGCCGAAAATTATGGCTCTATCTCACGTATGTACCCTTTATAAGACCTATTAAACACTATAGAAGCAAATCTGTCTTCCTATCTAGTTTATAAAACTTGCCAAAATTACGTTTGACTTAATGGCTGCAGCAAGTCATGGTCCATTGTACGATTTTCGATCATGACCACGACTTTGAATGGTTGTATTTTAGTTATACTGCACTGATTGACCGTAAACTGGTTATTTTCGGTTAAAGTTGATAATTATCCATTTAATAACACAAATTATAACATTGGACACATATGTGACCTCACCAACATGATTATGTCACTTTATTAGATTAAAAATAACAAGTCCCTTGATTAGAAGTCACATGATCAATCTCCACTTTTTAACTCATCTGATTATAGCATGGTGCCATTGGTAAACTTTTCACTTTTTCGACATCTTCTCCAGAACAAGTGATTCTAGAGCGCTGAAATTTTATGTACAGACTCCTTGGCCAATGGGGATTTTTAAACTTTAAATGACCTAATGACCTATTTTAATTTTCCTCTCGGTTACGTAAAGTACTTGAAATTTGTTATTTACATTCTGAAACTTATTTAGTTTATTGTTTAAAGCCTGATGAGATACAGAGCCATTTTCTTAGAATTTAATTGAGTTGAAAATAGTTGTTTCCATGGTAACAATTTGGACTTAGTCTATTTGAAGGGTAAGGTTTGTTTCCGGATCTCTAAAACTGCTTCACCAATCGTCACCATATTTGATATACTGCCTCCCCATATCATGTAGATGTGCCTTTTGGGTGTTTAAACTTTTTAAGCTTTATTATACCCCTGCTACGAAGTAAGCGGGGGTATATAGCGGTCATTCCTTCCGTCCGGTAAATTTTCTCAAAAACCGAACTTTGTACAGTTGTTAACCATGTTCTTCCGATCGCACACAGACAATTTTCAATTTTTCTGAGATTTAAATTTTTTTTGGTTTCCATGGAAACGTCACTTTTTGACTTAGTTTTATTGTGTTCAATGGGGACAAGTTTTCTCGGATACTGTTCAACCAAGGTGAATGAAAATTTGTTTGTGAGTACTCATGACCATACTCTTTATCGAGTTCGAAAACCAGTTCCGAAATATTTTTTACGGAGTTATGGCCCTTGAATCCAAAATTTAACTTAGTACCAAAAGAACTCTGATGCTCCAATGGGGACAAGTTTTCTCGGAAACTATTACATCTACGTGAATGAAATTTAATATGGAGGTATTCCAGATGATACTCTTCATCGAGTTCGAAAACCAGTTCCAAAATATTATTTTTTATGGAGTTATGGCCCTTGAATCCGAAATTGAACTTAGTACCAAAAGAACTGTGATGCTCCAATGGGGAAAAGTTTTCTCGGAAACTATTAAGTCCAGGTGAATGAAATTTAATATGGAGGTAGTCCAGATGATACTCTTCATCGAGTTCACAGTCCAGTTCCGAAATAATTTTTTTTACGGAGTTGTGAAGCCCTTGAATCTGTAATTGAACTTTGTACCAAAAGAGCTGTGATGCTCCAATTGGGACAAGTTTTCTCGGCAGCTATTACATCTAGGTGAATAAATTTTACATGTAGGTAGTCCAGATGATACTCTTCATCGAGTTCACAGTCCAGTTCCGAAATAATTTTTTTACGGAGTTATGAAGCCCTTGAATCTGTAATTGAATTTGGTACAAATTACCGGTGTGATGCTCTAATGGGAAAAATTACCTGAAAAATATTACATCTTGGTGAATGAAATTTTGTAATAACAGTCAGTTCCTAAAATTATTTTGGACAATATTATGATGCTTGAAGCTGTTTTTTAAACATAGTAACCTTCACATCTATTATTCTCAATGGACGGATAGCGGATGGCGGGGTATGTGTGCCATGCTCACTTTTTTCTTGTTTTTTTTCTGTTTTCTTGGCAACATTTTGGACTTTGTCTTTTAGAAAGGTAATAACTCAAATTGATTTGGGGGAAGGAGTAGATAAAACACAGTATAGTTTTTTAATTTTATTCTGCTAAAACCAACCATTCAGCTTACATGGAGCTGGAGGGATAAGCCATCTCTTCTGATGGCTCTTGTTATATTGAAAAAGTACATTTCAGATGTATGACTGTGCGGGTGCAATGAGTGAATAAACGTTCACGGAATCATGTAAACACAGTGTTCCCGTTAACCGGCAAATACCGGTAATAGACCGGTAAAATTAAACACTGCCAGTCCTTGGGACCGTCTGTTTCAAATAAACTTAGGTGTATTGGAAATTTAATCAACTGATGACAGATAGAGATACGAAATTCATTTCCAGAATGCAAGTAAAAATGTGTTCACTTACGACATGAAACATTTGTCAAAGTAAAATTTGGAACATACATAAATGATCTTAGGTTCTCGAAACCTTTGTTTTCTTCTGTATTATAACACACTAGCTGAAGCTTTCCGAGTGTTTAAAATTCAGTTTCGTTGGCCTGCTTATTTAAAGGTGTCGGCGAAACCAGCATAAATGATTTCCCTCGGCAAATAGTCATTATCATAATACAGTTTTTGGGGTCGTTGAAGGTTTTAAGTACTGGCCATCAATTAGTATTTATTACTCAACCATGGTGAGATCACTCATTAGATAACAATGAGTTGGTTACACACACGTGTGATACCATCGCGTGCTGCCGTAACGTCATAATCGTCGTGTGAAGTAATAGTCGTTTTGGGTTGAGGTCACAATGTTAGCCTCACGACTACATTAGGGGGTGACTTATTTGCAAATAAGTGTCACTTACAACAATTTTCTTGCAATTCAGTTCTATTTACATCATTGAGTAATAAATTAAATACTACCGATAAACTCTGTTTGTTGACATGTTTATGAAACTCATGAATACCATCGGTATTCAACTCGCTTTCGCTCGTTAAAATACCAAACCATTCACTCGGTTCATAAACATGTTATGAAAGGGGACATTATTTAGTATTCTATATACATATATAAACAGACGATTTCCTGCTTGCTTCCCGAGAAAAGTTCATCTTCAACGTAAATATTATACCCTTTATACAAACAAAGATATGCCTTAGATGATATGACATTTTTTACAAATATATCAACCGTTTCCAGAAATGAAAGCAGATCTATAAATAAAAATATAAATAAAGAGAGATATTCTTTCAAAATAGGATATGTAAATCTAGACTCGGTTAGTGACTCTTTGGATAAAATGTAACCATTTACGAACGGTAAGCATACATAAGAGGGAAAATCGTCTAACCCTGTGTCTTATCAAGAATCCTGAGCTAAATTACATGCTAAAAATCCGTCATTTGAAAAGCTTCCTGCTTTCAAACAACGATGTTCTGTTCTGTTCTGACTAATGTCAAAGAGAAAGTATGTACGGTAGGTTTCGCCATAATTTCTTTGTAAAATATTTGATACTGCAAGGAAAGTCCAAAACAACTATAGGACTGGCAAAATATTACAGGGAATAGTATTTTTTGTCGTTGCCGGTCGTTGGGACTGGCAAATATAAACGCTAGCGGGAAAACTGAAACAGAGAACGGTTTAACAAATTACCAATTGATATCCAAGTATACATCACTGTGAAATTAGATAATGACGTCTGCTTAACATTTTGATGTGTTATGTATTGATGCAGCTACGTAACTATCATGATTCGTTCTGTGTCTGAATTGTGGATACAAAGAGTTTCATCACAAGTTTGAGAATAATATAATGTCTACAATCTCAAATGATTCTGACTTGGCGACCAATCCGTGATGAACTGGTGTTTTGACTGCTATTTCTCATGTCAATTTGTTGAACAACAACAATAACAATTGAAAAGTAACTTGGTCTAAGATCTTTGAAATTTTGTTTATTATAGATTGATGCTTGTAAACATGCACTTTGTTTGGGTACAGGAGACTGTTTAGGGTACGATGTGAATATTAATGCCATTAATCTAAAACATAAATTATCATGTCTTCTGATTTTATTTCATTATCTCTCAATCAAAGATAAGGGAGATAAAGTAATTAGTTACTGAAATAAATGTCTTGTCTCTTCAGTTATACACACAAGACATGCTTTGTGGGAGCTTATCTTCATTTCTTTGAATTTTCAGCTTGAAAAACAAAAAATGAAAACACAATTTCTCTGTATCATCAAGTTTAACAAATGACTAAAGTTAATTGTGACAAAAAGAGATGGATCCGTCATGCTAAGCTACAGGTTACCTACTAATTTATATTCATAAAAATGTTAAACTCCTAAAGTCTGACTAAGTTGTCAGAAAGCTCAGTCAATATGTACAGATACGATACTCAAACGCCATTGGTATTTGCAAGACCAAATCCAAATCATTTTAACAGCACCCATGGGCGGATCCCCCCCCCCCCCATTTTTGCCACATGATAGTACATACGTATATTCCCAATAAATTTTCATTCACTGAGCATCAAGCTTTCCCCCCCCCCCATTTCCGAGGTCTGGAAAAGTGCACCCCCTGTTTCCAAAAAAGCTGTATCCGCCCCTGGCACCCCATTCTATGATAATGTGAAATGAACACTTTCAAAATCATCGAGAGAGTCAGGATACTCCCAAGTGATGACGGTGTCATCTATGCTGCAGTCGGTGTACACCCTCCTCACCTGGACCTTCCCGGAGAATATGAGGCTGTAGTACAGATAGTTATTGTGAAGATACGTGTCAGTTATGGAGTCACCGACAGATATGTTCGAGGTGCAGACAATGTTTGGCTTGTCCAGTGTACCAGTGATCACTCTTAGGTGAATCCATGAGGTTGATTTAGACATACCCCACACGAACATCGTCTCATCTGCAGAAGTTTGCATGTTCGGCCCAACATAAGCACCAGAGTCGACATCTGCGAACACTGTTCTTCTCTCCTTGAAAGGAAGCTCGGCACATACTATATGCTGATGATGTTGCGCATGACCTTCCTCCATCCAGCAGAGGAGCTTCTCCTCAACTGCAATGTAAGCAATGGAGAATTTCCCTCGGTACAGACATCTGGGATTCTCATCTGGAGTGAGTGGGTGCACCCAAATGCTTTTGGAATCTACGAAGTAAAGGATATTTTTGTGTAAACACATCATCAACTTCTTTGTCTTTCGATTAAAGACAGAAAATGGTTTTGATTCACCTCTAAGCTGCTGCCCATGTACAATACCATTACAATTCCAGTACACAGTGTTTGTTTGTCTGTTGAACATTATCTGATCCGCACACGCACATGGAATATCTAACCCTGTACTGCCTGTCTCCATCTTCATGGATCCTTCGTAAACTGTTGCGCCAACCGAATACGGTGACACCATACATGGTATAAGAAGAATGGACTGAATGCCACCGGAATGTTTTTCTTGCCCAGCCTTTACAGTGTCTCCAACATGTTTCGGATCTTCTGCAGCTGTCAGGTAGTTTTCAATCAAGTGAAAACCTGTCCCATCCTTTGTGATGTTCCTGTACAGGCGTCCTTTATCAACGTCAACGATGATACATCTAGGAATAGACATGCAAGTAATCGCACATTGTAAAACAGTTTCACAGTCCACAGTTGTCAGATACTTCACATGCAATATATTCCTTAGTGAATCTCTCATGAGATTGAAGTACTGGTGTTTAGCCACTGTATGCCATGTGACAAACATAACAAAGAACAATTTGTACAGCTCCATGGTAAAATGCAGCTAACAGGAGAAGTGCCTGAGAAAATGCAGCCAGTGCAAATGGACTGATTATCCAAGGAAAATCTGACAAATCGAAGCCGTTTTGTATGTTTGACTGAATGTCTCTTGAACTCTACAGTTGTAGTCCATTAAAACATTTATAGTATGTTTGAAGTGGCTACTTATTCATATAAGCTCATAGCTTGTTTACCAATCCAATTCTTCATGAAATAAAATATGTTTAAACCAAACATTTAGAGTTTTCTGAAACTCTCGTCTTCATACATTTTGAATGTATAACGACGGAGACAGCAATAAAATTGTCTTTGTTAAGTTATAAAGCAACCATAGGTAAATTAGCTATTGTCATTTGGTATCTTTGTGAAATACTGAGCTAAGCTGAGGTTGGGTAGAAGTTCTGGGATGTAGAAACAAGAGAAGACATGACGATTCCTTGAGTATCAATAACATATAGAAATGAAATCTTTGAAGGGCAATTGGCTGGGAGTACATAAATGAATGAAGATTTTGTGGATATCAAATTTCACTTTCAGAAGGAGTAAGCATATTCCCTGAAATTTTGTGTATGTTCACAATATGTTCACAAATATTGGTGTGGCAGGCATCATTAGTGATCCTTTAAATGACTTAACATATCATATCAAGTTGTGAGTTGCAGATTTCACTCCCTAAAGATATTTTACTACTGCTTCTAATGAGCGAGAAAGCACTGACAATTCATTGTATTTATGTTATTTACCGTATGTCCTCTAATAAGCGCCGGGTATCTAATAAGCGCCTGGTCTAAACCATTAGATTAATACACCCTTAGTTAACTTCAATGTGTATTAAAGACATAAGCGCCGGGCCTCTAATAAGCGCTGGGGGGTCAAGGGGTGCTGAAAAATAAGCGCCCAAGAGCTTATTAGAGGAAATACGCTATTTATTATTTCACATGCAACTCTTGGCGTTTAAATCATAAGAGCTGCAGAGCCCATGTTATGAAATTTTGTTGACTGACAATGTACATGCTGTAAATCGCTACACGTAACAAAACCGGTAAGCATTATGAGTCGAATACGTCTAACACAATCAGTATCCCCTTACATAGAATGATGATACCATTGATGTCATCACAGTTTTAAGTGGTCAGCCCTAATCACATGTTGTTAGGTGCTTTAAGGTTCTCACTCACATAACCTTCGCTAACATACCAGGTACCCACTTGTACTGCTTGGTAGATTGAGATACACTTTGAAAAATGTCACTTACCCATGGCAACAAGTTCCAACAAAAGTTTCTTAAATCACGTCTCTGTGTGTGACTTCTCCCTGCGATAATACTAGTGATATAAGTGAAATGCTCTTGAAATCGGCGTTAAACCCAACTCACCTCACCTCTGTGTGTCACATGAAATCGACTAGAGTTAGGAATCGGTTGAAATTTAGTAATCTATTAAAAGTTGGTTGTGTGGCAGCAATTAATAGTTCAAAATTGTCAAAACTTGTGCATAATATAAACACATATTTCAGATGTAATGTGATCAATAAAGAGTAAAGTAATATTTCTGTTAAAAAGTTTTATTTGTAATAAATCAATGTGACAAACAAACTGTCAGCAACAGTTGGCTAGAAGTCTAGAACATGCCCCTTACAGGCAGATCTCATTAATGAGGAGGGACTTTTGCCACCAACAAAAAGTTGGTATTTTTTGCTTAGGTGAGGCATATTCCTTGCTGATTTGTAAGCCTTTCACCCATTTCAGCCATTTTGATAAAGTTATATGATTGTGTTTCTTGAAAAAACATTTTATAGATCTTTCACCTTAAATAAGTAATCATTCATTAATCCTGATGAGCTACAGAGCCAATGGTTCTGTTTTGGTGAGTATCTGATCTGACTAAATGCATTTAAAGTTTCATATGCAGATAGATTAATTTATTACATGTTTGAGAAGATTATGTTTACCAAAAGGTCTAATAAAGCTCAAATTGTTTTTAAATTATTAAATTTAATTAAAGTTATTTATTTTAAATGAACTATCTGTCCTCCACAGTAAGGATATACTGAAGCTCTCCAGGATGCAGAAGTTTATCATCAGAATTGCTGACATGTAAGTACACCGCCTTTGTAATAAACTTATATTTGTAGTCAAAGTTTCAGTGTTTGGGACATGTTCTTCACAGGAGTCAAAACCACTGCCGTCACAGTCACCATGAGACATAAACTGATTGTAATCCTTATTGGTTATCGCTCACAAAGTCTGAAGCAGGCTTAGATTTCCGAAGCTCTCTTAGCACTAAGATCATAAGCCGAAGTACACGTATGGTACTTAGGACTATCTTAGCGTTAAGAGAGCTTTGAAAATTTAATCACTGGGGTATACTGTTATCGATTCTCCTTGATGTAGCAATTAGTACAAACTCAAAACAAATAAATAAATTTGTTCACATTTGGTATGCAGTGTTGGTAAACTTGGTACGAATGCAATTTTTTTCTCCATAATTCAATAATAAGTCGAAAAGAAGAGATGGAAAGTGTACAGCATCAGCACCAGGGTATGTACAGACGTTGTTTGAAGGAGGGACAGCACAGTCGTTAACATGTTTGGCTTATGATCAAGAGGACCGGGGTTCGAATCCCGCCAGGGGCTCGGCAACTTTGTCTTCTGTAGAAGACCTTTTTACATGCAGTAAGGTTTGGGCGCAATGCTACACTGAATATCAGCGTAGTATCACCCATGCTATGCTAGTTTCAGCCAAAGTTTCATGACAATACATAGCCACAATGGTGCTGTTGACTCTCTAATCAAAATAACATTAGCAGCCGTGAATTAAGTGAAATATTATTGAAAGCAACTCACCTCAACTCAACTCAACCCATCTCGAAAGTTGATTTTAGTGCTCTGAAGATTAGTTTTTGATATATTTGAAAAGAAATATCGAATTTCATTTTCTGATTTAATAACAACATCGCCCTGGCACCAAAGACTTAAGTAATTCTAAATAACATTTACTATTTAATGATATTTTGGACATTTCTTTACTTTATTACCGGTAAGTGTGTAATGTAATTCCTTTTTTAGAAGTAATTACATTACAATATACATGACCGGTAGTATAATATTTTAATTATGTCCCCCGAATTTTTTTTCGGGAGACATAATGTTTTCGCCTCCATCCGTTATTCCGTTATTCCGTTATTCCGAAATGCTTTCTTTTCCGGGCCATATCTCAAAAACCGTTCAATATTTTTTCACGAAACTTGGTATGTGGTTAGACCTAGTGGTGGAGTGGTGCCTTTTGCTATTTTGGTTATTCTGATTTTTTTTTTCTGGTTTCCATGGAAACAATTTGAACTAAGTGCAAATTGGGGGTAGGGACCTTTTCTGGCCTCTATTTCAAAATCTATCAAGTATTTCTTTACGAAACTTGGTATGTGGTTAGACCTAGTGGTGGAGTGGTGCCTTTTGCTATTTTGGTTATTCTGAATTTTTTATTTTTTCTGGTTTCCATGGAAACAATTTGAACTTAGTGCATATTGGGAGTAGGAACCTTTTCCGGCCTCTATCTCCAAAACCGTTCAATATTTGTTCACCAAACTTTGTATTTGCTTAGACCTAGTGATAGAGTGGTGCCTTTTGCTATTTTGGTTATTCTGAATTTTTTATTTTTTTCTGGCTTCCATGGAAACAATTTGAACTTAATGCATATTGGGGGTAGGGACCTTTTCTGGCCTCTATCTCCAAAACCGTTCAATATTTTTTCACCAAACTTGGTATTTGCTTAGACCTAGTGATAGAGTGGTGCCTTTTGCTACTTTGGCTATTCTGAATTTTTTATCTCTCGTTATAAACGCAGTATTAAACTTAGTGCTTAGCATAAGTGAAAAATAAGGGTAATATGATAAGGTTGGATTGAAAGTTGGAGCGGGGGACATCACAGTGCATCACATGCACAAATTTCTAGTATCATTCTGAATTTCAACAAAGAGACCTGAAAATGGGACTTAATTTGAACTAAGAATCTACATGGAAACAAGTTTATTTATTCAATATACATTGTATTAACCTTTTTGGATTGTCAGTTTTGGGTTGTCTCTGGCATTAGAGAATATAAGGGTAAGATGACTAGGTTTGATTGAAAGTTGGAGCGGGGGATATCACAGTGCATCACATGCACATATTTCTAGTTCTTTCTGAATAGAATATGAGCCAAATGATGTGTATGGATTCTATTGAATAATCTTTACCGTAATTCTTCCATTATTTCGACCCTCATTTTTTCCAAATATTTTAACAAAATGTTCACGGTCGAAATTATCACCACTCACCTTCGTTTGTGCGCCATCTTTGTCGAAATTTTAGACTTTCATATAAATGTTTAAAACCAATTTGAAAAAGAAGGTTACACACTTCGTAAATATAAGTTACCAAAAACTTTTAATTTTGTTTGTATATGGTAATTATATTCATATAATGCACTAATACACCGTTTTTGTTTTTTCAGAAGATAAGATACAATCGGCGAAGCCACGATTCTCAATTTATTGTTTCTGTGAAATTTGAATGGCATTTGGATTTTAAATTGTGTACCATGAATTAAAACAATAATAATCTTGAGTTGAATTGTTATGTTCTTACGATTGACAAAATAAATCAGGAAATTTGGAATGATATGAATCATTATTTAGCTTTAACGTGCATGTCTCGCATTGCTGGCTGTCCACTTGTTTTCAAAGAAAGTACAATCTGATTGGTTGCTATATTAGTATAAACCAATCACAGCAGACTATCGTCATTACGGAATTCCCTTCTAGCAAGCGTATCACCTAGAACTGAGAAAAAACAATACACCAATCCTAACTATTATTGCATTAGTTCAGAGTCCTATGTATTCATCAATAAATTATAATATGAACCATTGTCTGTTACTATAAACGTCAAATTAGGAAGCATATTTTTTTCTGAAACGGCATTGTGACAATCAAGTAGAATATATCAACAAGCTTGCTTTGCAGAACTCACAAACATAAACAATGACAGCTGAATAATTCTATTACTTTTGAAAGGCTTTATTTATGCAAACTAATTATTATTGATATTTTGAAACATATACCTGAACATATATATGGTTCTGATTATCTACGACAGTGGACAGTCGTCTCTCTGGGTGTTTGGTTGAGTCTATTTGTAAGTAGGGATTAACAAGTCACAAAACTTTGAAACAATTTATTATATATTCAGATTTTTAAAACTGAAATATATTTGTAAGTATGAGCTAACATCTGTCATAATATTTCAACAGTAATTAATCATTTGATAAGTAAATTGACTTACCAAAATGGAAAGGCAAAACAATATCCCAGTCATCGATCCAACTAAAAAATAGACCATAATATTCCAGTGATTCCACTGCAGACTTTAAGGAACTAGGTCAATTGACTGTTTCAAGTCTCCCCAGCAAACATCCAGATGTTATAAAACTTATCATTAGTCATGTGACTGTTTCAAGTCTCCCCAGCAAACATCCAGATGTTATAAGCCTTATCATTGGTTAACTTTGGGACTTCCCTTTTTATCCCACCGGTATGTAATACCGTGGGATATAGTCATCGCCCCGTCCGTCTGTCCATCCGTAATCATTTAGTTTCCAGAGCAGAACTCGAAAACCATTCATGATATCTTTCTGAAACTTTGCATGTGTATTACCCACCAGCTGAAGTGGTGCCTTTTGATATTTTCAGATTTCTGAAACTTTTTGGTTTTTTTTGTTTCCATAGAAACATGTTGAAATTGGACTTTGTTCAGAGACAGGTTCGTTTCTGGAGCACAGCTCCAAAACCGTTCATGATATCTTCCTGAAACTTTGCATGTGTATTACCCACTAACTGAAGTGGTGCCTTTTGATATTTTCAGATTTCTGAAAATTTTATTTTTTTTTGTTTCCATAGAAACATGTTGAAGTTGGACTTTGTTCAGAGACAGGTTCGTTTCCGGAGCACAGCTCCAAAACCGTTCATCATATTTTCCTGAAACTTTGTATGTGTATTACCCACTAACTGAAGTGGTGCCTTTTGATATTTTCAGATTTCTGATTTTTTTTTTTCTTTTTTCGTTTCCATAGAAACTTGTTGAATTTGGACTTTGTTCAGAGACAGGTTCGTTTCCAGAGCACAGCTCCAAAACCGTTCATCATATCTTCCTGAAACTTTGTATGTGTATTACCCACTAACTGAAGTGGTGCCTTTTGATATTTTCAGATTTCTGAATTTTTTTTCTTTTTTCGTTTCCATAGAAACTTGTTGAATTTGGACTTTGTTCAGAGACAGGTTCGTTTCCGGAGCACAGCTCCAAAACCGTTCATCATATCTTCCTGAAACTTTGCATGTGTATTACCCATTGACTGAAGTGGTGCCTTTTGATATTATCAGATTTTTTCTGAAAAATTAATTTTTTTCTGTTTCCATAGAAACATGAGAGGGATGTTGGTTGTTGTTGATTTTGACTGCTTCTGGAGCAGAAGTCTAAAACCCTTAACATTCCTGAAACTCTGTAATACCCACTAACTGAAGTACGGTAGTAGATACACAAGTATCTGTAAAAGATGTGTTTTACAAACTTTGTGGAACCGGTGGGATATGTCATCTTCTGATGACTCTTGTCTTAGCCAATCAGAAAATTCAATACAAACTCAATTCATAGTGTAGCATTACAGTGTTGACAGTCAAAGTGATTTATATTTATAGCCCCACATGGAAGTGGTTGCTACCTTTTCATTTACGAAAAATGAAATCATTGATAAAGGATAATATGATAAGATGTAACATCATTCTTGATAAAGGTATGTCATAAGTACAGTAAGTGAATAACTTGTGTGAAAATAAATCATTTATCGATTAGAATGTCTTGTAACAAGCGTGATCAAGTTAAAACATTTCCCAAAATTTTTGTTATAAAAAGTACGCGCTTTTCTCATAAAACTCACTGAAAAGATGATTGTATATATCATGACTGTAAATAATTTGTTTTCAAAATTTGGAATGTGGTCGAATTTTTATTTTGTCAATACTGAACTTCTGGTACACTGTTTTTGAAAGGTATTTTGAAAAAAGGCTGTCCGATGATCTTATGTGGGCGAACTTATAGAGGGGGCGAAATTAAGGAAGAATTACGGTACTTATTTTTCTTTTATTTCAGGTTGATGATGCGTCCAGCGCTGTTCAAACACCTGGAAAGAAGAGGAATACAGGTTACTTGATTTATTTATACAGATCTTATACTTGTTTCTTAAAGTATTTTATAACTAAGCTCGTTTGACAAAGATAATGGAAAGAGCTTAATAAGTAAAAGTTCCAACGATTTTGCAAATTTGTTTTTTCCTTTCCAAAGTATTTTTCATATTTATTCCCCTTCATATATCTTTTAGCTATGTCAAATATTGAATAAAATGTCTGAAAATTATTTTTCAGACATATTTATGGGTCCTAAATACAGAGGAAGAATTTGAACGTGCGTTCAAACTGGGTGTTCATGGAGTTATGACAGACTTCCCCACCAAACTGAAAGAATTTCTTGATACCCATCCAAAATATAAAGTCTAAAACAAGTCTCATCATCCTCCTTTATATATATACATTAAAAATGCATTTTCAAACGTCATTTACTTTAAGTTATTGTTGAAGTTTAATATTACGATTTCTAACCGTATATGTTTCATTTTGTGATGACACAAATATCAATTGTGGTTATGTCTCTTTATATTCAAGTTAAGAATGTTTACCAGTGATTTAACTAGTCATATGTGTATATACATGGGAAGAATATTCGTCCAATTAGAGGTCAGACTTGTCTATTTGTGACGTCCAATGTTTACATTATCAATTATATTTTCGCTGTCAGATTGCTGAATTAAAGTTAATTCAAGACAGTGTTATGAAAAGAATATGATCTTAGTTTTATCACAATGTTGGAAGCAGGAGTTCTTAATCCACTCATTTATCTCATCATAGTACTGTCATTGATGATGGAGTTTTGTGAAAATTATTGATAGTTATAATAAAAAAGTCTGATGTATATTTTGGTAAAACAATATTACTGCCTCCATAAAATGTCCACATATCATTGCCCTGATTATGATATCATTGAACTCTCCTTCGTCTCCTGTCCCTCTACATCCTGTACAGTAGACTTCCTATTTCACACAAAGATCTGTTTATGGTCTCCCAAGATCATCACATTTGATTTGATGGTATGAGGTAAGATGACCGCCGTCTTGAAAAAAATAATTTCCGGGGGTCCAACTTTGGCAAACTTTTAGTATGTTATGAAGTACACTAAACCTTAACAGAAGCAGTTGAGAATGCTTTTGTAGCAATTTTGGGGGTTAAACTGTATTTTGACCTGACTTATGTACCGGTTTAAGGCAAGGATCTTGTGGTTTTAACAGGGCTCAGTACACTTTTACACTTTTGTAGTATTTTGTACACGTAACTGACCTTAAATATGATTGTACACCAACATTGCAAATTGTACACCTCTACTGTGAACATAAGAAATTTTCATTTCAATTATTCCTGAATGGGATACTGAACTGTTACAGAGTTAAATTATAACCAAGTTCCAGATTAAACCTGAGTAAACAAAGTCTGACAAACTATTGAAAGGTTATTGTTGTCAAACCATGATATCTAGAAACTAATATAATTTTACTAACTTAATCATTTTTGTACTCCTAAACGTTACAAAATACGGAAGGAAGGCAGTTCTGTTTTATGTTTACTAAATTAGCTGTCTTTGTTGGCAGTCATGCATTGCTGAAATCCCAGTAAAAGGAATTCAAAAGATATACCGGTATATATTTTGAATTATTTTCAATGTTTGCAATTCTCTGAATTTTATTGAACAAAATTGAACTGAAATTGAAATTGAAGTTGAACTGTTGCATATGAAGGTCATGAACAAAATTGTTTTTAATTATCTATGTATGTTGTAACTTGTAAATATTAACATTTAAACAAATGAAGATGCTTTTGTTTGTTAAATCATTTGGTTGTACCTGTGGTTTTGTCACCAAGCTACTGTTTATGAAGTAAAGTTCTTATATAATGTTTTTATCACTGATTTCATAATTTTGTGAGGAGATAAAATAATCGCATTATTTTGGAAAATTGGCAATTAAAGGTGCATCCATTGTTTTGTTGGAGGTTGTATATGCCAAACCTTATAAATAGTGTTATGTTTTTGAGAAGTATTGACTGTTGCCGAAAAGTACCATTTTGATTATAGTCAACTCAGTATAGTGATGTTATAAAGGTAAAAGTAGTTATTTCTGATTGAAAACTGGACAATGAACGGCGACTGATGCGTGTCAATTAGGAAAACATAATTTACATCAGACAAAAAACAAATTTGGGTTGATAATGTTTAATAGGTGATATAACTACTGTACATGTAAGTGGGACCTGCAGTTTCAGTTTCTGCACATGTATGATGTTGTTTTTCGATATTAATGGGAAACTTGTGATTATGATATATTTGACGATTGGGGATGAATGAATCTGTCAGTCGAGTGAAATTATTGAACTGAAATGAGGATGTCTGAAATGTTGGCAGGTATTAAAGCCAAATGAAGTATAATGAAAGACAATGGATGCATCTTTAATATGTTTGATTATCTAATCCATTAGTTCATAGTTCATACTTGTCAGTCAACAATATATGGATTAGAGTCAAGATTTTCATGTCACAATTATTATAAATTTGTTATCCATATTTTCTTTAATGGCATTCCATAATTGTTT